>CP139508.1:227252226-227466997 GCA_021014915.2 Artemisia tridentata subsp. tridentata | reverse complement strand
ATTTGAATGATATAATACAATTATAAGCTCATATACAATGAGATAAACGTCAGCATCATCATGGAAGGGAAACGCATGGTGACTAACAAATGAGACTTGTTGTAGTAATTAAAGCTTGATAGTCAACAAAATGAATGATTTTATTCTCCCATCTAACCTCTAAACGTACGACACACTAAGGTTCATCAATTAAGATTAAAATTTTTAATACTTATTGGAAAATCTCTTATAAATGGGTCAATAATCAATGGAAGTCGGTACAAAAAATAGGTGATCATGAACAATTTGTTAAAGTAATCCCATTAAGAAAATGCTACTCCTCTGTACACCAAATCACCATGTGTCAAAACCTGCAAATACATGAGTACTGAGTAGGGATGAGCATGGCTACCGAAAAACCGAAACCGAACCGGTATGTAACCACTCGTAAAATTTCACTATGTAATAAACTATTACATATTCTATATGAAGAATACTTATCCTATTTCTACGTATAATTTTTTTTTTATCTGATCATAACTACTATCTAATGTGACGTAACTCACATCCTTGATAAACGTGCTCACACGCGGACCGACATCAACTTACCTAATGTTTATTTCACATAAACATTTACATATGTCAAGTATAAAACTTTACGATATTCCATTTGCCACTTAACGTACGACTAATAAACGTTCCAACTAAACGCTTCATATCTATTAAGAGTTTTTACGAAACCCTAAACCATTATAACAATGAATATGAGTAACTAAGCCCTAAAACACTAAAGTACAACTCATCCAAGCTAAGGTACAAGCTTCTAAAGCACATAAACCCTAAATTCACTTTAACTCCCGATACAAACCCTAAACTCACAAAACTATGATTTTATGTAATAAAATCACAAACCCTAATTAATATATATATGTTTTCTACAAATTATAAATGTACAAGTCTTTCTAGCCAAGGTACAAGTCATTTATGCATAACAACATAAAACTACATTTATATACTTTAAACCTAATTAAACCAGCATATACTTAAATTAACTTATGCAAACCCTAAAAATATATTTTCTATATTTCTTAAACTATAGTACAACCACTAATGAGCCTATGGTACAACCCTTTAAAGCACAATGAGACTCCTTTTCTTCAATTGTACAATTCGACACATATATGTAAATAAACAAGCCCTAGAATTTCTTCTACCCAACAAATACTTAAACCTAACCCTAAACTAACCTAGTTACTTCACTTAAACCCTAAGTACAACATGCCATAGCCAATGTACCATCCTTCACAGCCATTCGATCCATATATGTAAACCCTAGTTCAATCCTAACTATTCTTAAACTAAACCATTTTCTCACTAACTACCTAGCCAAACTATAAGCCACAAGACTTCTTCATGGCCTAGAAGACTCCAACACCTCATGTCCCCTAGATATTTACTTTGGTAGTTAGTTTCTTTGGTCTAGGGTGGAACCACATCACCACTTCACGCCATCTTCATCAACACCACACAACCTTCAACTCAACACATCACCATGTCTCCCTTCCACCTCACATGATGACCTAGAACCCTTAGCAACCATAACTCTTCTCCTATATATAAATCGACACACCCCTAGTTCCATATTCATCCCATAAATTCGAACCCCACAAAAACAGCAACACTCTCACTTAACCCATGATCAAACAGTCCAAATATAAGCTAAAGAAAGAATCTATGGAGGCTTAGAAGGAGGAGGAACATTGGTGTTCATCTTCCAAGTCATTTCGCCAAAAACCCTTATAATCGAATAAGAGATCAAGTAAGTAACCGAGACCTTGTTCAATACTTTTATAAGTTTTAGATACTCTTAAATATGTCACAAATTACGTTGTAGTAACAAGCTAAGGTCAAAAACAAGTTATGAGAAATTATATGTTAACTTAGGTTTATAAATGTTAAAATAATAGGCCTTTTTATTAAAATTTCCTACTAAACCAACCACATATAGATTTGGTAGTTTACATATTATTGTAGAAAAAATTAAAACGAAGATATAGCAATTTGAATCACCTAAAACGAGTACACGAGTCAAAAGTTACGGCAATTCGAAATTTCATAAAATTCTGTCACAAACATTCTGTAACAGAATGTAAAATCACGCAAAACGAGGCATTTCTGGTCCGTTTCGTCGAAAAGTTAAAACACGAAAGTTGTCCGGAACGACGTTTTCTTCAAAAACCCAGGAGTACGAGTCCTAAAAGTGTACGACAAAGGCTGTGCATTAGGGCCTGTTTTAAACTCAAAAATATACTCATTTTTTTTTTCCAGTTCTTTAATGAAAACATGCTCCAAACGGCCCACTTTGAACATTTATTTCGACCATCAAATGAAGTTATTAAAATCTGGAACTTGGTCATTTAAAAGACCTTCCAGCATAGATATTAAAGAAATAAAAGCGTCGTAAAAACCTTGCCTCGCCTCGTTGTTATTTGAGCTCCTTTTGGGCTGTCGCAAACTGAAACCAAACCATCCATATAAATCGACCCAAACCCCTCCTCTTTGAAAAATTATTTTGAGCAAACGACAAAGGTTTAGAACATGGGGTTTGAACCATTTAAAAGATCACCTAGCAGACTATAAGAAGGATTAAGAACGTTGTAAAAACATCGCAAGGTCTCGCCTATATTTATTTTCCTTTTGGGCGAGTTATAACAAAACCAAGTGCACCCTTTTTAATTTCTAATTTTCATTTTCGAAAAGCTATAAGTTAAAATATAATCAAATAAGCCCTTATCAACTTATTTTCAAACTTATCATAACTTGTATAAACGAGTCGTAGCAAGTCGTGTCTTTTTCCTAAGCTTAAAACGCGTTAAAATGAAATAAGGATGTCGAGTGAAACAATAAAAATGCTTTGAGGGTCAAAACTGCCAAAACTCTACTTGTTTTTATAACTAGGACCTAATTTGAATTCGACCTAAAGTTTAAGGGTGAAATTTGCCAAATCTGAAAATGGGAGTTTTCTTGGGCCAAAAGTGTAAATATTTCAAAGTTATTAAAATAAGGGTTGTTTTTGCCAACGACCCATAGTTATGGGTATAAATTGTCATTTTTGAAACTACAAGGGGAAAAACTGTCATTTCACCAAAGTTCAGGGGTAAAAATTGTCATTTCATGAAAGTTCAGGGGTAAAAATTGTCATTTTATGAAAGTTCAGGGGTATAAACTATCAATATATGAAACTATAAGGGTAAAAAGCGTAACATTTTATAATTATTATTAGAAATATATTTCGAATCGATTTATAATAGAAACTAATAAACGAGATATATTTATTGCGATAACAAACAAATGAAAACATAAACATAAACACATGAAATAAGATAAGATCTTATCATCCACCAACTTTTGAAGAGACTTCATGTTGTCTCATTTAAACATTTAACTGTCAACCAAAACGTTACGAAACGAATACTAAAACTCACGTATATCTGAATACGAGTATTAAAACTTGACATACCAACCCAGGTCGCGTGCCGGAGACGTTTATCAACTATATTTAGTTTGTTTTCCATCCAGATTGCTAAGGTGAGTTCATAGTCCCACTTTTCATACGTTTTCCAAACTTGTGGGGAGATACATGCTACAAACCGAACACAAGTATTTTTCTGTATGCTATCCTGATTGATATTGCCTAAGTTTAACTGTTGCCTCTAAAAGACCCTCTATCATGAACCATTAATCACTTTCGGGTGAACGCGAATATAGTGAATAGATCTATTGGCAGTTGACGACCCATTTATGTTGCTGGATAAGTAGCCAAATGCACTTTATTTGAGATCAATAAAGAGAATGGCAAACTCCTACTCGAGGGCAGTATTACTACATTTAATTATGTAGTAATTACATCAATAGTTAATTGCTATGATGTCCATCCTGTTAACGTTTGCGTGTCATGAGACTTAGGGCAATATACAGAACTTTCTACTTAGCTTGTGTTCAACTGATTATAACTTTAAACGCTATGGATTCACTCAACCTTTGTGTTGACTTTTTAGCATGTTTTATCTCAGGTAACTAAATGCACGACTTGGCACGGAGTGGCAATGGGCTTTCTTCTTATAAAAAGAGTGTCCATTTTGTTATCATTCAACAAATAACGTATTTTAGAACTTCCCGCTGGGACCTCTATTATATAACTCTGATTTAAATAAATGAATGATAACAATTTTATATAAAACGTCTCTTTTCGAGTCGTTTTCTATTTTCATGACTACGATACCTGAAGTAATACCCCAACTTATATTCCGCTGCGTATATCGAAAATGGGGGTGTTACACGGTACCGGTACCGAAAAACCGTACCGATAGGGATTCGGTATCGGTTTCGGTATTGGATATTTGGGATAATCGGTTTCGGTACCGTTCGGTTCGGTATCAGTTCGGAACCGTGTTAATACAAATATCGTCCTAAAAACGTTATTTATATTTTACGATCTTTGCTTTATTTTGTTAATGACAATTATAAGGTTTATCTTTAGCAAAGCATAAATATAAGTTAAAGTCTTTTATATTTATAAGTAACAACTTTTTAAACTCATTTACATATCACATGATCACTAGGAATTAGACATTACATATATATATACCATTACATGTTTATTTTTATTTCTTAAAAATAGAAATATACATGACATCATGGCATGCATCATTTAGATAGCTTAGTTGACTTTACAATATATTTTGGAAAGATCTTGAAGCAAAGGAGTTGACTTTGTAAGATCTTGACAAGACTTGACAAAATATGGAAAGATTTGTGAAGCTCTTAGCTGGCATGTTCTCGCGGAACCAAACAGCTACAAGGACGAAACCCATAACTTGGGTCCTCCGAATCCGCCACTTGTCTGCTCAGTTTTGCCTATAAATAGCAAGCTGATCATTCAAGCACAATCATCACTCATATAGCTTAAATTACATATTCATTCATTTATACATTACTAACCCATTCATTCATTCATTTCATTCTTAGTGATCTTTCTTTTGTAGCAAAGAGATCAAGCATCAAGGATCAACAAAACTGTTGCAATCCTGTTAGTATAGTTACCGTGTGATTTGTTAGTAGTTCACACATCATTGTTATACCATTCATTGAGTAGTGATCGGTTAGTGTTTTAGTCCTTAAAACACATAGAGTGTCGGGAGTAGTTGTACCCTTGTAAAGAACTCGACATCTAGCTTAGTGTCGGAAATAGTATAGGCGACGTCAGGTTTGTTTACACTTGAACTAGAACCCGGTATTTAGCTTTGTACCGGAAAAAGGTGTAAGCGACGTGTGTAAAGGTTTTCTCCGCCGAGAAGGGAGCTTGTTTCTTAGTGAAGAAAAACTCTTGAGTTAGAGGCTCGATGAGTGGAGTAGGGCAAGGAAGAGAGTCCTTGTAGCCGAACCACTATAAATCTCCGTGTTGTGGTTTGATTGTTCTTATCCTTACTTACATTACTTATATTGTTTATTTGTGTGCATCAACTTGAAATCACGTTAAGTCTTAAAGCGAATTAATTTTAAAAACGGTAAAAACTATTCAACCCCCCTTTCTAGTTTTCCACAATTGGTATCAGAGCTACGTTACTCAAGATTTTCAAAATATATTGTATTTTAAAACTTGAAATGATCAATGGATTTTGAAAACTTCAAAGAAGGGCAATCTATGCAAAGACCACCATTATTTGAACCAAATAGTTTTATATATTGGAAAAACCGCTTTGAAACTTATGTGAAATCAAATGATATAGATTTATGGTATATTATTGTAGAAGGTGATTGTAAACCTATATTAAATATATCAGGAGGTCGGGATGAGGGTACTTCTCTTACTCGTCATAGTGATGAGCAAAAGAAGTTGATTGCCAAAAATAATGAAGCTAAAATGATGCTTTATAATGCTTTACCTAAGAAAGAATATGAAAGAGTTTTTATGTGTAAAACGACTAAAGATATTTGGCAATCATTGATTATCACTCATCAAGGGAACTCACAAGCCAAAGATAAAAAAAAATGATCTTTTTTTTCAACAATATGAACAATTTGTTATCTCTGAAGTTGAGATCGTTGATAGTGCTTTTGCTAGGTTTAATACTATAATTACTTTTCTTAAGGCACTTGACGAATCTTTTTCTAGTAAGAACTTTGTCAGGAAATTTCTTAGAGCACTTCATCCGAAGTGGAGAGCAAAGGTGACGGCTATTGAAGAATCCAAGGATCTTTCAAGCATGACACTTGACGAGCTCATCGGAAATCTTAAGATTCACGAGATGGTGATGGAAAAAGACTCAGAAATAGTTAAAGGCAAAAAGGAGAAGATGAAGTCCATTGCCTTAAAAGCTAGAATAGAGTCAAGTGACGATGAAGAGTCTAGTTCGAATAGCGAAGACGAAGAATATGTCATGGCCGTTAGAGATTTCAAGAAGTTCTTTAGGAGACGACGAAATTTCGTAAGACAACCTCGTTAAGAAAAGAAATCCTTTCGGAAAGACCGTGATGATAGGAAAGGAAAAGTAGATAGGAAGTGTTTTAGGTGCGGGGATTCCAGTCATCTAATAGGAGAATGTCTAAAGCCTCCAAAGAACAAATCTCAAAGAGCATTTGTTAGTGGAGCTTGGAGTGACAGTGAAGGTGATAACGACGAGCTTAAGAACGACGAAGTTGCTCTCATGGCTCATGACTCAGAAGAGGAACATTCTGACTCGTCATACTCCTCTATTGATGATGAAACCTTAGAAGTAGAATATAACAAACTGTGTGATATTACTCTAAAAATCATAAACAAAAATAAGTTCTTAAAAACCAAAGCGACACTTTTAGAAAACGAAGTCTATTCCTTGGGTATATGGTATTCTAGGGAATCTCCTTTTGACTTGGTAGCATTTTCGGATAGTGATTATGCTGGTGCTAGCTTGGACAGAAAGTCAACAACTGGAGGATGTCAATTCCTTGGGTGTAGACTTGTCTCATGGCAGTGTAAGAAGCAAACAAGTGTGGCAAATTCAACAACTGAAGCTGAATATATAGCTGCTGCAAGTTGCTGTGATCAGGTTCTATGGCTTCAAAACCAACTCCTTGACTATGGGTACAATTTCTTAAACATTGTTATTCATATTGATAATAGTAGTTGATCGGCCCCAAACAGTCAACTAATATTGACCAAGTAAATGGTCAACAAGAGTCAAACAATCTAGGGCACGATGCAATTATCCAAGGAGTTAGAGTGTATCCCCGGGTCGTTATGTCCCAGCGAGGTGTGTAAACTGAAATAGATCGAATTTGTGATCGCGTGATGATTGAACGGTTAAGGTTTTGAGTGATTAATTCTAAGAAAACGTGAAATAAAACTAGAAAAATGAAAGTTTAACTTTTAAAAATCTAAAATAACTTAAAACTTATTTTAAAACTAAAATTATATTTTTTTACACTTTTTATCTAATTATTATTAATTATTTATTATTTAATTACTTTTTAAACTATTTTAATTTATAATAAATACTAAATGAACAAAGAAAAATCTAAAACTTTTTCTATAAATATTATGAGGTGAAAAGAAGCTAAGAAAATTATAAAAATGAAAAGTTCTTAATTAAAAAATTAAAAAGATAAAATCTATTAAATAGAAGCTATCACTTATTTTCTATTTTATTTTTCCTAAGGTCTACAGAAATAATTATATTTTTCCTATATTATACTTAATAAAAGAAAATTTTAAAAATTAAAATTATATTTTTCTGATTAATATTCTATTTATTATGATTTAAAAACTATAAGAAACTAATTAAAAAGATTAAAAATGGTAAATGACTTAGGAAAAATCTGAAAAATTCAGGTTAAGTCTAAAATAATATTATAAGTCTAGGAAAATTAAAATCAAAAGTTATCTAAACCTAATAAGCTGATTTGGGCAAATAAGCAGATTGCAAATAAGCAAAAAATAAGCTACAGCTGACCAAAAATTATCAAAAGCTGGAAAACAGATTAATAGACTAATTGAAGTATAAAACAATTGAAAAACCACAAATAAGCAAGAGAAATAAGCAGAAAAGAAGAAAAGTGCAGCTGAACTTGTGACAGAAAAAGCAGTTAAAATAAGCTACTTGCAGAGCAGTTTTGAGCAGCCTATTAAGCTAGGAAATGAAAACTAAGGGGGGCAAAAGATACCTAGTACTACTGGGTATCTCCAAACTGAAAATGCCCAAATTATGACATCAATTGCATGTCCAATTTCCCCTTAGATTAGATGGGTTAAAAAACCAAAAACTGAGCAGAGTTGGGATCAGGAACAGAACAGGTTTAGGGGGCTACTTGCTTGATTAATTATAAGCTACTAAATAAGCTGAACATGCATAATAAATTCAAAACAGATTAATATCAACTAGTCAGCTATTGATAAAAACAAAAATCAGAATCTAACACCTACTTAAGCTAGCTCAAAACTGATGAAGGAAATTGCTGAAAATGCAAAATAATGTGCAGTATGCTAACAGGCTAAAAAGACTGATATGGTTGTTTCTAAAAACAAGACCTATGGGGTTCTATTACAAACTGCGAAAGGAATATTAAGAACCTGAAAAGTGCCAAAAGGACTCCAAAATAAGCTGGGCTTATTAGGAGCTTATACTGTCACTCCTAAAGCTTGTGACTGCACCACCTTATTCAAACCTGTCAAAAGCTTTAAAACACACAAAGTTGTGCTGAAAACAGCTTTCACAAGCTGTAATAAGCTCAACCAAATCTGACCCTATTGCAAATGAACAGTGGAGACCCTTATTGACTCTCTTTGACTATTAAACCAAACATCCTATATGTTGACTGTATGCATATTAAAACTAGGAGAGACCAAACTGACTTGAACTCTTAACTTATTAATGACTGATTAACTTCATTAAGCTGAGAAAAGCAAGTTACCAATTGAGATAAGCCCTAATAAGCTAATGACTAAAATTTACTAATTTGATTGTTTTAAAGTATTTTGGTGAAATTAAGACTTAGGCTATTACTAACTATAAAATTAACATAGAAAGACTTAAAATGGGACAAGTGACCAAACAGAGAGCAATAAGCAGCAAAATAAGCAAATAAGCAGTGAACGTTGACTTTGTTTGACTTTTTTGGTTTTTCAAAATTAACACTGAATAAGTGAATAATAAGCTACCACAAGTTGTCACAGGCTAGTACTTAGCTTATTCAATCTGGAAATATAAACTTTTAAACTTGAAACAACAACAAATTTTTGAACACTGAAATAACTTTGAAATTCGAATTACAACAGGAAAAGAAGAACAAGGCTTTTGAATTTAAACTGAAAATGAGAATTACATTCAACTGAAATTAAAATTACAATAAAACTTAACTTTAACTTAATTTAAAAATTACACTACGAAAGTTTTTGGTCTAAATACAGTGACAACCTTTATTCTGGTCGTCTTTATTTCTTTAAATAGATATCCACTTAGCTTGTCCTCATCCTTCTGATTAAATCCCACCACTCCTTTTGCTAGAATTAATCATAATCGTCCATTTGGATTTTTGGCGGGAAAACCGGTAGTAGTGGGTAAAACTGCAACTGGTTACTTGTGGGGATGCATTAAATGCTTATTGGATTGTTAGGTAGCGTGTTGAGGAGGAGGAATGAGGTGGAGGAGAGTGGGTAGACAGCTGTGGTGATGAGGTGGGGGATGTGGTTTCTGGTTTGGCGGTAACTGGTTTTAGAAGAAGGATTTGACCGGGTTTGACCCCTTGTGGTTTTATCTAAAAATAAAACGGGGTAAGGTTTATTGGATTTGGGCTTTTAGTGGGCTTGGGTTGTGATGGGTTAGGATTAGGATTGGGTTAGGATAAATGTTTAGTTATTTTAGGATAGAAATTGGATTTGGTTAAAACCTTAGGGACCAAAGTTGTAGTTTCATGAAAATCTAAGGACCAATGTTGCCAAAATCCAAAACTATTTCCAAGGGTCATTCTTGCCAAGTTTCAATAGTACAAGGACCATAAAAGATAATTTTCCATTTTTGAAAACCGGGGGACTTGTTTTGCCATTTTTGAAACTTGAAGGACCAAAACTGCCATTTCTTTAAAACTTTCATCCAAGGACCAATATTGTAAAAGTTAAATAGCTTAGGGACCTTGAATGATATTTTTAATACCAGGGACTATTTTTGCCAATTTCTGAAAGTTAAAGGACTGGAATTGACAATTATGCAAAATATGTTCGTTTTCAACTGTTTTTAATCCTTTTGCACATGAAACACGTAAAAACACAATCAAATGATATTTTCTGTATTTTGAAGCATATTTGCATGTTTTTAAATGTTTTTGCAGTCTAAATGTGACAGAAATGATGAGTATTTAGACACTCATCAGTAGTACAATTTGTATTATTAAAAATCCAGTGCAACTTTCTAAAACAAAACACATTGAAATTAGACATCACTTTATAAGAGACTGCAATGAGAAAAGATTAATTCAAGTACTTAAAATTGCTTCAGAATTCAATTTTGCAGATCTTCTAACCAAAGCTTTTGATGTTGGAAGGTTTCAGTACTTGGTAGCAAGTATTGGAATGCTTAATCCTTAATGATTTTAAACTTTGTGTTTTTGTAAATAAATTTTTGATTGTGCTGCTAGTTTTAAAAGATACTACTGCTATTACAAAAGTTTGTGCTACTAGTACAAATTTTAATTTGTGTTATTCATACAGTTAGTCCTATGATTATTCTAATACAAGACAAGTACTTTGTACATTGTTCTTTTGTTTTTAGACTAACAATTTCAGGTATGAATATGTGAACACAAAAGGATGTTTCAAGTGAAATGGAAGCAGCAAAATGATTATATTAGTTGCTACATAATAGGTTTATGATGGACTGAGTTTGGGAATTTAAAACTCCTTAAAACTTCTTTCTTGAAACCTAAGTTATGATATTTCACATTGAATTGATGACTTAGTTGATCAGATAGTAACTGATGCAACTCACTTTCTATCATTTTATACTTTCAAGTATAATGAGCAAGTCTAAGGACATCTGATAGAAAGAACAGCTAGTAAAAGTGAATCTAACACTTGTGTTAGAGGCAACAATTACTATGAGCTGGAAACCCTGTCAAGAAAGCCTTTTGAATAGGTTTATCTTCACACAGGCAGTTATTTATAACTGAAAACATTGGTTCTCACACAACCAGAGGTTGCTTTAAACCGAAATTTTGATTAAGTGTCTGTTATACACTTAATCCCTTCAAAATGGTTGAAAGCAGTATGATTTTTCAATTCTAAAATCATGAACATACTGCTAAGTCAAACAATTTCTTAAACAAGGATTTTCAAAGGATTCACAAAAACCATCCATTGATGGACCATGAATCAAATGTCCACTGATTCACCTCTCATAGGAGTTAACACACCTAGAAGTGATGAGGGCAGTAACTTAAACTCTTAAGGAATTGATGGCTTCATGATGGATCAGATGATAAGGAAAGATATATTTTGGTACATAATGAGATCTTCCAAACAAGGGGAGGATAAAAAATTTTATTTGCTTCAGGGGAGGAAATAAAAACCCAATGTAAAGGAAGGAGAAGACAAGAGCATACAAGATGATGACATGGAGGTTGAAAATGACAAGAACATTCCAAAGGAGAAAGTTCTATCTAGGTCAAACGAAGAAAAGTTTCAATTTCAGTTTACCACGTTTGTTCATCACTTGCAAAGGCATGCTGATAGATGATTTCACTTGTTGAAACAAGCATCCAAGATACACAGCATCATTGCCTCTTATAATTCCTCCATCCAAGGAAATTGCACCATCTTTTAGTCCAAGATTGGAGCAATGTGTTGATATTGTTAAAGTCAAAGAACAAAGCAGATGAATTACTGAGAAAGATATTCAATCTTGAAGAACAGAAGTGTTTGAAAGATCTTCACAATCCATAATTTAATTCAGAAACATGTTGAAATGGATTCACATGTTTAGGGGAGGATTGTTGGGAATTAAATATTCAAGAAGTTTAATATCGGGTTCTATTCAAAGAAATACTCTAAGTGTGATTCTGCTGCTAGTGCATTTGGTTCCTGCTGTTAATGTTTGTTCCTGCTGCTAGAACATTTGATTCTGCTGCTAGCGATAAATGATTCTGCTGCTAGGCTTAACATTATGCTGGTGTTGATCCTACTGCTAGTGTACTTGATCCTGCTGCTAGCGATAACTCATTGCTGCTGCTAATGTACATTCTGCTGCTAAGTGGATAAGAATGAAAAGATATTATTTGTATTTTGGTCAACAATATACGGTAGATAATATCTTACCCCATGTGCTTAGTTAACAAGTTGTGTACACAGATACATGTTGTATCTTATGTACTGACACACTCAAGATAAGTTAACAAGTAGGTCGGCTAGACTTTAAGCAATATGTAAAGATCTTCTTGGACTATAAAAGAAGATCTTAGTCTCGATATTTATAAGTCGATGTTAAGTGCATAAGTCGAATATTGTGTTATTTTTATTAGAACTCATAACTGTTAGAACTAGAACAAAACACAAGAATATCACAAGTTGTAAGAACATAAGATTCAAGGTTGTAACCCTAGTGATAACTCAAGATCACTCGTATTATTATCATTAATAATATTGAATCGTTTGGTGTTAATCTTTCATTGTTCCTTGTTCAATAACAAACACAATCATTCCATTTCCACAACACTAATAACCTTCTAGGTGTGATTAAGTAGATTCCGCATACTTAATCATATTAACTCAATATATCATACACACAAAGAACAAAATGTTTAACCACCTTAACCGTGTGCACGAATCCTAACAAAATACTTAAAGACGGTATAACCGTAGGAAAAGGTGTTTTGAAGAATAACATTTACGTTATGAAATTAGACAAAACATCTAATAACAAACTTTGTCTCACCTCCTTGGACAAAAACTCAACTCTATGGCATAGACGCTTAGGTCACGCCAATATGAGGCTAATCCAATCCTTATCATCAAAGGAACTCGTTAGGAACCTACCCAAGTTGAAATACGACCAACACTTTTGTGATGCTTGCAAAATTGGGAAACAAGTTCATAATAGCCATAAGGCTAAAAACATGGTGTCTACATCTAGGTGTCTAGAATTGTTACATATGGATTTGTTTGGTCCATCCGCTATACAAAGTTATGGAGGAAACTTCTATACTTTGGTAATAGTCGATGATTACTCTAGGTATACTTGGACTAAGTTTTTGAAAACTAAAAACGAGGCATTTGATAAATTTGAAATTCTAAGTAAGAAAATTCAAAATCAAATAGGAAATAACATTGTGTCAATTAGAACCGACCATGTTCGTGAATTTGATAACGAAACCCAATTCGGAGCTTTTTGTGATGCTAATGGCATAACACATAATTTCTCGGCTCCTCGAACTCCTCAATCTAATGGTGTAGTAGAACGTAAGAATAGAACACTTCAAGAAATGAGTCGAACAATGTTAAATGAGAAAAATATACCCCAAAAGTTTTGGTGTAATGCCGTTGACACATCCACATACATCCTAAATAGAGTCTTAATTAGACCATTCTTGAATAAAACACCATATGAGCTTTATAGAGGCAAAAAGCCTACACTAGGATATTTTAGAGTTTTTGGAAGCAAGTGCTTCATTTTAAACACTAAAGATTACCTCACCAAGTTTGACCCAAAGTCTTATGAAGGTGTATTCCTAGGATATTCACAGAATAGTAAAGCATATATTGTCTTAAACAAAGAAACCTCAAGATTCGAGGAATCGTTGAATGTAACATTCGACGAAAGTCCACCTCCCTCTAAGACATCACCTTTGGTAGATGATGACTTAGTTGAAAGTCAAATGGTTGAAAACAAAAAAAATGTAGAAAATGACAAAGAGGATGAACCCGTGAATAAGCAAATAGTCAACATCAAGGAATCTAGAAGTCATCCATTAGGTAATGTCATAGGAAAAATTAACGAAAGAACCTTAAGATCAAAAGTCCAAAACCAAAGTAATTTCTTTTGTTTTGTTTCAACCATTGAGCCTAAAAATATAAATGAGGCAATAAAAGACGAATCTTGGGTCATAGCAATGCAAGAAGAACTTAATCAATTCGTTAGAAACGACGTTTGGACATTGGTCCCTCAACCTAAAAATCAAACCATAATAGGAACAAAATGGGTGTTTAGGAACAAAATGGATGAAAATGGAGTAGTGTCTAGAAACAAAGCTAGGCTAGTAGCTCAAGGCTACAATCAACAAGAAGGTATAGATTACGACGAAACATTTGCACCCATCACTAGGCTTGAGTCAATTAGAATACTTCTTGCATATGCATGTGCACATGACTTTAAACTATTCCAAATGGATGTTAAAAGTGCTTTTCTAAATGGTTTTATTAATGAGGAAGTGTACGTAGCACAACCTCCTGGCTTTACCGATTTTGAAAAACCAAATCACGTCTACAAACTTAAGAAAGCATTATACGGACTTAAGCAAGCACCAAAAGCTTGATATGATCGACTTATGACTTTCCTAGTTGACCATAAGTATACCATGGGCCTAGTATACAACACTCTTTTCACCAAGAAAAAGGGATCACATATTATCATAGTCCAGATATATGTGGATGACATTATATTCGGTTCAACTTGTCAAGAGTTATGCGACGATTTCTCAAAAATCATGCATGACGAGTTTGAAATGAGTATGATGGGGGAACTAAACTTTTTCTTAGGTCTCCAAATAAAACAATTAGAAGATGGGATATTCTTCAACCAATCCAAGTATATAAGGGATATGCTTAAGAAATTTGGTCTTGAAGATTCCAAACCCATGAAAACACCCATGTCCTCCGAAACCAAACTCACAAAGGATGATGAAGGTGATTCCGTAGATAGCACTAAATATAGAGGAATGATTGGTAGTTTACTCTACCTCACGGCTAGTAGACCGGACATTATGTTTAGTGTTTGTCTATGTGCACGCTTTCAAGAAGATCCCAAAACATCCCATCTTAAGGCCGTTAAACGGATATTTAGATATATCAAAGGTACTACACATTTAGGATTATGGTATCCCAAAGGAACGGGTATAGAAACCATAGTGTATGCCGACTCAGACCATGCCGGTGACTATGTCGATAGAAAAAGTACAAGTGGTATTTTTACTTTTGTTGGGCATTGTCTCACCTCATGGTTTGCCCAGAAACAAACGGCCCTAGCAATATCAACAACTGAAGCAGAGTACGTGTCTGTAGGAAAGGCGTGTCAACAAGCACTGTGGATGAAACAAGCTCTCGTCGACTATGGAATTGAACTCAACGACATTCCCATTCTTTGCGACAACAAAGGAGCTATCGATCTTAGCAAAAATCCAGTCCAACACGCTAGAACCAAACACATAGAAATACGTCACCATTTCCTACGCGACAATGTTCAGAAGGGAAACATCTCAATCGAGAAAGTATCCTCAGAGGACAACATTGCCGACATTCTCACTAAACCTCTTAAGAGAGCACCCTTTAACTTTCTTAGACTTGGTTTAGGACTAATGGAACCTAGTGAGTAGATAAAACCTTAGCTTGAACCTTAGATTAACCAAAAACCAAAAACCTGAGCCTGATCCACGGAACCAACCGACAACAAGGGCGGACCCCTTGTTTTGGTTTCGCCAGATCCGCGGCCCCCTGAGTCAGTTTTTTAGTTTATTAAACAAACACCCTGTACTATATATCACAACTCCCAAAAACATACCACCTACTGGAACTCGACTCAAAATCAACCAAACTCACAATTTAGGTCATCTCCTTCCACCAATTTGTGCTTTAAATATCTCTGTAAGTATCCTAATCATATCTACATTCCTGATCTGCGTCTAGGATTTCTATTTCATGCACAAAATCAAAACTTGGGGTTTATGCATATTTTTAGTAAAATCATGAAACATATTTACTGAATTGCATCACAAATCATGTTTTCCTTAATTAGGAATTGCATCTTGTAGGACATTATCATAATTCATCAAAAACCCCATGAGAAATTTTTATCAAAATCGTCTCACGACTAGGAAAAACGGTTTTTAAACATTGTTCATACAAATACAAAACGTTATGTTTTAAACATCACTTGCATAATGTCTCTTAAACGCTAAAGGGAATACATAACTAATATGTATTTTCGGGTACATTCAATCGTAGCCACATTGAAGTAGGAGCGTTTGGGTTATCTCTTGTTTATCATAAAACTTGCATACACAAAATTTTCTTGCATCAAAAGGGGTCGAGATAACCGCACCTCCACATTGTCCCCATATAGGCACACACTAGAAATCTATATACGTATTTTCGATAGTTTTAACTAAACTATGTAATTTTCGTGTCTAGGATAATCATGCCTCCCGCGACTTATTATGATCACAAAGAAACCGTCAAATACCTACCTCCACACCATAAAACCAAAGGACTCACTGAGGACCAAGTTAAAATCTTTAAAGCCTTAGAAAAATGCTATGTACATGAGGGTAGAACCGTAGACCCCTCATTCCTAGAAGGAACCATTCTTAGAGAACAACTTGCCGCCATTCAATTCGATTGTCTCCTAGATATTGATGAACCCATAATCCCTAGATTCATACTAGAATTCTATGCGAGTGTAGGTCTTAGCTCAAATGACGATGGTTACATGAATGTCCATTTCAAAGTAAACCAAACTCAATTCAACATCCCTCTAGATCAATTTGGAGAAGTCTTAGGTATTCCAAGTCAAGGAACTTGCTTTTATTCAGACAAATGGTCATTGTCCATCCTCGATTCCAACCTTGATCGTACACCACCATATGATACACCCCTAACTCCAAAAGAAACCATCTGTGAGCACCTTTTTGTAGCTAGAACCTCCCACACCAGGACTAGTCGAGGTCGAGAGGTAGATCGAGATCCATTTGGCATGGAGCTAAACGAAATTAGGCCCCAATTCAAGAAGCTAGAGGAAGTTCTTAGGGCAAACGTCATTAGCACCATAGGAAATAGAGACCATGTCAACGCAAGCCTTTGCTACATGCTCTATTGTGTGTCAAACCACCAACCATTCAACCTCGCCTATTATATCGCCAAAAGAATGGCCGATATTCTAGTTTTAGGAACCACCGCAATGCCTTACGGGATGCTTCTCACCCGTCTTTATAGAGCTTTTGCACCCATTCCTCAAAACGCTAGAGGTTTTGTTCCCGACTACACCGAGATCAAACACACCTTTGTACCACTTAGTGATCATAGGGTAGCCGTAGCAAGAGGAAAACGAGCTCATCCTCCCACCTCATCATCATCATCATTGGTTAGCGAGGATGATGGTTTGCGAAATTCTAGGATTCCTCCACTCGAGTATATGAGTCAACTTCCTCCCATCGACAACCAATCTGAGGAATTTCGTCAAACTCGAGGAATGATGAAGAACATTGGACGGTGGATCATGAAGCTCAACAAAAAGCTCAACAAGAAGTGAGGGTTAGGGAATGTTTGGTATAAGACAATCTCAAAACAATGATGTTTTGAATTCTTGTGTTCTTAGAATATTATGTTGGTATGATACATTTATGTGAACTAACATAACTTTGCAGGACGATAACACGTGATGTTATCGATTTTTCATGCTTAAGCCACCGTTTGGCTTAACTCACTTTTATGGTAAGTTATTATCATCTGATTGATCTATATGCAAACGTGTGTTAGAATCAGTGTTTTTGCTTTTAATCAATCACCAATAAGTAGTTACATATGTTTTAGGACAATTTTCGGGATTTGAACGGGTATCGGAAAATTTGACATGCTCTATGTTAAGAATTTGCATTTTCATCTGGCGGATATGGAGAAACCAAAATCTGGGTTCCGTCTGTTGAATTTTTTGGCTCCGCCAAATTTCATTATGCGGATTCTGCGGAACCAAAATTTTGGTTCCGCACTTGTTATCGTTTGGATCCGCCCCTCCAACAGTAACTTTTTCAAATCTTCTGTTTAATCCCGCTCCTTAGATTGTTAATTCTAGTTCTTAGGATTATTCTACTGATCATTAGGCACATTAGGATGTTTTAGGAACACTTAGAACCATAAGAAATCCATTTCCCACCAAAATTTGAAAATTCAAATTTCCATCCAAGTTACCTTTCTGTAACAAGCAAGGAACCCTCAATTTGGTTCCTTGCAATCCGTGGAAACATCAAATCAATAGATTTTCCACTCAAACCTTGCATTTACTGCATATCTTCAACCCTTTATTCAACTCCATCTCAATGGGTTGACTTAGATGATGTGACTAGCTCAATTTTTTGTTCTAAATCATTAGGAACCTCAATCCTTCTATGGATCAACATCAAATCCAAACACCAATTTCCATAATCCTTACTGCTTATAAATTGAAACCTTCACTTGATTATAATTCACACCTTCACTATCAACTCTAAGCATCATCTCTGTACTTCTTAGCAAACCTCCTCATTTTAACCATGACAAAATCCAACAACTCTTCCACCAACAGACCACCACGCAGAACTGCTCGCATAAGTGTCAGACAGTGTTGCTTTATGAACTTAGCATCTTCATCAGAGGAGTCATCACCTCTCAACATCTCCTCACCCATAGCCAATGAGAATTTTCTCACCCTCTCCACTCTAACACCACCAAATGTAGTCATCCATACTCCACCACCAACAACCACTCCTGTAGCTACCACACCACCACCCGCTCCATCACAACCTACCAAATCATCATCACCTCCACACTCGCCCAAACTACAACCAATGGAGTTATTTGCTACTCCTCCAACCTCACCACACCCATATCTTGAAACTTTGGAAGACATTCCACAAAGGACTACCAATCCTCCTCCTATGACCTTTGAAGGTCAAGAACCGCTCCTCTTCCATCCCATTTATCGGGATATCCACGGTCCTCTCTACCGTGACCAAGAGCAACCACAACCGCAACAACTCTCACCAAGGTTCACCCTCAACGCTATCGATGAGGAAATGTGGATAAACCAACCCCAAGGCCAAGGAGAAATCAATGAGGAGTTAGACCGCCTTTATGCCTTCTCAAACATGGTGGATTCCCACCTTCATGAGGCTATGGACTTGCAATCAACTTTGATGGCGTCCATTATGTCTCCAAACTACATTTCACCACCTCCACCATCAAACAACCAACCACCACCACCACCAACTCAAGAACAAACCCTTCCACCACCAAGACATGATTGTATCATGTGCGAGAGGACCGCCCATTTGGCTCAACGAACCAACATCTCAGTTCTTCAGTTGCAAGACGAAATGAGGTTCATTTTGAACCACATTCTCGAGCGCCGTAATGCGCTTTCACATCCTCCACAATAGAAGTCTCGCATTAGTTTCCTTTATAGGATGTCTTAGGACTTTTTAGGACTTTTCTTTTTTAATTTTTAGGACTTTTTCTTATGTAATTTCTTGTTTTGTGACTTTTGTCACAAACAATTTTCTAATTGAAGGATGTTACATTTATGCTTGTGGGTGATCACTACATATGCATTATATTTTGGTTGATTTACTAACATTATATGGTTGGTTATAGTATTGACATTGTTTGAACTTTGTGATTGGTTTGAACAATTTTAGTTAGTTGCTCTTTTTAGTCAAATGGGTTAAACTACATTGCTTAGTTGAACCTTTACATTTGTATTATGCTACTTGGTTAGATTGATTCATATACAACTAACCTTTGTTTTGTAGCATTTCTCACCCTTGAATCAAATACGTTGGTACCTTAGTAACGGGAAGTATTGATCGAGGGGGAGCATATCATACACTAACTTTTGTTTTGCAGGATCATTCATGCATCATGAACTTGGAACTCCAATTAGGGGGAGTATTATCCAAGGGGGAGCTTTAAGTTCTCAAAATCATTGAATCATTCTTGGTACTCCAAACTTAGGGGGAGTAATTACCCAGAATTGTTCACCACATTCCGCTATGCATTTCTTCTTTTTGTTTCGACAAAAAGAGGGAGATAGGATTAAGTTCATACATCACTGTTAACATCACAGTACATGTTTTTATGCTTAAAATAGTTTTCACAACTTGCATAAAACTAACTTAATCCATATTTTTAAAAGACTTTCAGTTTACTTATTCCATTGCTTAAAAATAAACTTTATGTTTAGTCATCAACAAAAAGGGGGAGATTGTTAATACAAATATCGTCCTAAAAACGTTATTTATATTTTACGATCTTTGCTTTATTTTGTTAATGACAATTATAAGGTTTATCTTTAGCAAATCATAAATATAAGTTAAAGTCTTTTATATTTATAAGTAACAACTTTTTAAACTCATTTACATATCACATGATCACTAGGAATTAGACATTACATATATATATATACCATTACGTGTTTATTTTTATTTCTTAAAAATAGAAATATACATGACATCATGGCATGCATCATTTAGATAGCTTAGTTGACTTTACAATATATTTTGGAAAGATCTTGAAGCAAAGGAGTTAACTTTGTAAGATCTTGATAAGACTTGACAAAATATGGAAAGATTTGTGAAGCTCTTAGCTGGCATGTTCCCGCGGAACCAAACAGCTACAAGGACGGAACCCATAATTTGGGTCCGCCGAATCCGCCACTTGTCTGCTCATTTTTGCCTATAAATAGCAAGCTGATCATTCAAGCACAATCATCACTCATATAGCTTAAATTACATATTCATTCATTTATACATTACTAACCCATTCATTCATTCATTCATTTCATTCTTAGTGATCTTCCTTTTGTAGCAAAGAGATCAAGCATCAAGGATCAACAAAACTGTTGCAATCCTGTTAGTATAGTTACTGTGTGATTTGTTAGTAGTTCACATGTTAGGAATATAAATATTCATATGAAAAACTCAGTCACCCCGAGTATCCATTAGCGTTAACTTAGCTCGTAGGCTGATTAAGATTAGTTTAGTTATAGTAATACTAGTTTAGTCTTAGTAATATTTGTGGATGTGGGCCGGGTCTTTACCCACTGTTAGCTCACTCCACAGCCCATGTGGGACGTTTTATATGTAAGTATATATACCCTTTCCCACCCAAGGGAAAGGGTTGGTTGTTTCTGATAATACATACACACCACAAGGTGTTTTTCTCTCACTAGAAACTTCCCCTCTCTACTTTCTCTCTCTAACTCTATCAATGGCCAACATGTTCTTCCATAACCCAAGACCTCCCGAATCACACATAACCAACATATAATCGATCCTACAATTGGTACCAGAGCCCAGGTTGTGTTATTTTGTTGATTCTTTTGGTTCGTATATTATGTTTAAGCTGTTTTCTTTTAACATTTTTTTTCATCCGGAATTTTTTTTCCTACTTTGGCGTTAACAGCTTTCTCACAAGTTTTAGTGTATCAATATGGTCCAAACAGTCTATGTTATTATTTCCGTTTTACAAAACTGTTTATGTGGTATTTTTGTCCAAATTATCAGCTTTTTGTGTAAACCTCATCTTTAGAGACTTTTTGGTTCCATTTCCGTGAAAATGTTGTCTGAAAATGTGAAAACCCAGATCAGGTTGCACATGCCTTTCTGGTTGCATTTTGGATTATGTTGTATTCTTTGTTGCGTTTTGAGTGAGCTTGGGAATGTATATGCTGTGGTTTGACAAGTTTTTTGGTTGCGATTTGGTGTATTACCTGAAAAGGAAAAAGCCAAAATTGAGGTGAAGGTGACGTTTTGTCTACTTGCATGTGCGTTTTGTCCGGATGTGACTGCGATTTGCCCTTGTTACGTTTTGAAGTCCTGCGATTTGAGTCAATTGTGTTTTGATCAGGCTGCGTTTTGTGTGGGGTTGCGTTTTGATCAGGGTTGCGGTTTGGTGTTGCGTTTTGACCAAAAGAAATTAAGATGAAGAAAAAAAGAAAAAGTTATTGCGTTTTGACCTCAGATCTTACCAATCTTCCTTGGTCCATTAACAGTCAAATGAAAAAGAAAAAGAAAGAAGGAGATGAAGTGAAAACCAGAAACCACAAAACAAACAAACACTCTTGTGACTTCAGTTACCATCACAAGTCACCAGACAAAAAGATAAAATCGAAATCGACTTGTATGTTGACTGTTAGTCAACCTTAGCCATGAACACAGTCCATTACCCACATGTTTTCTATCCTATTCCCATATCCAATAAACAACAAATCCAACATCAAACCTATATCCCATCTCCATTATTAACTACAACCTCAATCACCTCACGATTACAACAACAAGACTCGAACCATGACTAGACAAAGATCTCAGTTTTGTTCACCTTGGGTACTAGTATTTATAGACTTTAACTTCATGAACATCAAACCATCATCGATCCATTGAAACTCAAATTTTATTTATACGAAACAAGAAGGAAAATAAATATAACAATCACGCTATCTTCTTTCCCTGATTCGAATGGAAAATTATTACAAGATCTCAAATTCTTTTTCGTGGTATACACAAGTTGCATCAAACCATTGAAGGTCCATAACACAAAAAACATCATCACAAATCTTTGAAGGTCAAACATACGAAAGATTCATCATTGATCTAATTTTTGAAGCCTAGATTCAATTATATCTGACACAAAAGAAAAGATTGATAACAACAATGTTATCCTCTCTTCCTTGTTCGTTCAAATTCACAGCAACAAAGTAAAACATAAACAACTAAACATTTTAATTAACACCTACCCGAGACCACTCAAGGATCTTGAAGCCTTTAAAGTTTTCTTGATTCGGATTATACTTCAAACGAAGACATCAAGGTAAAGGTACGTAGTACATTAGTTGTTGTTGATGATAGATTTGATAGTCGGTTATAACCTGTGATGATGATGGAGATAGTGATTGAGTGAGATTTGATATGGGAGATGCATTTGGAGTGATAAAAGAAGGATGGGGGCGAATGGTGTAAGGATGAGTTTATTAGGGTTTGGTTAAGTGAGTTTAGGATATCAAAATGTGACTGCGAAATTTTAGGGTTAATGTGGATTAGGGTGATTATTGATGAAGCGAAAAGTGTACCGCTTTTAGGGGGTCATTTAAGCCCTAAATCGTATTTATTTGGTCAAATATTGCCCTAAATCATTCCTTTTGTCATTTTAGGTACTTTGGAGAAGAAATCTGGAAAAGGAAGCATTTTGGACGTTTTTGGAGCATAAAAGTGAAGAAAACGACAAAGTCTCAAAATCGGCTGGAAAAGTACCTGTGACGGCGTCAAGCCCCAGTGTGACGCCGTCAACCCTTGATAAGCCAGAGAGGATTTTGGAAGATTAAAGGGGGACGGCGTCAAGAAGGCCATCAAGAAACCCTAACCGCGGCGAGGTGACGGCGTCACGCTCCATAACGTGACGCCGTCAGATCTGTTTTCCTATATATATTTTCATAATTTTTAGTCATTGGTGTGCAACTTTGTGAGGAGAAACCCTAAGACGATTTTTCTGCCATTTTTAAGGGTTTTATACCCTTGGATCTCCCATGTTCAATTGAAGATAAGTAATCAATTAATCATTCAATATGTCTATGTGTTGTTTGATTATATCTTGTTCTTGTCTTTTATTTAACATGCTAGGCTAGATTTATCTTGTGTTTGCTTAGATCTAATGAAACCTAACTATTGATTATTGGTTGTTAGTGTGTTATTAATTGTATTGGATGATTGTTTATCGATGTTAGGCTTAAGAAAACTGGCTAACCTCCTATACGGTAACTTGCTTGAACGTCTTAAGAAACATGAACCAATGCGTACTAAGGTTTTTATGGTTGTATTTAATGCATGAGCGAATTCTAATGATCCCATGTTAGGAGCTTCTTAGCCGGCTCGACATAGGAGTGAAGTAGGAGCTTATAGAGTTGGGGAAGTACGTACGCCACCCCACGATTGGTATTAAGGAATACACCCGTCATCCACGCAATTAATACACACTAATCAACCGGTAAAAGATAGTTAGGGAGTAAGGAAATCTAAGTAAACACATTTCTCTCCATATAAGTTCCACAACCTTTTTATTTTCAGTTATTTTATTTATTTGCAATTGTAGTTATTTGGGTTAGTTGACTAGCAACTAATTCCGCCCACTCCTTCAAACCCGAGATTTTACTTGCTTTTATAAAAAAAATATAAAAATACAAAAAGAATCTTCCTTCACCCTTAGACCTATTAGAGAAGTTTTTCAATCCTAACGACACTATTCCCCTAGAGAACGATCAATCCCCCGGTACTTGCCACTACACTATACTACATCGGTCAGGTACACTGCCTGGTGTGGATTGCAAGCCTCTTGAGATCCCTCGAGAGGTAAAACCTGTTGTAAGGTCGCAAAACCACGCATCAAGTTTTTGGCGCCGCTGCCGGGGAATAGTTATTGTTTAGGTTGAATTTTTATTTTATTAGGTCTACTCACTAGATTCCTTTCTAGTGAGATTTTTTTTTATTTTATTTTTCTAGGTTTTCTTTAGTCTATCTTTTTTCTTCGTTTCTTTGTTCGTAACCATTACCATCCGACATCATGGAAGGTGGTAATATCCTCGATCCCAACAACCCACCACCACAACAACACCCACCTCCTAGAGCCCGTACCTTAGGAGACTACTCCCGTCCTAGCCACCATGGCTATCGAAACACCATTGAGCTCACTCAAGGAGCCAATGTCACTCCCTTGCGATCCGACACCATCCGGTTGGTGCAAAGCGGATGCGCATTCCATGGACTTCGTTCCGAAGATCCTAATCAACATCTCAAGGACTTTCTCAAAATCGTTTATTTCATAGACCTTGATGTTGCCACTCGAGAGACGACCCGACTACGTCTCTTTCAATTCTCTCTGTGGGACCAAGCTAGTCAATGGCTAGAGCGTCTACCCGTAGGATCCATCACCTCTTGGGATGATCTCACCACTCGTTTCCTTGCTCAGTTTTTCCCACCAGGAAGAACTACCAAGCTAAGGAATGATATCTTGATGTTCCAATAACGTCAAGGTGAAATCCTCTACGAGGCATGGACTCGATTCAAGGACTTACTCCAAAAAGTCCCTCACCATGGCATAGAACTTTGGCTCCAAGTCCAAATCTTCTATGACTACATCAATCTCTTCACGAGGCAAACCATTGACCAATCGGCCGGTGGTAAGCTACGTGCTCTAAGTGCGGAACAATCATGGGCTCTCTTGGAAGATCTTGCTCTTTATGACAACGAAAGTTGGAATGATCCCCGTGATTTGAATAAAACGGTCAAGGCAATATCTTTGCCTTCGAACAATTCAAGCACTTCCGACCGTAGGATCATAGAACTTGAAGACCAAGTCAAGTTTCTTATGAAATCCTACGAGGCTCCTAAACCTTCAAGCCAAGTGAACAAAATCACTTCTTCGTGTGAATTATGTAGTGGTCCCCACGACACTCGTGATTGCATGGAACTCCCCGAACAAGCTTTTGCGGACTACGCATCCTCGCGTACCGACGGAGCGGGAGACAAGTGGTACACTTTCAAACCCGAGCCAAACCCCTACGGTGATTCATACAACCCCCCATGGAAAAATCACCCAAACCTTAGGTGGAAACAAAACCAAAGCGCACAACAAACCAATTCTTCCAACCCACCTAATCGTTTTCAATCAAGCGGTTCATCCTCGAACCGTACTTTCAACAAAAATCCTTCCAACTATGGTAGTACCAATAACTTTGAAGGGTTGATGTCCAACTTCGTGACATCTCAAGAAGCTCGTTTAGCAAAGTTTGAAGCCGATTTCAAACAAAAACAAAGCGAGATGACCAATAAGATTGACACTTTGTTGAAAGCCCTCAATGACCGAGAAATGGGAGCACTCCCTAGCAACACAGTCAAGAACCCAAAACTAAACGTCAACGCCATTTCATCGGTTTCGTCTCCTAGTTCTTGTCCACAATATTATTCGGTCAATTCCATGAGCTCGTGTTTCAAACAAACCCAAGTCGTTCAAAATGACCAAGAAGTTATGACATCCAACACTAAATTGGTCAACAACTTAGTTGAAACACCTCCCACTCAAAACCTTGACGAAGAATTCAAGGAGCTCCACCTTGAACGTCCGGTTATTGATGTATTAGCACGAGCCCCCTATTATAATGCCCTCTTAGAAAAATATGAGAAGAAGCTCGAGTTAGGTGACAAAGGGACCGCCTTCGTTCAAAACAAACTACCTAAGAAGTTAGATGATCCGGGCTTATTTGCTCTACCTTGCAAGATCGGTAATTCGGAGGCTTATGACACATTAGCCGATCTTGGATCAAGCCTTAACCTACTTCCGTTACCTCTCCACACCTCTCTAAAACTAGGGAAACTTGAAGAAACCGAGGTAATAATAGGCTTAGCGGATGGAAGTGTTGCTTACCCGGTTGGAGTAGTCAAGGACGTGTTAGTACACATAGGAAAACTAACCATTTTAGCCGATTTCCACGTCCTTGATATGGTTAGCGACCCTACATGCCCCTTGTTGATAGGTAGAGGATTTTTGGCGACCGCTAGTGCTATGATTGATTGTAAGGAATCTAAGATAGCGGTAGGAGAAGGTGATACTTGGTCAGTCTATGATGTGAAGAAACATGCCTATGATACTAGTGAGGAACCAACACCCCATTGGTTAGAATTAAATAGGAGACCATCTAGATATGGACCCTGGATCGATGGAGACTTCATAGGACCCCAACGCCCATTTTACCTAGAAGAGGACTTTGTGAGCCGAACACATACGGTAGAACAACTCTTGGCTAGGGACACCGAATTGGATCCATTTGAAGACCCTCTAGTTTTTAGGAAGATGATTGATTTTCTAGGAGTTTTGCCAATTAACCTAGGGATGAATAGGTGGACATGTGAAGACAATGATCATAAGTGGGATTGGGACAAACCACCCAAAGATGGAGATGGGTCATGGCATATTAAGATGACATTGTATGATCCGGATGGAGAGAGGTTCGAAAAGATATATCGTACTATACGGACCAATAGAAAACTTCAATCCAAGCTTAACCCTAAAGATGTCCTCGATGACGATCTCACTTACATAGGTTAAAAGGACTTTGAGTCTAGCTACAAGACTCGTTAATAAAGAAAAGCGCTTCTTGGGAGGCAACCCAAGCTTTATTTGCTTTGTGTGTTTATTTATTTGTTTGTTTGATTTTATTTGCTTCCGTATGTATGTTTAATTTTTATTATTATTGATTCATGTTCGAAACTAAATTGTGAAAATGCTTTATCTTGTTTTTAACTTCGTCTTAACTACATATAAAGGTATTTTGCAAAAGATAAGTGTAAGAGAAATCCAAATCGGTTTATTAGAACAAATGAACATGAATCATAACAATATTAAATTAACATACATATTAGTAATTGTTTGAGTCAAATGCTTGTATCGAGTCATAATGATATTTTGCAGGATTTCCAGGAAATAAGGATTGAGTTTTTCCAGAAATTTTCTGGAAACTTAACATGAAAAATCTGTCAGATCACTTCTGACGGCGTCAGGATCAGTTTTTTGGAATTTTTTTTTAAAGTTTTGTTTTTCTTCCGGAATCATAAAATGCTTTATTAAATCTCTAACTTATAAACTCCAGGAATCTGCAAAATAATCATTCCACAAGCATTATATCCTTATACAGATTTATCCCGCCGATGTTATGCAGGTTTTCGTGTTTGTTTTCTCAGGTTTAACAGGTTATTTTGGAAAAGGAGATGTATGTGGAATCTAGCTTTTGGCGCTGCTTTAATCTTGAAGCTTCCACATTACCTTGGAAGAAGATCTAACCATGTTACATCTTTATCCACCGAGCGAATCAGGGGAGTATTTGATTTCATTCTTTTACCTTATTTACTTTTACATCTTGTTATTTGAACATTGGGGACAATGTTCATCTTAAGTGTAAGGGGGGGGGGGGGGTAAAGTACGATACTTTAGAGAATGCTATTACGCTTGATTTTTCGTTTGTTTAATGGTAGATGTGTAATAAAACTGAGAGAAATACCTGTTAAGGCAATTTTAGTGCCAAATTTAAAATTTTTTACAACATTTAGGAGTGAAACTTTGGTCTTAATGAGCGTCTCATGGATAGGAGTTATATGACTAGCACAAAACCGTACCACTAAAAAATTTTCCACCCCCAAATATGTGAGGTTCGCCCCTAGAATTGGTAGGAAAAGCATTTATGCTATGATGTGTGTACCGGTAGCACTTAGATTCTAGAACTTGCGTTAGGACCATTCCGAGGCCACAAGTGAGACTACATTCGTGTAGTTAGATTTACTACATGATAAGAGGCATTAGGATTAACCCATTGTTTTACACCTGTGTTTTTGTTATAATTACGTTGGCTACATTGGTCAAGTAATTCTCCCACACCCTTTGCGTTGTACTCATTTTTAGTACACGATACCCCTAGTACACCCCTCAGAGCCTATCTTTTCGTTTCTAACTTTAAGCATTTTACTTAAAGTAAGAATTTGTTTACACCCCACTTAAATGTACACCCAAATCGCCTTAGCCTACCTTGTATGCACTCATTTTTAGTGCATTATTGTGACAACATTTGTTTAAACCCCAAGTTAATTATCTAATTGATTACATGGTTGCTAAGTCGAGTCATATCCTTGTACATATTGTTTTGGGACGATTGGGACTCATGGGTAAAGTACTAGTGTAATGGAGTAATGGGGAAGAACAACATTATTACCCCCATATGTGCTAAATATTTTAAAAGTACTCCAAGTGTTTCGATTATCTTAATTCGAGTCATTAGAATAGTTAATTGTAAAGTTATGTAAAAGTTCAAGTGTAAGGGGGATACAACCCCCCTACGATGTATTATTTTGGATGGTAGGGTAAGAGTGTATGCAAAAAAAAAATAAAAAAAAATAAAAAAATAAAAAAAATGGACTACCATCCCGTTTCATTTTATGTTTATTTTATCTTTTTGTTATTTTTTTCATTAGCTTAAGTCGAGTCTAGTCTTGGCTTAGCAACGCCATATTGTACATGTAATTAATCAAGATCTTTAACTCGCCACCAGTAAAAGATCCTTTATCCAACAAAACCGTGTTTATCATATCCCTACACCTAACGTTATAACCCGTTTAAAAGCCCTCTTTGATAGTTTATCTTAGGTGCTTACGCCTAGTGGAGGAGGTTTTTGATCCTTTCCCAAGCCTATGGTAATCTATTTGCTATGACAGGTAGTGAGAGATATTATTCATTTTCATTTATGAGATATACTTTTATGACACCTGAGAGATGTGAGTATCTAAACACAACTTGTGAGGTGCTAGTCTGTAATCTCCGTGCTTATTATGATTAAAGTGGAACGACTATTTGTTGTAATTACTTTTATATTAGCGTTAAATGACCCCTAACTTGTATTTTGATTAGAATAAAAGCGCATTTGCTTGAGGACAAGCAAATCTCAAGTGTAAGGGTATTTGATGAAGCGAAAAGTGTACCACTTTTAGGGGGTCATTTAAGCCCTAAATCGTATTTATTTGATCAAATATTGCCCTAAATCGTTCCTTTTGTCATTTTAGGTACTTTGGAGAAGAAATCTGGAAAAGGAAGCATTTTGGATATTTTTGGAGCATAAAAGTGAAGAAAACGACAAAGTCTCAAAATCGGCTGGAAAAGTACCTGTGACGGCGTCAAGCCCCAGTGTGACGCCGTCAACCCTTGATAAGCCAGAGAGGATTTTGGAAGATTAAAGGGGGACGGCGTCAAGAAGGCCATCAAGAAACCCTAACCGCGGCGAGGTGACGGCGTCACGCTCCATAACGTGACGCCGTCAGATCTGTTTTCCTATATATATTTTCATAATTTTTAGTCATTGGTGTGCAACTTTGTGAGGAGAAACTCTAAGACGATTTTTCTGCCATTTTTAAGGGTTTTATACCCTTGGATCTCCCATGTTCAATTGAAGATAAGTAATCAATTAATCATTCAATATGTCTATGTGTTGTTTGATTATATCTTGTTCTTGTCTTTTATTTAACATGCTAGGCTAGATTTATCTTGTGTTTGCTTAGATCTAATGAAACCTAACTATTGATTATTGGTTGTTAGTGTGTTATTAATTGTATTGGATGATTGTTTATCGATGTTAGGCTTAAGAAATTTGGCTAACCTCCTATACGGTAACTTGCTTGAACGTCTTAAGAAACATGAACCAATGCGTACTAAGGTTTTTATGGTTGTATTTAATGCATGAGCGAATTCTAATGATCCCATGTTAGGAGCTTCTTAGCCGGCTCGACATAGGAGTGAAGTAGGAGCTTATAGAGTTGGGGAAGTACGTACGCCACCCCACGATTGGTATTAAGGAATACACCCGTCATCCACGCAATTAATACACACTAATCAACCGGTAAAAGATAGTTAGGGAGTAAGGAAATCTAAGTAAACACATTTCTCTCCATATAAGTTTCACAACCTTTTTATTTTCAGTTATTTTATTTTATTTGCAATTGTAGTTATTTGGGTTAGTTGACTAGCAACTAATTCCGCCTACTCCTTCAAACCCGAGATTTTACTTGCTTTTATAAAAAAATATAAAAATACAAAAAGAATCTTCCCTCACCCTTAGACCTATTAGAGTAGTTTTTCAATCCTAACGACACTATTCCCCTAGAGAACGATCAATCCCCCGGTACTTGCCACTACACTATACTACATCGGTCAGGTACACTGCCTGGTGGGGATTGCAAGCCTCTTGAGATCCCTCGAGAGGTAAAACCTGTTGTAAGGTCGCAAAACCACGCATCAATTATATAAGAGATTAATTAGGGTTAGTGTTGTTGGACTTGAAATGGGCTTATCCGAAAAATTTGGTGTTAAACCACTTGGGCTGAATTGTGTAATATTATTTGGTGGGTTAGATTTGGTGATTGGATTGTTACTAGGCTTAAACGAATTTTTGGTATTAGTGGACTAATCAGAATTTATTTATAAAAAAAAAGGTTGATGGAATTAATTTTGGCTTATATTTGGACAATGGTTGATTTTGGACGTTATATTTTTACGAGGTTAATTATTTCACATGGCTAAATTTTGTACGTTAACGAAAATGTGACTACGGTGATTATTTGTTTATCACTTATTTGAGATTGAAGTTGAATTTCACGAAGGCGTCTACTTATTTTATCTTGAAATCGGGGATGGTTGGATGCATGATTTCAATGATAACTTGCTTGGACGTATACAACTTATGATTGGGACTTGGACTATCTAGTTATACCCGATGTAAGGAGTTACATTGTAGTACTCACGGGTTATAGCTATCACTTCAAGGAGTCACATTGTAGTGCTCAGTGTCACACGCAGATGCAGATGTGGATAGTCTCAAGAGGTGTTTTACTTATTTTGGCTCTTAGTTGAGTGTATAGGGTACTTAGGGGTTTTCTTTTGCATCGTTCTTCAATCAACAACAATGCAAGCTTAGGTAACGAGAACGGGGAATTCTACTTCATTTTCAAGTTTGGTATATCGGGTTTACTTCACCAAGTGGTCACAGCAATAGCCGACTGAATACGAGGTTGGTAAGTTAGCCAAAGAGTTTAAAGGTTGAGATGTAAACAGCAATTTCCATGGGATATTCGATGCTATAGAACGTCAATAATATTTCGCAGTCTAAGCAAAATCTTTCAAGAATCTTCAATCTCATTCATGATTTTTCAAGATGTTTGCTTAAGACAAGAACTTCTCGTGTATATGGTCGTACACGTCAATGATGCTTCCGAAAGTTCGAAACCATCATGGGGGAGAAACGTGTACTTTGATGTTATATGGTCAACTTCCAGGGGGAAGTAGTTTATACTACTTTACTTAGTATGGTTTGTGAAGTATTCTACATATGGGAGAAGAATTGTTGCTGATCTCTTGCATGTTCCCCAAACAGATATTCACCAAAACCAAATTTGTCATGACATATTCAATTTATCATTGTCTCACGGTTTCTTCTTGGTTTTGTAAAATCCCGTGAAAGAATCTATTTCTCGGTTTAAATCATAGATTTGTAAAATCCCGTGATGATGGAATTATCCTGGAGAAAGTAAAGTGCATTTCCGGATCTTAATTGATTTTGGTGCTACGGTTTCAACTTTGAAGATGGGATAAAGTGTGTACTTCATGTATTGGATGATTTTTTGATATACTTCATGGCATTTTGGTTATTACAAATCTTTACGGGGTTATGCGCTTTTGACAAAGATCGGGATAAAACCATTTTCAAAGTTCATTCAATACATAAAAAACGGCTAGATCTGGGCATTTAAACCACAAGATGTGACTATGGCATTAATTCATTATTATTTATTTGAGGTTGAAGTGTAATTTCACGGGTGTGTGTACTTAGTATCTGAAGATATCGGGGTTGGTTGGATGAAGATTCTTCGAGATCCTTGTTCGAGCTTTTAACCTTTACAATGACGAAGACTTGGATATCTAGTTATTTTTGTGATTCTTCCTCTCTATTACCACAAAATAACTATCACTTTAAGGAGTTACGTTGTAGTGCTCAGTGTCACACGAAGTTGTGGATATTCAAGAGGTGATGTACGTCTTATACTTGATGGTTGGTTGGTTGAAGAGTATAGAGTACTTAGGGATTCGAAGTTGCACAAACTCTCTACACCGCTCTTAGTCACACATTAGTGCAAGCTTAAGTCACAAGTTCGGGTTATGTTACTTCAGTCTCAAGTTCATCATATTGGGTTTTTCTCCATCAGTAGTCATGACAAAGAGCCGACAGAATGATAATGGGGTTGGTAACGAGTTAGCTGAGAGAAGTAGAAAAGAGAGAAATGACGTCTGTTCACATCAGTTCAGGCCTTGCTCTTCATCGACATATGGCGTCTGTAGACAACACTTCAGGCCCCGTTCCTCAAAGAAAAGAAAGGTGTACGCTTAAGTGCACTTTATCTTCGGAAGAAGAGAAATCTTCTTGTTTATGACCATTCTCATCAACAAGCTTCATGCTCTTCCCATGCTCATTCAGTCATCAAGTGGATCAACGTACATTGGAGTATATTCTTATTCACTTGTTCTATCAAAAATGGCAACCTCATATGCAATTTTTGAGGGGGAGAAGTGTGAATAAACTAAATGTCAGTCATCAAGTGGATCTACTTACCATTGATTGTATTCTCATTCACTCGTTCAATCAAAAATGGCAGTTGGCAGTCATATGCAATTTTTGAGGGGGAGAAGGGTGGATCTACTTACCGTTGATGGTATTCTTATTCACTCGTTCAATCAAAAATGGCAGTCATATGCAATTTTTGAGGGGGAGAAGGGTGAATAAACTACATGTTGATTGATGTTTGAGAAATGGCCATACGACTAATCGACATCTTCTCACGGGCTGATATAATCAGTGATAAAGTGCTTCTAGGTAATGCTTCATGTACACATCATTATGCTGATTCCGATTAATCGTAACCATCAGGGGAGAGAAATGTGTACACCAAGGACGCACAACAAGTTCACATGATTGGGTTTAATGTCTTATGAAACAAATTAAAGATGATCAGTGTTTCAACTTGTTACTTTGGTATTTTCATTTCATGTGTATGTCACGGGCTGATTAATCATAACCATCAGGGGAGAGAAATGTGTACACCAAGGACGCACAACAAGTTCACGTGATCGGGTTTAATGTCTTATGAAACAAATTCAAGATGATCAGTGTTTCAACTTGTTACTTTGGTATTATCATTTCATGAGTACATCACGGGCTAATTTGTTATATGTAAAATAACTGGAATGCATTTGGTGAGAGGAAGATGTTGATATTCTATTCCCCAAATGGATAATCTTGAAGAAGGTCGAGTCTACAGTCTGTTCTACATTTTCCGCTGTGTGTTAGAAGACTAAAGACGGCATGCATTTGGTTATCAAAAGACTTCTTCATATTCTGGGCATTCATCAGAAAGGTTGTCAGTTTGGGGGAGAGCACTAATTAGGGGAGAGTGAAAAGCCAGATTTAATCCCTAATTAGATTTGCGGACATTGTTCTTCAGCAAGTAAAGTGATGGTAGCTGAGAAGAGTCTGAAGCCAGAAACACTCAAAAGCCTTCAGGAAGAGACTGAGGAGTAATGGATTTGCTTCATATATCCTTGTATATATTTGCTTCATATATCCTTGTATATATTTTAAACCAAAAAGAAAATAGAAAAATATAAAACCTATAAAAACCATAAAAATCAGAAAAACACAAAAATACCAAAAATAGTTCCTCTAGGCATGTCTTCTGTTTATCGATAACATTTACGGTCCTAGAAATGTCATTCAATAATGACACGGGACTTTAAATGAAGCTCGAGCAGAAGTTAAAATAAATTGTTAAAACATGTCATGATGGCTTGCAGTTACTTCAGACTGTAACCCGTTCTTCATTATGGGGAAAGCACGTCGCCAAAAAGACGGCTGTTCCTCCCACTGGGTGAAGTTCACCCGGGCATGGATTACTTTATATCTATGTTTCTTCGATTTGATGTATGTTTCAGTGCATCATTTCTCGTATAAGAAGAGAAGTCTTCTTTACATCGCAAATACTTTTCCATCTATGATTCTTCAGGAAAGTATTTGTGCTAAACTTGGTGGTACCATGAATTTTTTTGGAAATCAATCAGACTTGAAGTTTTTCATAAAATTTGTCACTCAATCAATGACTACAACTCTTTAAATAGAAAACGGGTCATTGATTGAGGGGGAGAGTGATTTCAAAATTTTATATCATCAAAACACACCACTTTGTACATAATAAGCAAGTGAATAAAATTTGTTGTTATGTTTCAGTTTATGAGTTTCATTCAAATATCTTTCAAACTTATCATACCTGACACTAACATTCTCCCTCATTGATTGAGGGGGAGCATAATAATGTTCCATTATCAGCATACATATTAAACCTGACCACATTTTCTCCCATATTTTCTAAACTTATTTAAATCAATTGGGATCACAAATCTCAAAAGGTTTGAAATTTTTGATCAGGGGAGAGAATGTGATTTAAATATGAAAACTGATAAAATGTGATCTTTTGAACTCAAGTGTAGGCTCTCTCATATGTGCTAAACTATTTTATATATCGATGCACATATTGAGGGGGAGCGAATGATTTATGATGGCAATTGTGGAAGAATACCAAAGACCGGCCATTTTATTTGATGTACTGGAGTTATAAGGATGGTAAGGTTAGGTATCAGTTCCCACGATCCCGCCAGAGCCAGAGGGATCTACCCAGGGACAATCCACTAGTTAGTGTAGAAGTCCTTAGGTATGATTAAAAAAGGAGCAATGTGAGAATAAGGGAAGAGTGCCGACTGAGATGGAGCTAGTACTGGAACAAACCCAACAACGTACTAGTGATGAAGTCTCGGTAAGCGCTGAAGGGGTTGAAGAATGAAAAAGAAATGTAATGATAAAGGGTGAAAAGAAAGAAGCCCTCCTTACACATTAGGCAGAAACCGGGTCAATACATATGCTGTCAGAATCACGTAGTTGATTGCTGACATTGAAGACAAGTATCATGGACCCAGTGATATGCTGCACAACCCTCCCTAGCCACTCAAGGTCTCTCAAAAGACTCTTGTTTCATTCACACGGAGATTCACTCATTACTATTGACTTTCTCACTCCGAGTTAGTTGATATTGAAAAGGTGGCAGTCTGCTCCAGCCTCCGATTACTAAATCAAAACGCACTATCGAGTCTAGAGCCAAGAGATCATCCATAAATCTCATTAGGACACATTTCCAATATGCTTGTTGTTTCATACACCGTGAAAAGTAAGAAAACATATATTAAGAGTCCTACGCATTATCCTTGTGGTATTGCCAGAACATCCGAGTGATACGTAAAGTATTCACAATGAAGATGAAAATCCTTCTAGAGCCAACATCAAACAAGCTCTTGGTGGGTGACATGTGAGATCCTTCATGGATCAAACTAGTGAAAACTGGAAAGAAACGATGGGGCGATTCACATTTGAATCAAACTTGTTCCAGGAAATGGATTGACGGATGCTTTTGGAAAACCTTTCAATGTGCTAACCAACTGAGTTTCGAGCACATTGATTGTGAAAATTTTCAAACAAAAGTGTTTATGACAGAAATGTGATTCAATTTATAAAACTCTCGTCGTGTTGCATAAAATGTTTATCCAGTGACACGCGAGTGATTTTTCTAATCAATTTCTCATCAATCAGTGGGTATTTAATTCGCTGATTCACTCTACCGTGCTATCTGCTTTGAGACGTTCCGGTATGAGAACATGCTTTGTATGATGATTCTGATGTTAATTCGTTGGATGATTCTTTACAACAAGCTGGAAAGTCCTGTCAAGGAGAATTTTCTTTAAAGGGGATTCTACCTGATCACAGGTCGGTCCTCACGGAACCGAAGGTTAATCCAACCACACCGAGCGAATGACAAAGCCATATTCGTTCTCCAACTTTATTGCTAACTGTTTTATTTCAGATTTATATAAAGATGGAGATGGTGGTACCTAATTCCAGCAGAGAGATGTCAATCCACACCCCATGCTCACACTTCACACTCACGTTCAATGAAATCATGATAGAAGAATGACCTACAACAACGCTTCCGCAACTCTGATGCTAAATATCATGATCCAGAAAAGTGTGAGCATGACGGTCCGATGGTCACTACATCACATGGAGGCGATACTACTAAGGATGATTTGGAGATTTACTGTGGCTGATGATCTCAAAGCAAGCTCAAAGATTACACAAGCCAAAGGAACATTAACCACAAGATCATTGCTTGAAGTACAAAGCTTACCAATCATGAAGAATCAAAGACTACGAGCTAAGAAATTAAGTTCATTAGAATGCTAGAATTCAAATTGTAATTTCCGGGGTGACCTCCCTTAGGGGGAGATTGTTAGGAATATAAATATTCATATGAAAGACTCGGTCACCCCGAGTATCCATTAGCATTAACTTAGCTCGTAGGCTTATTAGTATTAGTTTAGTTATAGTAATACTAGTTTAGTCTTAGTAATATTTGTGGAAGTGGGTCGGGTCTTTACCCACTGTCAGCTCACTCCACAGCACATGTGGCGCGTTTTATATGTAAGTATATATACCCTTTCCCACCCAAGGGAAATGGTTGGTTGTTTCTGATAATACACACATACCACAAGGTGTTTTTCTCTCACTAGAAACTTCCCCTCTCTACTCTCTCTCTCTCTAACTCTATCAATGGCCAACATGTTCTTCCATAACCCAAGACCTCCCGAATCACACATAATCAACATATAATCGATCCTACATCACACATCATTGTTATACCATTCTTTCAGTAGTGATCGGTTAGTGTTTTAGTCCTTAAAACACATAGAGTGTCGGGAGTAGTTGTACCCTTGTAAAGAACTCGACATATAGCTTAGTGTTGGAAATAGTATAGGCGACGTCAGGTTGGTTCTACCTTGAACTAGAACCCGGTATTTAGCTTTGTACCGGAAAAAGGTGTAAGCGACGTGTGTAAAGGTTTTCTCCGCCGAGAAGGGAGCTTGTTTCTTAGTGAAGAAAAACTCTCGAGTTAGAGGCTCGAGGAGTGGAGTAGGGCAAGGAAGAGAGTCCTTGTAGCCGAACCACTATAAATCTCCGTGTTGTGGTTTGATTGTTGATGCGTGGTTTTGCAACCTTACAACAGGTTTTACCTCTCGAGGGATCTCAAGAGGCTTACAACCCCACCAGGCAGTGTACCTGACCGATGTAGTATAGTGTAGTGGTAAGTACGGGGGATTGATCGTTCTCCACAGGGAATAGTGTTCGTTAGGTATGAAAAACTACTCTAATAGGTCTAAGGGTGAGAGAAGATTCTTTTTATGAAAGCAAGTAAAATCTCGGGTTTGAAAGAGTGGGCGGAATTAGTTGCTAGTCAACTAACCCAAGTTACTACGAATGCAAATAAAATAAAATAACGAAAATGAAAATGTGGTGAAAACTTATGTGGAGAGAAATGTGTTTACTTAGATTTCCTTACTCCCTAACTATCTTTTACCGGTTGATTAGTGTGTATTAGTTGCGTGGATGACGGGTGTATTCCTTAATACCAATCGTGGGGTGGCGTACGTACTTCCCCAACTCTACAAGCTCCTACTTCACTCCTATGTCGAGCCGGCTAGGAAGCTCCTAACATGGGATCACTAGAATTCGCTCATGCATTAAATACAACCATAAAAACCTTTAGTACGCATTGGTTCATGTTTCTTAAGACGTTCAAGCAAGTTACCGTATAGGAAGTTAGCCAGTTTTCTTAAGCCTAACATAGATGAACAATCATCCAATACAACTAATAACACACTAATAACCAATAATCAATAGCTAGGTTTCATTAGATCTAAGCAAACACAAAGAAAACCTAGCCTAGCATGTTAAACAAAAGACAAGAACAAGATAGAATCAAACAACACATAGACATATTGAATGATTAATTGATAACTTATCTTCAATGTAACATGGAAGATCTCAAGGCAAAAAGCCTTGAAAAAGCTGCTAAAATCGTCTTAGGGTTCTTACACACAAAGTCCCACAATAATTTCCATACTAATGACAAAAAATTGCAAAACTATATATAGACTTTCAGATCTGACGGCGTCACGTTATGGAGTGTGACGCCGTCACCTCGCCGCTTTTAGGGTTCCCGGATGACCTTCTTGACGCCGTCCCTCTTTAGCTCTCCAAAAATCCGTTCTGGCTTATCAAGGCTTGACGCCGTCGGAATTAGGCGTGACGCCGTCCCTTTTTAGTTTAAGCCGTGACGACCTTGATCACATTAAAGCGTGACGCCGTCAGAATTTTCATGCAAATTTCTCTGGCTTATCATGAGTAAATTTCACATCCACCACTTTTGCCAAGCCATGACGCCGTCTGGGGATAATCCTGACGCCGTCAAAGGTAATTTCCAACATGATTTTGAGACTTTGTCGTTTTCTTCACTTTTATGCTCCAAAAACGTCCAAAATGCTTCCTTTTCCAGATTTCTTCTCAAAAGTACCTAAAATGACAAAAGGAACGATTTAGGGCAATATTTGATCAAATAAATACGATTTAGGGCTTAAATGACCCCTTAAAAGCGGTACACTTTTCGCTTCATCAAATACCCTTACACTTGAGATTTGCTTGTCCTCAAGCAAATGCGCTTTTATTCCAATCAAAATACAAGTTAGGGGTCATTTAATGCTAACATAAAAGTAATTACAACAAATAATCGTTCCACTTTAATCATAATAAGCACGGAGATTACAAACTAGCACCTCACAAGTAGTGTTTAGATACTCACCTCTCTCAAGTGTCATCAAAATAAATCTCATAAATGAAAACGGATAATATCTCTCACTACCTGTCATAGCAAATAGATTACCATAGGCTTGGGAAAGGATCAAAAACCTCCTCCACTAGGCGTAAGCACCTAAGATAAACTATCAAAGAGGGCTTTTACATGGGTTATAACGTTAGGTGTAGGGAAAAGGAAAACACGGTTTTGTTGGATAAGGGATATTTTACTGGTGGCGAGTTAAAGATCTTGATTAATTACATGTACTATACAATGTTGCTAAGCCAAGACTAGACTCGATCTTAAGCTAAAAACAAAATAACAAAAACATAAAATAAACATAAAATGAAACGGGATGGTAGTCCGTATGTTTTTTCTACTTTTCTTTTTCTCATTTTTTTTTGTATTTTTCTTGATTTTTCGATTTTTTTTTTCTTTTTTTTTTTTTTTTTTTTTTTTTTTTGGATACACTTTTGCCCTACCATCCAAAATAATACATCATAGGGGCGTTGCATCCCCTTACACTTGAACTTTTACATAACTTTACAAATAACTATTCTAATGACTCGAATTAAGATAATTAAAACACTTGGAGTACTTTTTTAAAATATTTAGCACATATGGGGGTAATAAATGATGTTCTTCCCCATTACTCCATTACACTAGTACTTCACCCATGAGTCCCAATCGTCCCAAAACAATATGTACAAGGATATGACTCGACTTAGCAACCATGTAATCAATTAGATAATTAACTTGGGGTTTAAACAAATGTTGACACAATAATGCACTAAAAATGAGTGCATACAAGGTAGGCTAAGGCGATTTGGGTGTACATTTTAGTGGGGTGTAACAAATTCTTCCTTTAAGTAAAATGCTTAAAGGTCGAAACGAAAAGATAGGCTCTGAGGGGTGTACTAGGGGTATCGTGTACTAAAAATGAGTACAACGCAAAGGGTGTGGGAGAATTACTTGACCAATGTAGCCAAAGTAATTATAACAAAAACACAGGTGTAAAACAATGGGTTAATCCTAATGCCTCTTATCACGTAGTAAATCTAACTACACGAATGTAGTCTCACTTGTGGCCTTGGAATGGTCCTAACGCAAGTTCTAGAATCTAAGTGCTACCGGTACACACATCATAGCATAAATGCTTTTCCTACCAATTCTAGGGGCGAACCTCACATATTTGGGGGTGGAAAATTTTTTTAGTGGTACGGTTTTTGTGCTAGTCATATAACTCCTATCCGTGAGACGCTCATTAAGATCAAAGTTTCACTCCTATATGTTGTAAAAAATTTTAAATTTGGCACTAAAATTACCCTAACAGGTGTTTCTCTTAGTTTTATTACACATCTACTATTAAACAAACAAAAATCAAGTGCAATAGCATTCTCTAATCGTACTTTTACCCCCCCTTACACTTAAGATGAACATTGTCCCCAATGTTCAAATAACAAGATGTAAAAGCATAAAGTAAAAGAATGAAATCAAATACTCCCCTGATTCGCTCGGTGGATAATGAAGTAACATGGTTAGATCTTCTTCCAAGGTAATGTTGAAGCTCCATGACTAATGCATCGCCATAAGCTTGATCCAACAAACATTTCCTTGTCCAAAATAACCTGTTAAACCTGAGAAAACAAACACGAAAACCTGCATAACATCGGCGGGATAAACTCTATATATAAGGATATAATGCTTGTGGAATGATAATTTTGCAGATTCCTGGAGATTATAAGTTAGAGATTTAATAAAAACTTTTTTATGAAAACAAAACTTTCAAAAATTTTCAGAAAATTAAACCTGACGCCGTCAGGTTGTAACTCCTGACGCCGTCAGAAATGATCTGACAGAATTCTCATGTTAAGTTTCCGGAAAAATTTTGGAAAAAACCTATACCTTACTTCCTGGAAATCCTGCAAAACATCATTATGACTCGATACAAGCATTTGACTCAAACAAATACTAATATGTATGTTAATTTATTATTATTACGATTCATGTTCATTTGTGTTCTAATAAACCGATTTAGATTTCCCTTACACTTAACTTTTGCAAAATACCTTTATATGTAGTTAAGACGAAGTTAAAAACAAGATAAAGCATTTTCACAAATTAGTTTTGAATATGAATCAATAATAATAAAATTAAACACACATACGGAAACAAATAAAATCAAACAAACAATTAAATAAACACTCAAGGGAAATAAAACTTGGGTTGCCTCCCAAGAAGCGCTTTTCTTTATTAACGAGTCTTGTAGCTAGACTCAAAGTCACTCTACATTACGTGACTCCATCATCGGTCACGGTTCCTAGGCCATTCTCCTTTCCGGTTTTATACTCCGGTCCTAATTTCAAACAATCCTTGTAGAAACCGGATATCCTTCCCATAACATAGTCTACTCCTTTATTTCTATCCTCATCATTCCTATAGTAGACCGCTTGCTTAAGCTCCTTCTCAACATTTGACAAGTGTTGGAATTGTTCTATCTTATATGGCATTTGGTAGTTTACCTCATCGGTCTCATCCTTAAATCTAACTATCCCTAAGGAAGGTTCATAAGTCATTCTAGAGACCTTAACAAATGGTTTTCCAAAAACCACTTGAGTTAAGGATGCATCGACTATTGGGCGGATATCTTCTACAATTACAAAGTCGGTGACATAGGTGAAGTTTCCTACATAAACCGGTAATCCCTTAACTCTTCCCGTGAAGTTACTCATCCAACCCTTGTCAGGGAACATCCTATACCCAAGTTGATTTTTCATTATCAAGTTGTAGTGGGCTCTAGTCATGATGTTTATGGGTGATCTAAGGTCGATGTAGGCTTTCCACACATGCAAATGTCCGATGTTGCATGGTATGTTGAGATTAGAAGGGTTGCCTATTTCTATGATTGGTCTACCTAGGAAGTATGGTGTTTCGGGGTCATCGAATAAGTCCGTATGATATGCGCGCTCTTCCTTAGTGGGTAGCCTATTGAAGTGGTCCTCATCATCATCTACTTCTTCAATCTCACTTTTCCTAACTTCTTTATCAACCTCGACTTTCTTAACCTCATCCTCAGGTTCACTATTATCCTCATTCCTATCAATTGGTTTGATAGTGACAATGTTGACGAAGTGGACGTGTTTGGATGAAGAGGGGTCTTTTACTTGGGGTCCGCTATTTGTGTTCCTAGCGTCCTTATGTGGAGGTGATAGCACTTGGTTATTGAGGGCTTTCAACAAATTGTCAATTTTATTGGTCATCTCCGTTTGTTGTTGATTGAATTCGGATTCGAATCTAGCTATCTGAGCTTCTTGAGATGCCATAAATTGAGATATCAATCCTTCAAAGTTATTGGTACTACCATTGCCGGAAGGATTGTTGTTGAAAGTACGGTTCAAGTTGGAACCGCTTGATTGAAAACGATTAGGTGGGTTGGAAGAATTGGTTTGTTGCGCGTTTTGGTTTTGTTTCCAACTAAGGTTCGGGTGATTTTTCCATGAGGGGTTGTATGTATCACCGTAGGGGTTTGGCTCGGGTTTGAAAGTGTACCACTTGTCTCCCGCTCCGTCGGTACGCGAGGATGCGTAGTCCACAAAAGCTTGTTCGGGGAGTTCCATGCAATCACGAGTGTCGTGGGGACCACTACATAATTCACATGAAGAAGTGATTTTGTTCACTTGGCTTGAAGGTTTAGGAGCCTCGTAGGATTTCATGAGAAACTTGACTTGGTCTTCAAGTTCTATGATCCTACGGTCGGAAGTGCTTGAATTGTTCGAAGGCAAAGATATTGCCTTGACCGTTTTATTCAAATCACGGGGATCACTCCAACTTTCGTTGTCATAAAGAGCAAGATCTTCTAGGAGAGCCCATGATTGTTCCGCACTTAGATCACGTAGCTTACCACCGGCCGATTGGTCAATGGTTTGCTTCGTGGAGAGATTTACATGGTCATAAAAGATTTGGACTTGGAGCCAAAGTTCTATGCCATGGTGAGGGACTTTTTGGAGTAAGTCCTTGAATCGAGTCCATGCCTCGTAGAGGGTTTCGCCTTGACGTTGTTGGAACATCAAGATATCATTCCTTAGCTTGGTAGTTCTTCCCGGTGGGAAAAACTGAGCAAGGAAACGAGTGGTGAGATCATCCCAAGAGGTGATGGATCCTGCGGGTTGACGCTCTAGCCATTGACTAGCTTGGTCCCGCAAAGAGAATTGAAAGAGACGCAGTCGGGTCGTCTCTCGAGTGGCAACATCAAGGTCTATAGAATCAACGATTTTGAGAAAGTCCTTGAGATGTTGGTTAGGATCTTCGGAACGAAGTCCATGGAATGCGCATCCGCTTTGCACCAACCGGATGGTGTCGGATCGCAAGGGTGTGACATTGGCTCCTTGAGTGAGCTCAATGGTGTTTCGATAGCCATGGTGGCTAGGACGGGAATACTCTCCTAAAGTACGGGCTCTAGGAGGTGGTGGTTGTTGTGGTGGTTTGTTGGGATCGAGGATATTACCACCTTCCATGATGTCGGATGGTAATGGTTACGAACAAAGAAACGAAGAAAATAGATAGACTAAAGAAGACCTAGAAAAAATAAAATAAAAATCTCACTAGAAAGGAATCTAGTGAGTAGACCTATAAAATAAAAATTCAACCTAAACAATAACTATTCCCCGGCAGCGGCGCCAAAAACTTGATGCGTGGTTTTGCAACCTTACAACAGGTTTTACCTCTCGAGGGATCTCAAGAGGCTTACAACCCCACCAGGCAGTGTACCTGACCGATGTAGTATAGTGTAGTGGTAAGTACGGGGGATTGATCGTTCTCCACAGGGAATAGTGTTCGTTAGGTATGAAAAACTACTCTAATAGGTCTAAGGGTGAGAGAAGATTCTTTTTATGTTTTTTATATTTTTATGAAAGCAAGTAAAATCTCGGGTTTGAAAGAGTGGGCGGAATTAGTTGCTAGTCAACTAACCCAAGTTACTACGAATGCAAATAAAATAAAATGACGAAAATGAAAATGTGGTGAAAACTTATGTGGAGAGAAATGTGTTTACTTAGATTTCCTTACTCCCTAACTATCTTTTACCGGTTGATTAGTGTGTATTAATTGCGTGGATGACGGGTGTATTCCTTAATACCATTCGTGGGGTGGCGTACGTACTTCCCCAACTCTACAAGCTCCTACTTCACTCCTATGTCGAGCCGGCTAAGAAGCTCCTAACATGGGATCACTAGAATTCGCTCATGCATTAAATACAACCATAAAAACCTTTAGTACGCATTGGTTCATGTTTCTTAAGACGTTCAAGCAAGTTACCGTATAGGAAGTTAGCCAGTTTTCTTAAGCCTAACATAGATGAACAATCATCCAATACAACTAATAACACACTAATAACCAATAATCAATAGCTAGGTTTCATTAGATCTAAGCAAACACAAAGAAAACCTAGCCTAGCATGTTAAACAAAAGACAAGAACAAGATAGAATCAAACAACACATAGACATATTGAATGATTAATTGATAACTTATCTTCAATGTAACATGGAAGATCTCAAGGCAAAAAGCCTTGAAAAAGCTGCTAAAATCGTCTTAGGGTTCTTACATACAAAGTCCCACAATAAGTTCCACACTAATGACAAAAAATTGCAAAACTATATATAGACTTTCAGATCTGACGGCGTCACGTTATGGAGTGTGACGCCGTCACCTCGCCGCTTTTAGGGTTCCCGGATGACCTTCTTGACGCCGTCCCTCTTTAGCTCTCCAAAAATCCGTTCTGGCTTATCAAGGCTTGACGCCGTCGGAATTAGGCGTGACGCCGTCCCTCTTTAGTTTAAGCCGTGACGACCTTGATCACATTAAAGCGTGACGCCGTCAGAATTTTCATGCAAATTTCTCTGGCTTATCATGAGTAAATTTCACATCCACCACTTTTGCCAAGCCATGACGCCGTCTGGGGATAATCCTGACGCCGTCAAAGGTAATTTCCAGCATGATTTTGAGACTTTGTCGTTTTCTTCACTTTTATACTCCAAAAACGTCCAAAATGCTTTCTTTTCCAGATTTCTTCTCAAAAGTACCTAAAATGACAAAAGGAACGATTTAGGGCAATATTTGATCAAATAAATACGATTTAGGGCTTAAATGACCCCTTAAAAGCGGTACACTTTTCGCTTCATCAATTGTTCTTATCCTTACTTGCATTACTTATATTGTTTATTTGTGTGCATCAACTTGAAATCATGTTAAGTCTCAAAGCGAACTAATTTTAAAAACGATAAAAACTATTCAACCCCCCTTCTAGTTTTCCGCAAACCAAGAAACCGATTTAAGATACCAAATGGTTGATCTCGTCTCTAACCATTAGGCAGTGTCCACCCATAATCACTCCCTCTTCCGGTGTTCTTCTTTCTTCACACAGTCCTCTGCCAATCAAAAATCAACCATCATCTTTTCATTTAATCAGGTATCATCATCTCGTCTCTAACCATTGGCTAATTACAATTCGACTTATATATTTATTGTTATTTTTAAGCTATATGTATTGGATTTTGTTTTTTATGTTTTATTATATAAATTGATTGATTAGTTATTTGATGTTACATTTGATTGCTTGATGTGTCATTTTTACGATGTTCAATGTTAATTTTGTTGTTGGTAGCTGTAGTTAACAATATCGCAATTGACCAAAGAAGGGTGATTATATTCAATAGCTTTACTATTTTTTTTTTCTCATTCCCGTTGCTTTATTGAACCAGATGATAGTAATTATCTACATTTGACATGTCATGGAAATAATATTTGACATAACAATAACATATATACATGGAAATTTAGGTACTAATCTGTACAAGACCGAAATACCGGTACCGGTACCGGTACTGAACCGGTATCGTACCTTTGAAATCGGTACGGTATTCGGTTCTCACTTTGGGTCGAGTTCGGTATCGGTACTAGTCGGTTCGGTACGGTTCCTGTACCGATCTCATCCCTATTACTGAGTGTATAAAGAAAGATATTATATAAAAAGTATTTGGAGTATATAATCTACATCTTCATTTGTACATCATTCCTACGGTCCTACTGATTATTTAACATTCGTCCCTTGAACACCTTCATGCATGTGAGGCAATGTATCATCTATTAGTCTTTGTTTAATTCCACATTAAGCTTGTACATGGACTAAATGTAATCTTCTTCTAGTTTACGACTCAAAAGTTGCACCATATTGTTCCTTGACGTAAAGTGTTACATTTTTCTGTCAATTCCACATGTTAATAATGTAAAACTACATGGTTAAAGTTCTTACCCTCACATGAAACCAATGGATATTGTATGCATCTAACTCACCTGAGGCATATCACCGTATGAGAACATTTGGTCTTGTTGCTTACCATATACAACATTTCCCCGTCAACGAATTTCGCACTCCCATAGCATCGATGGCTTCTTTGTAAACCTTTTATATAGGTAGAAATAGATGAATGTAGAAGCATCTTATTAATGCTTCCATAAGTTGAAAGGGTCTAATCAATGTTGTAACACCCCCAAAATTTGGTACAGCGGAAGACTTATCAAAGCTTTGGGGTGCTACGGGGATTGACACATAACACAAGCACAAGAAAACGGAATAGCATTATTCGTTACTTAAAACATTACAACCCAAGTATTTCAAGTCTACATTTATTCCAAAATACGTAAGTAAGCCCAAATTAAAACATAAAAGTAGGTCCCCAAATTTATTGATCAGAGTCTAAATTGATCCATCAACCATGCCGCTTGCCAAGCCTCCAATACTAGCTATCCAATGCAACATCAATCATTACCTGAGAAAACATGCTAAAAAGGTCAGCTAACGCTGGTGAGTTCATAGGTTTTCCTAACTATTAGTGGACCAAATCAATAACAGTTTGCTATACTGGACTAACTCACAAAACCAACCAATCATACCCACACATAATTGTGTCCAACCACAGCAATAATCCATATAGGTGCACCGTATGGTAATAACAACCCCGCATAGGTGCGGTCACATATCATAATGACAACCCCGCATAGGTGCGGTCACATATAATAATAACCTTAGCCAGCTAACATAGCAAACATATCAAAAGCATAAAAATAACATTTGGTCCATTCAAAACGGTTTTGAATGTTTTCTCACCCCAAGTTTGCAAATAACAGTATAAGTGTAAAAGTGGGGCTATGAAACTCACCTCGATCAAGCAAAGCACAATACACAATTCAACAGTGGTAAAGCACAACAGCAGCTAACACATCATGGCACTACGGACTCGGCACAACCTAATAATATAAAGTCTCGTCTTAATACGTATCCCATACAAACTATACGCGTAAAATCTCCCAAAAGTTAACCATTTCTATTTCCAAAAACGTTCTTGTTTTAGCCTTAAATCAAAGCTTGGTATCATCATTGTGCAACGGTGGTGAGACACGACTCGAGTGTACACACGCCAAAAGATTAGAACAACACTATCGAAATAACGACGACACTCAAAATAGTCACATCAAATGGTTGAGGTCTAGTAATTTAACTTAATAGTTTAATAAAATATCCGGACAAATTGTTGGGTCCTTATCGAATTCGTCAACTCGATAAGTCCGACAATTCCTTCGTCTTCCTTATTAATCCCAATGTCAAATTCTACATGTTACCAATAAAAGGTAAGTCATAAGGATGGGTTATCCATTAATAAATTCCTCCAACGCGTTTACCGAACCCTTATTAAATTCGTCAACCCAATAAGTCCGATAACCGGGTCGGTCGGGTATATTAATGTTATCCAATCCGTAACTCAACAATAAATCCACAATTATTAATATTTCCATATGTGGTATCTCTCGATACACGTGGTCACGTGCCCTCGAAACACGTAATAACTCTCGTGTATTATCGTTTCCATTTTATAACTTTCCTTTTTAATTTACAAATTCCACGTTAAGTATTAAGTAACAAATTAATTTTTGTTAGTTAATATTTTCCATTTTTAGTCGTTTTTGTTAATATTCACTTTCAAGTATAGTTTATATTTCCAAAATATATATTTCGAGTTATTATTCGTTTCAAGTCACGAATCCGAGTTTTAACACTCTCGGGTCAACAAGTCAACCATAATAATCCATATGTCCAAATAATAAGTTCAAATCATCTATCGGCTTGTCGAGGCTACGCCGAGACTGCAAAGTCTCGGTTAGCATCTTGACCTTGCTCAAACAAGCACAAGTATCAATCCAAGCTCACAATATCAATCAATAATCATTCGGCCACTAATTCCTACGGCTCGACAACATCAAAATTCCAATCTGAATCCATGTCCAATCTCAACACCAACAACAACAATAATATTTTTCTTACCACGCCGAGACCCTTGTGGTCTCGGCTTCGAACCACGGTAACGAAACAACCAAACGGACCCATATATGTCTCGGCTCACACGTATCAAAACCAAAACCAATCCAAAACCAAAACAAATCTAAAACAAAAAATAAGCTTAAATGGACTCGACTCAAATTCGACAACCAAAACCATAACAAAACAAAAATAAGCTTCGACTAGACAAACACAAGCTCGGGCGTGAGCTTATTCTCACGGCATCAACATTTCCGACACCTACTCGACCTAAAAATGATGATACCGAAACCATTTTACCTACGTTTTTGTTAATAAAAACCATTTCCACATGTTTTAAGCCCACACCGATTCTCACAAGGTGAAGAATCGGTGTTTTTATTCACTATTTTACCCTATCTATACTCACCTTTACTTACCCAAAAAGAATAAACCAAAATGACGGAGGTGGCGTGTGATGTGGTGGTGTTACGGCGCGTGTGGGTGATATTCGGACTAAGGAAGGTGAGACAAGGAGTTGTGTGGTGGCGGTGTAGTAGTTGTGGTGGCGGTGAGTGGGTGGTGGTGGTGTACGAACGGCGGCAAGGGCCGATTGTGTAATTACAGGCAAGGGACCCTAAGTGCAACTTTGATAATCTTTTTCGTTATTAGCTTCCGGGGCTCGTTTCCTCGTCGTAACATTTTTTCGAGATATTTTAACTTACGCCATTACTTTTAAAACCATATTTCCAATAAAATTGTTTATAAATATGCATATACTTGCTTAACTCGTTAAAATCAACTATTAAACGTATTATTAGGTTATAATTCGTGCCAAATCGCGTAGTGCTCAACTCAAGGTATACGGGAAACTTCTCTCATCACATAACGATAATTCCAAATATCATTTCCAATAATCCAAATAAATTCCCAAAACATTCCAAAAACGGTTCTTAATTGTTAAATATTTGCTTTTAAACGTAATGCGATATTAAAAAGGCTCCCAAAAATTACCGGTTGTCACAGCCTCCCAGCCTCAGGAGAAACCCGTCCCGGGTTTCAATTCAAGTTACTTGTTGTAGTTGAAAAGAAGTGAGGGTATTTCCGCTTTATCTCGTCCTCACGTTCCCACGTAAACTTTGGGCCATGACGCGAGTTCCATCGAACTTTGACGATAGGGATACGACTGTGCTTCAGTCGTTTAACTTCACAATCCATTATCTCAACAGGTTCCGTGATGAAATTTAGACTTTCATCGATCTGTATCTCTCTCAAAGGAATAATCAGGATCTCGTCAGAAAGGCATTTCTTCATGTTACTCACGTGGAAAACATTATGCACACTACTTAGGGCTGGCGGTAGCTCTAGTCTGTAAGCTACCGGTCCAATTCTGTCAAGAATTTGGAACGGTCCGATGTAACGAGGATTGAGTTTTCCACGATTGCCGAAACATATCACCCCTTTCCACGGCGAGACTTTCAACATCACTCTGTCTCCAACCTGGAACTCGAGAGGTTTACGCCTCTTATCGGCATAGCTCTTTTGTCGGTCACGTGCAACTTGTAGACGGTTTCGAATTTGGACTATCTTCTCGATCGTTTCATGAACAAGTTCGGGACCAGTGAGTTGACTGTCACCAACTTTGGTCCAACAAATAGGAGAGCGGCATTTTCGGCCATAGAGCGCCTCAAAAGGTGCGGCCTTAATACTGGCATGGTAACTATTGTTGTAGGAAAATTCGGCCAAAGGCAAATATCTCTCCCAGCCTTTTCCGAAATCTATGATGCAGGCTCGAAGCATATCTTCCAATGTCTGAATAGTTCTCTCACTCTGGATGTCTGTTTGGGGATGATAGGCGGTACTCATATTGAGGTTTGTGTTGGTCCATGTAATTTGAGTAATTCTTGATAAAAATGAAGAACAAATTCATTAATAATGATGAACAATAGTTACAAGATTACTCAATACACACTTGACTACATGATAACATCTTTAGCTTCTTCAAGGGGATAATTCCGGTAAACTATCCCCTTTGGGTGACAAATAAACTCTCATTGATCCAAGCTATGTTTGAGATTCAATGAGATGATGATCCTCTCAACTAATACTAAGTATTTTTGTTTGTTTAGAACCATACTATCTCTATTACAAAGCATACAATATATACAGGTAAAAAAAATACAAGGACATGTGAGGTTTGGTATGAGTTGTCATCCACTACAAGTGGTCCCCCTTCCTTTTCTTCTTTTGGATATGCAACCACTATTCTTTATGAGTGATGTCAACTTATTCCCACTTATATGTCAAGTTCTTGTACTTTGTCTGACTTCCCTTTTTGGAAGTTCCCGCCCATATTTTTCAGTCTGCTTGTAGAGATAGCATCTTCAGGGTCACTGAGACATTTGTCAAATCTCAGTGACACTGGAGTTGTTTGTCGCTCATATACTTTACTCACTGACACCGCATCAGTAAGTAAAGTGTTTCTTCAGTACAAAGAGCTTTATACAATACTCACTAAATCTGTATCAGTGAGTGACCCACTATTTTATTTAGTGAGTTGGGCTATTTTATTTTCAAATCCTTGTTAGGGTAATTGGGTCAAATTCTTGACCCAACAATTTGTCCCCATGGCCGTCTGAAGCGACTTCCAGAAATTCGACGTGAAATGGCTGTCTCGATCAGAGATGATGGATATCGGCACTCCATGCTGGGATACAGATTCCTTCAAATATAGAAGAGCGAGTTTGTCTATACCGTCGGTTTCGCTAATAGCAAGAAAATGAGCAAATTTGGTGAGACGATCCACAATTACCCAGATAATATCACAACCACTAACTGTTCTTGGTAATTTGGTGATGAAGTCCATGGTGATTCGGTTCCATTTCCAAACAGTGAGTTCGGGTTGTATCCATAACCCTGACGGTTTCTGATGTTCAGCTTTCACCTTCGAATAAGTCAAACACTTACTGACATATAAAGCTATGTCAGCCTTCATGTTAGGCCACCAATACAGGTTCTTCAGATCCTGATACATCTTATCAGATCCGGGGTGAATGGAGTATTTTGATTTATGCGACTCGTGTATAATCAACACACGGATTCCCCCATGAAGTGGTATCCAGCTTTTGTCTCCAAAGCATAAGGTTCCGTCGGAATGCCTTACGAAGCCATTCTCGTTTTCTACCATACCATAAAGGTTTTCAGCAGATCGGTTCTCCTCTTTTAATGCCTCGGCTTGAGCTTCTAGGATTCGAGAGGGTAGTGGCGAACTAATTGTCATTCCCAAAGATCTGACTCTTAACGGTGGTTGATCCGTTGTGTGTATATATATAAATATAGTATCGGATACCCGTGAGACTTGGGGATTAACAAGCTAACACATTAGGAAAAAGGTCAACGTGCAAAACCCGTGAATACGGTGTGAGATACCGGATAAGTGATTACCCGGGTCGTGTCCCAACGAGGTGTGAATTGAGGATTTCGTTTTAGGTTCGGAATTAAAATGCTTGATGATTTGATTTGGATTTGTGGTGTTTTTTACTTCTAAATGAAATTAACAAATTAAGACTTACGTTAGTTTAAACTAGAAACGCGAATCGGGGAATATAAAAATGAGCATAAACGTCAAATTTAAGAAATACTAATCCTACGGGTATCAAATTAATTTTCCTACCTTCTAAATTACAAAAGAAAATTTTAGAAAAAAGAAATTTATTTTTTTGACTTTTTAATTAATTATTATGATTTAAAAACTATTCTAAACTATTTAAATGATTAAAAATAGCAAGCAACTTTGGAAAAACCTAAATTTTTGCAGAAAATTCTAACATTATATTCTAAAGCTGGGAAAAATAAATTCAGAACTTAATTCAATCTAAATAAGCAGAATGGGCAGATAAGCAGTTGAGAATAAGCTCAAAATAAGCTAATTATTACTAAAAATTACCAAATGCTCAAACATGATTCAACAGACTTATTTAAGCATAAAATGACTTAAATCAAACAGCTTATCCCACAGAATAAGCCAAATAAGCAGTTATGCAGGTTCAATTTTGAAAGCAGAAAAGACAGTTAAGCCCCTACTTGCAGATCATATTAAGTACTTCAATAAGCTGTTTCATGGCAACCTTATGGGGGCAAAAGCTACCTAGGACTACAATCTACACAAAAATACCAAAAGCCCCAAATTTAATAACCAATTGCTTGTCTAAATTTGACCTAGATTAGATGGTGATGGACAACAAAAACTGAGCAGGGTCAGAACAACTTAAATGGGGTATTTGCAGACCCAAATTAAGCTGTCTAATAAGCTTTAAAGTGGATTCCAGGTTCAGAATCCTAAAATCTATACTACAAGCTATTCATAAACCAAAATTCAGGAAAATAGAACAAGGGAATAAGCATTAATCAGGGCAACAAAAAGCTGGTACTCAGACTTTGTGCAGGTCTGTTCATAGGATTCTGATGCATCAGACCATATCTTTGATGTCTAATTCCTTTGTTTCTCAATGCAAAACTACCTAAATCTTATAAACTCAGTTTAACCACTAACATTAACATGTCAATGCCAAAAAAAAGGGTCCAATAAGCTTCAGCTTATTAGAGGCTAATTAGGGCAGTTGAGCTTCTAACTTTGCAACTGAAAACTCAAAACCTCAAAAGCACCACAAACAACTTAAATTCCTACAACCACAGCTTATCTAACCTAAATAAATCTCAATCAAACTTCATAAAATGGCATATGAACAGTACAAGTTCATTTGGCCAAAAAATAAGCTTAATCCAAAACACACCTTAGAAGCTGCTTTTGAATTTTAAAACCAAACAAAACCAAGGGAGCCCAGATTCTGAATCAAAGTTACTAATCCAACTACTCTATACCTTAATAAGCCAAATGAGCTCTAGATAAGCTTATAATCAGTTAAGCTATCTTTAAGTTTTTTAAGACTTTTCAAGGCAAAACAGATATGAAATACTCAAATGTAACTGATTATGCTAAATTACCAATTTAAGGGACAAACAAGCATATGAAAGTAGATAAAGCAATAAATAAGCAGTTAAACAGTATGTTGACTAAAGTTGACCAAATAAGAAATACTTGAACTTTAATAAAAAAAAAAAACGAATTACAATACTGAAAAATAAAAATTACAAAGTACCTTCAATAAATTTAGCTAAATTAAACCTGCCATTCAAGGCTACATTTGACTACTATTTATACTAGAAACTAAGCTAGGGGTCTTTACTGCCTTTGTGTTTCTTCTGTGAGGGAAAACAGCATTGGAGGATAACTTGTGCTTCTTTTGAGAGAATCCCAGCCTTTGGATTAAATAGAAATGATCTCAGCCTTTAAAATGGTCTTGGCGCCCAATTATTCCCACGGATTGGTGACATGGAGGAGGGGGGAAGTAAAAGAAGATGGGTTGCAGTGTTGGGGAATGGGGGAGTGGTAAAATTGGTGAAAGTTTTGGGAGAAGTGGTGATAGTGATGGTGGTTTCTCGTGAGTTTTGGCTGTGTGTGTTTGGGGAAGGAGACAAACACTTTGACTGAGTCAACATACGGGTAGCTAAGTGTTTTAATTTTGGGCTTTTAATGGGCTAAAGGGAATTTGGGTATTGGGTATTGATTATTTGGTCCGGTTGTTTAGTTATGAGGTTTTAATCACAAGGATCAAATTTGTAATTTATGCAAACCTCAGGGACCATTTCTGTCTTTTATGAAAAGTTACACCAAGGGCCACTTTTTCCAAGTGAGAATAATCCAAGGCTATTTTGGGATCTTCCGAGCTCGAATCAAAATGATGACTTTTCCGGCTTCGGTTTCCGGCTCTTTTCCAAGTTATGCGCGGTTTTGTCCATATTTGTCCTGTTTCCAACCCTTTTGTACCTGCAACACATAAAATACACTCCATGGATATTTGTAACATTTTATGGTCCATTTGGGTGTTTTTGGTTATTTTTGTGGGTTTTTCAAGTATAAAATGATGAGTATTTACACACTCATCAAAATCCCCCACACTAAGCGATTGCTAGTCCCTAGCAATCCAATCATATGAAGTAATGAAAGGACCAAGTATACCCCGTTTCGACTTTTTATTCAATGCGAGAAATTTAAACTTAGAACAAAATAGATAACATGCTTGATTCTCAAAAATGGTATCATGGAACGGGATTCACACAAACTGGGTGTCTCTAGGGAATTGATATCGTCATCCTCTTTTTAATACTCCCAACTAAGCTTAAACTCAATGTGCAAATGTTTTTGTAAAATGCTAACACTACTTATACTAATAATCTATGTAAGCCGAGACTTAACTTTTCACTCCCACATTTATTTAAGTTAGGTGAATGTGCTTGATTTTCAAAATTTTGATCACAAAAATCGACGTTTTTATAAAACTTTGACTAATACTAGTTGAAAAGATAGATTTAAAATTCACAACAAGCAAGCTTCAAAACTTATTGCATTTTGCAATATCATTCCATTTTATTTTTTTTCTTTTCATTTTTTTTTTTTTTTACTTAACTTTGTGCAATGACCTTAAACCTTCCTGGAATAAAGGATCCAAGGGCCGTTACAACGGAGAGTTCCAAGACCTTAACGCCTTTCAGAATTAAGGGTCCAAGGGCCGGTGTAAGAGGGTAGCCAAGACCTAAACGCCTTCCGGAAATAAGGATCCAAGGGCCGATCTTGAACCTTAGCTTTTTAGCACATTTATTTATTACTTAACTTTTTGCAACTTTCAAGCAACGTCTCACTTTCATTTTGCATTATTCTGACATATGCTTGTTCCGAAGTTTAAATAAATCTTTGAACTAGTATTTTTCGAAATCGTATGAAAAAATGATTTTGTATGTTCAAACGTTTGAAAATAAGCACTTATTAATCCGATTAGTTATCTCCTGGGAGGAAAAGCCATAGATTACTTGTATAAGCTCTAAAGAGAACCAACTACTCTACGCTTAGCATTTTCATTTGCACAAATCGTAAAACCTTAGTCTAATTGTTAAGGAAGCAGCCAGATCAACACTCTAGCAGAGTCGGGATTCCCTTTGTTCTAACCTAATCAAGACTAACACACTTTTATTGATGACATTTTTTTTTTTTTTTATATGACAAAAATTTTAAAATTTTGGTCAAAAACGGGGGTACTAGGGCACTAGAAGGTACTTATGTGACAAAATTCGCGAGAATTCCCCCCCCCCCACACTTAGAATTGAATATTGCCCTCAATATTCAAAGTACCGGCTATTATGCCGAAACTTAGAACGTAAAAAGGTAATATTAATGGCCAAGTGTGGAAAAGAAATCTCCGTTTTTCACAAAAAAGAATTAATAAGATATCCCTAGATAATTGTTAGTAATAAGATCGGATATTGGGCGGCTGGATTGAAAACAGGCGCGTCAATCATCACGATCTCAGGGAAACCTGAAAACACGAGCAAACAACCACAAAGAAAACACAGCAGAGGCATCCCCCCACACTTAGTTGTTAGAAAATAGAAAGAAGTCAGAAACATGGGTTGTCACCCATGTAATGCTAATGTTTTTGTTAACCGAGTCACTAGCTTGACTCGACCCCGAATTCATTTGTCCATGGGGAAGCAAGTGGAAAACCAATCTCAATCGGACTTTCATTCAAATTGTTTGGATAAACACTTGAACATGAGAAAGTTCCACTCCGATGAGATACAACCCGCGGTATTTCAATAGAAGAAACTATTAGGGGCGATACCGGGGTCAAATATGGTGTCCTCATTCCCGTAGGAGAAAAGGGAAAGAGCAATCACACCATATGTGATGAAGAGAAGCAAGATTTTTATTATTATCATGTAAAACTCTTCATCATCAGAAGCATCATCGGCTTCAACGGGAGGGAGGGTTGGGATACAATCTTCAAGAAGTAAATCTTTCAACACACCTCCCCCCACACTTAACTCGTCCTCCAGATCAAAACAAAAATGATCATATTCAGGAGGAGATATCACATGAGGGAGTTCAATCGAGAACTCCTCATGATATCGATCATTTTCATCAAAATGAAATACATCATACTCGGGAAGAGACATATAAGAATGGGAAGTGGTATTTACACTTCCCGTCTCTTCCAAATGATCGATATCAAAACGAAAGGCTTCATAAGCCGAGAGTGAATAATCCGGATGAGGAGTGGGATTGCCACTTCTCTCCTCTTGATCATTAAACACAAAACTCTCAAATTCGGGAAAAGCATCCTCGAGCTCGAGCTCGAGCTCGGAAGGATAAGACGGCTTTTCCACAACAACATCATCCTTTGGGGGGAGAGCAAACAATGGTTCATCAAAAATCATTTTTTCTAAAATCGGGCCATCTCCCCCCGGATCAACATCGGGCTCAACAATTTGAGCATCAAATAAGAAGACCTCGAACTCTTCCTTAGAAATATCACTTTCCTCAAACGGAGGAGAAGTATAGGAAGAGTCGGAAATGAGTGATGCGGAAGTAAGAGTGGGATTTTTGGCAATATCAATACGACAAACCGATTCTGAAGGTGGGGCAAGTGGTGTGCTCTTAGAGCTAGCAGTTTTTACCACTTCCGTTGTATCCTCCGATTCGTGTTCATCGTAATAAAAAACACTCTTAACTTCCGCATTACAACTTTTGAACCATTTACTTGAACCAGGGGCAATTTTCATTGCTTTGAGCTCAGCACGTTGTTGTGAAACACTTTTGACCGTAAATCCTGAAAGTTTCGAATCAATTCTTTCAGGTTTTTGATCAATAGTAGCAACGTTGCATTTAGACCCCTGATTAATGTTAAACGTGATCTCTTCATTCTCAACACGAATGGTCAATTCTTCGGCGTACACGTCAATGAGAGCACGACTCGTTCTTAGAAAAGCTCTACCCAAAATGAGTGGAACTCGAGGATCGGCATCAAAATCTACTACAACAAAATCAGTAGGAAAGTGGAACTTTCCTACTTTCACAACAACATCCTCGGCTATTCCAAGCGGATGAGTTATAGTATGATCCGCGAGCTCGAGTGTCATGCGAGTAGATGTAAGCTCCGGAAGAGATAATTTCTTCCATATCGAGAGTGGCATAAGGTTAATGCTCGCGCTAAGATCGGCCAAGGCAGGGCATTGAACCATCCCCGAGAAATCACATGGGATTAAAAACTTTTCGGGGTCTCCGAGCTTTTCGGGAAGCTTTTTGAGAACCGCCGAGCATTGCTCATTAAGTGGGGTTTTTGCCATCTCAGTCATCTTATCTTTGTTGCTTAGCAAACTTTTGAGTGTAGATGCAAATTTGGGCATAAGAACGAGAGCATCTGCGAAGCTTATGTCAAAATGCAACTCATTGAAGATTTGGAAGAATTTTTCCATTTGTTGATTGTTTTTCTCTTTAAGCTTTTGATCATTAAGCCTTGAAGGATATGGAATTGAAGGCTTAGAATTTGTCTTCGGAACATCGGGTTCCAGAATTGGAGTTTGGACCACCGAAGGTTGGACGTGTGCGGTACTTTGTGGGCTTGAAAAATGCACCTTGTCCGTTGTCACCTTGGTATCCCGATTCACCTCCCCCGGTGGAGGGGGCATAGGAGTCGAGGGTCCATTATGTGTTTTACCACTTCGAGTGGCGACAACTTTTAATTCACCCTTCGGGTTAGGAATGGTATTTCCCGGAAGAGCTCCCGAAGTTGAACCTTGATTCATCGAACTCATGAGACTGGCAAACATGTTCTCAATTTTGCTTTGAGATTGATCAATTTTGTAGTTTGTATTTCTAAGCTCACTTTTAAGCTCTTGACCCTGTTTTGACATTGAGGTTTGAAAATCATTTTTCAAAGTGGTGATTTGATTTTGCATTGACCTCATGTTGGCCTCATTTGACTTGATGTAGTTAGCAAGTTCATTTGAGGAACCAACGGGGGCTTGGTAATGAGAAGCTTGAAAGCCTTGATTGAAATTACCCCCTTGGGTTGGGTATTGATTGATCGGGGCTTGAAATTGATTTTGAACATTTTGCCCTCTCAGTTGGTTTTGATTGAATCTATTTGGATTGTTGGGTTGAGAAAATCCGGGTGGTCCATTTTGATTGTTAGCACGATACTTTGGGTCAACTTGAGGACGGTATTGATTACCTCCTTGATTGAGAGACCCTACTACCGAATTAACTTCACATCGACTACCATCGGTGGCAGTACAATTGTAGTATGCATGAGGACCACCACAAGTGACACAAGTTTCTTCCACCGCTTTGATTTGAGTGGGTGAAGAAGTTTGTGGGGAAGATTGTTTCTTTTGCTTGGAAAGAACCAAAGCTTGAATAGCCTCCGTGAGTTTGTCAATTTTAGCGTCGGTGCCAGAAGAACTCATGGTAGAATGAGTAGAAGGTGAAGCATTCACTTGTGAAACAACTTGCTTGCTTCGTGTTGTGCGAACCTTAGACTTATTCTCAATGATGGCTAAAGCATCTTTAGTTGTCCGATACAAGAGATTACCACCGGCGGCGGCATTTAGAGAGTCTTGATCGGAGTGGTTCAAACCATTATAGAAAGTGTCGAGTTGATGTAACTCGGAGAAACCATGGTGAGGACATTTGCGAAGTAATTCTTTAAAACGGTCCCACGCTTCACTAAAGGATTCATCAAATTTTTGAGTGAATTTGGTGATTTCATTTTTAAGGGCTGTGGTTTTTGATGGAGGAAAGAATTCATTCACAAATTTCGACACCAAATCTTCCCATGTTTCAATAGAACGAGGGGGTTGTTTTTCTAGCCAAATCCGGGCCGACCCCTCGAGAGAGAAAGGAAAAAGAAGCAATTTGATTGCCTCTTGAGGAACATTTCGGTATTTGATGGTAGAGGTGATCTTGTTAAACCATCGAATGTGTGAATGAGGATCGTCCCTCTCAAATTCGAAATATTGACTCGAAGTTACTAAGGTTAGCAACCCGGTCTTTAGCTCAAAGCTATCGGCAACGATTGCCGGAACAACGATAGCATCTCCGTAACCCTCGGTGGGTGCTTGGAGAAGCTCACACATGGTACGTTCCTCCGCCATTTTGACAATGGGAGGATCGGGAATAGCACGAATCTCGGGTTCAGCTATTGAGGCGGAATGCCTACGATTACTTCTCCGATTACGTCTTCTCGGAGTATGCACGAGTTCACGTAAAGGGCTTGTCGACGGAGAAGAACGAGTGCGCATGCACTAACAAAAACAATTTCAATTAAAACAAGACCGAGGCAAAACACAAGTGAACTTAAACCTTAAATCAAACAAGCGTACGGTAGCTCTTCAAAAGATAAACGCGCAGAGTGGCGGGAGAGAAGAATGGATCTCTCTTCGGTCTGCAATTTAATGTCAAGACCTACCTTAAACCACTTGTATAGGTTGTTTATCAATCAAAGGTGAGCCGAATTCGCAAGCGACACAAAGGCAAGTTTTAATCTTTTGTTTGGGAACTTATTAATGGTCATACCCCCAGTTAGTTAGTATTCTATCGATAATGTTTCTCGATGATGCTTTTTATTGTTTATTAATTTAACAAGAAAAACGGAAAATCTTTTTGTATATTTTTTTTGTTTTTATATGATAATATATATACAAAAGAAAAGAAAAATATTTTTGTGTTTTATAATTTTTTTTTGGAAGTGATAACTTCGTGAAGAAGGATCTCAAGTCACTAATCGTTTAAACCTTAAACGATATTGTCGCAACACAACCTCCCCGGCAGCGGCGCCAAAAATTGATCCGTTGTGTGTATATATATAAATATAGTATCGGATACCCGTGAGACTTGGGGATTAACAAGCTAACCCATTAGGAAAAAGGCTAACGTGCAAAACCCGTGAATACGGTGTGAGATACCGGATAAGTGATTACCCGGGTCGTGTCCCAGCGAGGTGTGAATCGAGGATTTCGTTTTAGGTTCGGAATTAAAATGCTTGATGATTTGATTTGGATTTGTGGTGTTTTTTACTTCTAAATGAAATTAACAAATTAAGACTTACGTTAGTTTAAACTAGAAACGCGAATCGGGGAATATAAAAATGAGCATAAACGTCAAATTTAAGAAATACTAATCCTACGGGTATCAAATTAATTTTCCTACCTTCTAAATTACAAAAGAAAATTTTAGAAAAAATAAATTTATTTTTTTGACCTTTTATTTAATTATTATGATTTAAAAACTATTCTAAACTATTTAAATGATTAAAAATAGCAAACAACTTTGGAAAAATCTAAATTTTTGCAGAAAATTCTAACATTATATTCTAAAGCTGGGAAAAATAAATTCAGAACTTAATTCAATCTAAATAAGCAGAATGGGCAGATAAGCAGTTGAGAATAAGCTCAAAATAAGCTAATTATTACTAAAAATTACCAAATGCTCAAACATGATTCAACAGACTTATTTAAGCATAAAATGACTTAAATCAAACAGCTTATCCCACAGAATAAGCCAAATAAGCAGTTATGCAGGTTCAATTTTGAAAGCAGAAAAGACAGTTAAGCCCCTACTTGCAGATCATATTAAGTACTTCAATAAGCTGTTTCATGGCAACCTTATGTGGGAAAAAGCTACCTAGGACTACAATCTACACAAAAATACCAAAAGCCCCAAATTTAATAACCAATTGCTTGTCTAAATTTGACCTAGATCAGATGGTGATGGACAACAAAAACTGAGCAGGGTCAGAACAGCTTAAATGGGGTATTTGCAGACCCAAATTAAGCTGTCTAATAAGCTTTAAAGTGGATTCCAGGTTCAGAATCCTAAAATCTATACTACAAGCTATTCATAAGCCAAAATTCAGGAAAATAGAACAAGGGAATAAGCATTAATCAGGGCAACAAAAACCTGGTACTCAGACTTTGTGTAGGTCTGTTCATAGGATTCTGCTGCATCAGACCATATCTTTGATGTCTAATTCCTTTGTTTCTCAATGCAAAACTACCTAAATCTTATAAACTCAGTTTAACCACTAACATTAACATGTCAATGCCAAAAAAAAGGGTCCAATAAGCTTCAGCTTATTAGAGGCTAATTAGGGCAGTTGAGCTTCTAACTTTGCAACTGAAAACTCAAAACCTCAAAAGCACCACAAACAACTTAAATTCCTACAACCACAGCTTATCTAACCTAAATAAATCTCAATCAAACTTCATAAAATGGCATATGAACAGTACAAGTTCATTTGGCCAAAAAATAAGCTTAATCCAAAACACACCTTAGAAGCTGCTTTTGAATTTTAAAACCAAACAAAACCAAGGGAGCCCAGATTCTGAATCAAAGTTACTAATCCAACTACTCTATACCTTAATAAGCCAAATGAGCTCTAGATAAGCTTATAATCAGTTAAGCTATCTTTAAGTTTTTTAAGACTTTTCAAGGCAAAACAGATATGAAATACTCAAATGTAACTGATTATGCTAAATTACCAATTTAAGGGACAAACAAGCATATGAAAGTAGATAAAGCAATAAATAAGCAGTTAAACAGTATGTTGACTAAAGTTGACCAAAGAAGAAATACTTGAACTTTAATTAAAAAAAAAACGAATTACAATACTGAAAAATAAAAATTACAAAGTACCTTCAATAAAATTTAGCTAAATTAAACCTGCCATTCAAGGCTACATTTGACTACTATTTATACTAGAAACTAAGCTAGGGGTCTTTACTGCCTTTGTGTTTCTTCTGTGAGGGAAAACAGCATTGGAGGATAACTTGTGCTTCTTTTGAGAGAATCCCAGCCTTTGGATTAAATAGAAATGATCTCAGCCTTTAAAATGGTCTTGGCGCCCAATTATTCCCACGGATTGGTGACATGGAGGAGGGGGGAAGTAAAAGAAGATGGGTTGCAGTGTTGGGGAATGGGGGAGTGGTAAAATTGGTGAAAGTTTTGGGAGAAGTGGTGATAGTGATGGTGGTTTCTCGTGAGTTTTGGCTGTGTGTGTTTGGGGAAGGAGACAAACACTTTGACTGAGTCAACATACGGGTAGCTAAGTGTTTTAATTTTGGGCTTTTAACGGGCTAAAGGGAATCTGGGTATTGGGTATTGATTATTTGGTCCGGTTGTTTAGTTATGAGGTTTTAATCACAAGGATCAAATTTGTAATTTATGCAAACCTCAGGGACCATTTCTGTCTTTTATGAAAAGTTACACCAAGGGCCACTTTTGCCAAGGGAGAATAATCCAAGGCTATTTTGGGATCTTCCGAGCTCGAATCAAAATGTTGACTTTTCCGGCTTCGGTTTCCGGCTCTTTTCCAAGTTATGCGCGGTTTTGTCCATATTTGTCCTGTTTCCAACCCTTTTGTACCTGCAACACATAAAACACACTCCAAGGATATTTGTAACATTTTATGGTCCATTTGGGTGGTTTTGGTTATTTTTGTGGGGGTTTTTCAAGTATAAAATGATGAGTATTTACACACTCATCAGTGGTATCCTCTCCTTCCAACTAAGAGCGTCGGCAACAACACTTGCCTTACCAGGATGATAGCGAATTTCGCAATCATAGTCACTGAGTAACTCCAACCAGCGACGTTGTCTCATATTCAGATCTTTCTGATCTAATATGTGTTGCAAGCTCTTATGGTCCGTGTATACTATACACTTCGTGCCGTACAAATAGTGCGTCCGGATCCTGAGTGCAAACACAACGGCACCCAGTTCTAGGTCATGAGTAGTGTAATTTTTATCGTGAGTCTTAATCTGGGGTGAAGCGTATGCTATCACTTTCTCTCTCTGCATTAAGACGGCTCCTAACCCTTTGTGCGAAGCGTCGCAGTACACGACGAAGTCTTCGCTCCCCTCGGGTAAAGCTAGGATAGGCACACTACACAACTTTTCTTTCAGGAGTTGAAACGCTTCCTCTTCCTCTTTACCCCATTCGTACTTCACGTTCTTCTGCGTCAATTTGGTCAGCGGCTTGGCTATCTTAGATAATCCCTTTATGAATCTCTGGTAATAGCCGACAAGTCCCAAAAATTGACGAACCTCAGTTGGGGTTGTAGGTGCAGCCCATTCCTTGATGGACTCGATTTTTACGAGATCCACGTGAATTCCCTGACTGTCAATCACGTGACCCAAAAATTGCACGGTTGGGATCCAGAATTCACACTTAGAGAATTTGGCGTACAATTGCTCCTTCTTCAGTAGTTCCAAAATGAGTCTCAGGTGTTTCTCATGTTCTTCTTTACTCCTTGAGTAAATCAGAATATCGTCTATGAATACTATCACAAACTTATCCAAATATGGTTTGCACACCCAGTTCATGAGGTCCATGAACACCGCTGGTGCGTTGGTCAAACCAAATGGCATCACTTGAAACTCATAATGGCCGTAGCGGGTTCTGAACGCGGTTTTCGGGATGTCCTCTTCCCGAACTCTGAGTTGGTGATAACCGGATCGTAATTCGATTTTCGAGTAAACACTCGATCCTTGGAGCTGATCGAACAAATCATCGATCCTTGGTAGAGGGTATCGGTTCTTCACCGTCAACTTGTTCAACCCCGGTAGTCAATACACATGCGAAAGGATCCGTCATTCTTCTTCATAAATAACACCGGAGCTCCCCATGGTGAGGAACTTGGTCGTATAAATCCTTTCTCTGACAGTTCTGCCAACTGTTTCGACAATTCTTCCAACTCGGTAGGGGCGAGTCGATATGGTGCTCGTGCTACGGGTGCAGCGCCGGGCATCAAATCGATCTGAAATTCGACTTGTCTAACCGGGGGTATTCCAGGCAGGTCATCTGGAAACACTTCCGGGAAGTCTCGTACAATAGGTACGTCCTCTAAACATTTCTTACCCTTTTCTTTCCCCTTCTTCTCGAAAATTTGTGCCAAGAGGAGATAACATCCTTTCTCAATATACTTCTGGGCTTTGGTACAGGAGATAATGTTCAATCTGGAAGAATTTCCATGATCGCTCCTGTCCCCTAGTATAATTAGGATCTCATCTCCATATGGCACTCGTACTATCTTCTCATCGCAGAGGATATTGGCACGATACTCGGATAACCAATCCATACCAATGATGACGTCAAAACTACCAAACGTAACGGGCAATAGGTCGATATTGAAAGGGTAGTTAAGGAAATTTAGTATACAGCCGCAGATGATGGTGTCAATGCTCTCAATGTTACCGTTTTCTAACTCTACGCATAAGCAATTCCTAAGGCAGTCAGGGCAGTTCCTAGCATAGGCATAAACGCAGTAGACACGAAACTCCTATCGGCACCAGTATCAAACAATATGGAAACATAACGGTTGTTGAAAAGGAACGTACCAGTAACGACGTTTGGATCCTCTTTGATCTCCTTCCCAATAACATACACCCTTCCCTGAGCTGCTCCCACATTTCCCTGCTGATTTCCAGTGCCTTGGTTTCCCTGGTTTCCTCCGGCTCCTCGGTTTCCTTGATTATGCCCATTTCCTACCGCTCCTCGTTTTCCTTGATTTCCACCATTCCCTTGGTTTCCTACATTTCCTTGGTTTCCCATGTTCCACGGCTCTCGACACTCATTCTTGTAATGCCCCTTCTTCCCACATCCATAGCAGGTGACACTAGCCTTCCAATCCATTCCCTGAGTTGTTTGCACCATTGCAAGGGGTTGGGATTTATAGTCTTTGGCTATGTGTCCCACCTTTGAGCATTTGTGGCACACCACGCTACACTGTCCATAGTGGTGACGCCTACAACGATTGCATCTCGGTTGGTTCCCATTGTAACCCTTCTTCTCTCCATCCCCGATAGCATATACTTTGGCGAACTCCTGTCGTTTGTTCGGATGATCATCACCTTTAGAGTGATCATCCCTTTTCCTCTTATCATTTCTCCCTTTTTTCGCATTCTCAAGAACCAACGAGTCCATTAGAAGTTGAGCTATCGTGATGGCTTCATGTAGATTAGTCGGGTTTACAGCATTCACATCATTCCTGGTAGCCAAGGGCAAACCATCAGTGTATCGCTTTATCTTGAGCGCCTCAGTACGAACCATCTCTGGGCATAGTAACGGCAACTCTTGAAAACGGCAATTGTAAGCAGTCATGTCGGTACCTTTCACCTTATGGTTCCAGAACTCAATCTCTAGTTTCTTAACTTCGTTCCGTGGAAAATAGGTCTTAATTAGCAATGCTTTGAACTGATCCCAAGTCATAGCATAGGCCACCTCACTTCCAACAGACTTGAGATAGTTGTTCCACCAGGTCAACGCTTCGTCCTTTTGGGTGAATGTAACATACTTCACTTTAGCATCTTCCTCGCAATTACTAACGGTAAACACAGACTCTGTCTTCTCCATCTACCTCATTAAAACAATAACGCCCTCGGTTCCACCAAACTTAGTTGGTCCATAACTCTGAAACTCTTTGTACGTACAGCCACGATTCCTGGTAGGTGGTGGAGTTCCAGCAGAGATGTTTGAGTGATTAGACTCAGCTAAAATTTCAGCAACACGCTGAGCCACAAGTTGGTCGATAAGAGCTTGGTTTACAGTAGGGGTATTAGGTGGAGTGTGACCATTGACACCCGGATTGTTGGCGTCCTGATTTCATCGGTGCGATTGTTAGTATTCTGGTTGTCCGTATTCCGATTGTTGGCGTTACGAACTGGTGGCCGACCACGACGACCAGTGGCTGCAGCAGCTTTGGCAGCTCTGGTTCGAGTGTTTCTGAGCGGGTTTTGTTTCGCTGCCATTAATCTGATTCACAAACATAAAAGCGTCATAAAAGTCCAAACAAAGGAGTACATCACAATTGGACATGGGTAACACAAAGTAGAATACCGGCGTGAAATACCCAACACAATAACAAGTGTACTATTCCATACACACATCAAAATATCAAGCTCAAATCAATAATCCAAAAGTTCCCATCCATAAAACATCAACATCGATACATAGTTCCGGAAATACAACAAAACGAAATGATAACAATACGAACAAACAACAAAATAACAAGGATAGATGATAAACTAGCATCTCTAACGGAGGACTCCTCGGTTTAGAGATGGTACAACAGTTGGAACTTAACACATCTAGCCACGGTCCTGGCGGATCTCTCTTATAGCATCCTGCATATCCGCCACCTGTCTCCATATAGAGGAAATCTCAATACGATATGCATCCCGGTCTCTCTTGAGCTCAGATATCTCAGTCTGCAGCTCAACGACTCTACGCCAGAGGGCTCTGTTCATCTCACGGGCGGTCATAAAAGCTCTCTGTAGATCTCTCATCATGTCACGCTAGTCTAGTAGATCGCGTCTCAAGGATGTATCCTCCCATACAATATCCCCACATCTCTCTCCACCTCTCCAAACCTCACTGAAGATACACCCACCAACCGATCAGCTAGCTTACTGATCCTCGTCTGGCTGGCGAATATCTGATCCCAGATACGACCGACCTCTCCATGTGTTGTTGCCTATGAGGCAACCTCTGACGACGTGTCTGGGGCCTCTGAAGCGATGTCTACATCCTCATCCTCAGGGTATAAGTCACTGAAGCGATGTCTCTGTGGGGCAGGCGAATCATGAGACGACTGCGATGACATTGTGGTGATGGTGGTCTCACTAATATACGTGCAGTACTACGATAGGCAAGTCTAGGAGTCTGGGCTCGGGCTAACGCCTGGTGCAAAGTAAGCTGTCGCGAAGAACTAGGGCGACTAGCTGATGATGATGATGGCTAAGAAGTGACATGAGTCGGTGTCACTGGAGGGACTGATGATGATGAAGCAATGGCTGAGTGTCGGACAATCGCATAAGGATCGTCCTGAGAGAGAGTCATCCGGGGTCGGGCTGAACGGGACCCAGCCAAAAGGATGTCCTCACGTATGTCAAATGCAAAAGAAGGCATGGTATGTGACAACGGTAGATTGTAGGTATAAAATCAACTATTAAATGTATTATTAGGTTATAATGTAACACCCCAACCCGACAAGGGCCAAAATGTCACATTATGGTGCCAATCAGAACATATAACGCCAGCGGAAGTCTTATAAATAAAGATTACAAAGATATTCTAAGATAATAACGAAGTACTAACTCTAAACATAATGAGTTCGAAAACTAAAATACAAATCCAAACTAAATCTAACTGAAGACAAATCCAAGTCTAATCCAGAAGTAAATGGGTATATATCATGAGGGTAGTCCACTAAGAGCTCCTACGCACTCTTTACTCAAATCCCAGCTTCCAACCTAAAACCTGCCGCAGGAAAAGAAATGCGGCTGAGCTTAAAAAGCCCAGTGAACAGATATAACCAAAACGAATAATCGAAGAATATAAATATAGAGAAATGGAACCACAAGATCCTGCTGAACAAAATGTCAAATGTAAAACGAATCAGCACTCAAGGATCAGCTGAACAGATATCATAAGTCAAATGAGATAAACGAAATAAGATGATCAAGAGACAATACGAATGTCAGATAATCATAACGAACCAAGGAATCAAATAGGAATGGCCACGAGCGTGTCTAAACGAGATACTCGAATAGACCAAATAATCACATAATCTCATATATCCGTCAAATCATATGTGTACCTGGATGGGAGACCTCCAGAATACCAAATGGAGTAGCTAGCTCCCAGAAGTGAGGGGGTGCAAGGCACGCACAACCCAAATCACTAACAAAACGAAACAAAATGCCTAGGATGTATCCATACGCCCCCTGCAAAACAAATCATATATATACACCTGCTCATGACAGGTATATACACATATCATAATAGCCAAGTGATCACATATCATATCATATCATATCAAATGGGGACGCCGTGGACTAATCACACTGCCACAGATGGTGTCATGCCATTGGTGCCATCAATGACATGGCCATGGTACCTCCATGGCTTGTTAGCTCGGGCACAGAAAAAACATATCATATCAAAGCATATCCATAATCATATCATATCCAAACAGATCATATCAACAGAACGGAATCATATCGAAGCAAAGGATATCAAACGAATAACTAAACGAATATCAAATAAGATGATCATATCAAAGCGAATTATATCAAACGGAATCATATCAAGGCAAATGAATCATAGTCAAGGATCGAGATGTCATGAGAAATCCCTACTCAAAAGGGATAGAATATCTATACCTCAAACAGCAAACGTAAAACACACCAGAAGACACAAGGAGATGAGAGTTACTCATTCTTCAACGAATCTACATGAATTAGTGATCACGTATGACTTATAAGTTCATTTCACAAGTTTATTGCGTATAGTTATCCAGTTTAAGGTTTCTTTCTATTTGTAGAAACTTTCCATTTTTAGCGACTTTCCAAATTTAGTAACTTTCCATATTTAGCAAGTTTCTATAATTAGTTGGATTAGGGTTATAATCAAACTTAGAGTTTCATTATCAAAATTAGGTTAACATATGACCCAATACATCATAATTATCACTTAAGTACCTTAAACTATTCAACGCTTACTTGAAAACTCCACTTACTCGACCATGCTTGAGATTGTCTACCTATATTCGAGATTCCATACTTATTAATAATTTAACCAACTGCTAATTTTTCATAGCTAGGGTCCTTTTAGTTCAATCGAATCTTAATATTGTTACAACTATAATCATATTTTCCGTGGTTATGTACTCCCACCATTCGCAGCACTTAACACTTTTAAGTTAATAATTCCATCTTATCTGATCATATTCATATTATAATTAGTTAGTGAATAAAAAATGGAGTTTGATACTATTCGTAGCTTATAAGCTTCCAATCTATTCGTAAGTATACAATATACAAACTGAGTTCATTATACCAAAAGAATCAATTTTCACTAGCCACTTTTAAGCCTTTTTAAAAGGATTTAAGATATTATCAGTTAACTAATTTAATATATCACAAAAAAGTTATGACAAAACCAAAATCTTAGTTATTATAAGGCCATAAAAGTTAAGGGTCATTATAAAACCTTGTATACTAGTTTGAAACAATAAGTATACTTAAAAGAGATGATTGTATAAAACCAATTATAAACATGCAAAATTTATCTTCAATTCCTTACCCGTACCATATACCCATAACAGAAGTGAGACCCGTTTGACGAACTGGTTTCGAAAACGTTCCAAATTGACTTAGTCACAATTATTACGTATAATCATTTTCATAATAATTTTATGCAAGTATTGGTAATGGTATACATTATTAGTAAGGCTAGTAATTCGATTAAAGCGATTTCGATATACTATTAAATGTAAGTAAAGATTTTAGTGTTACCTTCAAGATCTATATCAAAACTGGATATCAAACGAAAGAAGAACACGATTACGCAAACACCATGCTAACGCGAAGCCAAAAGAAACTTGAACTCGGGGATGCCATACATTTCCTGTAATCTTGGTTCCAAAATTTTGATGTAGAAACTGAAACTCGCTGCTGTATTTAATTTTAGAAGTACGTGGTTTAGGGTTTGTGAATATGGAGATGTGTTTCAAATATTATGCCAACTGAAGAAGTCGTGAATACCGGTTCCTACGGATTTGAATTTGACTTGATCCATTTAACTGAGTATTGACTAGTTTTATACTCTAATACCTTGTAAGTCCAATATAATACTAATTCCAATTTCGTTAATATACTATAATACATTGTTATTCACTAATTTTACAACTTATTTATTTATTTAAACTTTAGGGTATAATCAAAATGGTTAGTAAAATGTTAACTCAAATTTTAGGGCATTATAATTATTCCCCTCTAAAAAAAATATTTTGTCCTCGAAATTGAAGTCACAAAAATTAGACGGAGACGTACCAAATCACGAAAAGAAATGACAATAAATAGCCTCACGCTCGGAGAGGTTTCTCCAAAGATCTTAACGAACGGAATTGTTTTGTTTCTCATGACTCGATCCGGACAAATAAGATAACCCAGACTCTCCAATAGAGCACAAATCATAACAAATTTGATCCAACGAATACGAAGCAAATACGTAGCAGATGTCAATTGTAATCTCACAAAGAGATACATGAAACACATATACACACGAGGCAAATATGGAGGTAGTGCTAAACGATAAAATTTCATCAACTCTATTAAGCTTCTGAATGAACTAAGGAACTTGCCAATAATCAGAGAAGCACGTATCGAATTATCAAACGTGCCAAGAGTTTCAAAAAGAGATGAGTAGCATATTCGTACCGACGATCAACTAAGCACATATCAGAGTATCAAAACGTATCAGAATGCATAATGGGATAGGTAGAATAATTGTACAGATAAGAATGAATCTATGGACTAACGTATCGCGAACCAAATCTTCCCTATATGCCAAAACGTCTAACGCTTCTGTACGGGGACACCATACGGAACACACAAATTCCCGGTCTAAAATTTCAAAGTTTCTCTTCCACAATGATAACTAATCCATTAGTCACTCTAATCAACTCCGGACCTTCAATAAGCAGCTTCCTGACTTAATTTAACCAAAAGGTGTTCTACATCTTCGTTCATACAAAACTCTGAAAGGAATCCCTTTGTCACTTGCATGCCATAACTTTGTAATCAGCTCAACCCGACCAAACACTTGTCAAATCTTCTGTCCATTCAAAAGTACATGATCTCGACATATATTCCAAATTCTGAATAGTCCGTCCTGTCTGTCCATCAGTCTGAGGGTACAAAGTATTACTAAACTTGAGTCTGGTTCCTCAAGCCTTATGTAGTTCTTCCTAGGAATGTGAAGTAAGAACACGAATCTCTGACACGATCCCTGCAAGTGCGCCATGTAGCTTGAATAATCTTGGGCAAAATCTTTAAAAAAGTACGCAACTTTACGTGATAACCGGTTTAACGTAGCGAACTAAAATTTTGACCAAATGCACACCTAAACTCCTGAAAATAGCCTTAAAAACGCATAATTATGCGTTAAACCGGCGTTAAACCGGTTATCACGTAAAGTTGCGTACTTTTTTAAATACGCATAGTATGCGTTTTTAAGGCTATTTTCAGGAGTTTAGGTGTGCATTTGGTCAAAATTTTAGTTCGCTACGTTAAACCGGTTATCACGTAAAGTTACGTACTTTTTTAAAGATTTGCCCCAATAATCTTCTGCCGAAAGAAATCTCTGCCAATCTTCCAAGTGAGCCGATCTAATCAAGCGATCCACTATAACACAATTTGCGTTGTCCTTCCTAAATGTGCGCGGAAATCTCGTTGTAAAGTCTATGAAGGTTTAATTCCACTTCCACATAAGTACATCCAAAGCTAAGGAAAACCACTTGTATGCTGATGCTAACTCCTAACCTATTGACACACTAAACACTTCGCCACTAATGTAGTCACAATCATCTTCATACCATTCCATTAAGGTTCTGCTTCAAGTCTCTATACATACTAGTACTACTCAGATTCATAGAGCAAAAGAAATGCGTGCTACAAGCCAATCCGCTTCTTCTATTCTTCTAATATAGATCATATTCCATTGTCTTGCTCCTGAGCTTCTTCATGTTCGTCACCTATCACTCCCAAGTCATGCGTTGGATACTTCATCTCTTAAGGTTCTAGCTGTATTGATGCATAACCAATAATCTTCCCGTGTTGCATAAGGGCATAACTAATCCTCCTTCTTGAGTAGAAACAAATCTCTTTTCAGCTTTTCCAAATTCTCCTCTCATTCTTCCTCCAACCAAAGTTACTCTTTGAAAATATTACATAGAGCTTCTTCTGACGTAGAAATTTCAATCACCATATACGAAGATGATTCCCGTGTTTCTCTTTCATCTCTGAATATACCAATATGTCATACTATGACAAATCGTCCAAGTATTCATGAAAGGCACGGTTTATCAAGTCCATAGGAACAGTCGGAGTAGTAGCCAGTACAATTGGCATCATTAATACTCCTGAAGACCATGACAAATACGAAAGGAAATTCTAGGGACATCTTGCTCGTAACTGAAGGAAATCAGATCTTAAGTCAATCATTGAGAAATTTCACACCCAGAAATTGATTAGACAAATCGTTGAGTCGAGGCAACGGATAACGGTTCAAACTGTAATACGGTTCAGCTTCCGGAATTCAACACCTAACCTCATACTATCATCATTCTTCTCCACGAATAAAACTGAAGCACATCAAAGAGACACACTCGGACAGATAAAATCACTTCTTTGAATTGGTCCTTCAATTCTTTCCCTTCAACTGATGTCGTTCAATATGGAGTTTTTAGAAAGAGGCAAAGCGACGCTCTTATACGGATAAAGTTTCTGAATCAACCAACTTACTGTTCTCAGGCACTGCTCAAAATATCCTATAATCCCAATAAGTTCAAGTTATATGATGTAACTATTATCACGTTGGCCAGGCGTCATAATACTTGCATCATATACACATGCCTTTATTGCAATCACATTCTACCTCGAGTCGTGACTAAACAAATCCTCATAATCAGATCAAAACAACTTCACATTCAGATGGAAATCTTGGTAGTTCGTTAAGGAATACATCGCGAACATTTCAAACAACCGAATAACTCTCGAGGCGAGTTTCATCAAACGAAGTATTTTCACAATCGCGAGGAATTAACGTATGAGTTTTCAAACCAAAGGTGATCATAATTGTTTCCTAGGTTGGTAACCATGGTACATAATTTTGAGTTTCTCCAATCGCCAAAGATGACAAATCTAATATGACCGTTGTTAGCATCTCGATGCTTAGTCAACAAATCCATATCCAGAATAATATCGAATCAAACATTCCCAAAGGAAACAGATTAGCAGAACAAAACTTATCTTCAAATATCTTCAAAACGTACTAGATAATTCCGATACTCGTGACGGATAATCACAAGATTTCTCATAGAGATGGAACTAGGTATAGCAAATTCTAATAGTGCAGAGGGGACCTTAATATGCTTAGCAATAGCAAGAGAAACCACAAAATGTGTCGAACACATCGGATTCATACATATACGAATTCTCTGAACGGACGAAAAGGCATCTAAACGAATGACAAACAAATCGGAGATCGAAATTCGAAAGAATGCGGTAACCTCAGAAAGTGAAACCTGTAAGGCATTGCTACAAAATTCTCAAAGCATTCTAAACTTATTTAATCACTAAACTTATGTTGCGTATCCTGCTAAATTTTCTAAATCTCCGAAATGAATGATCTTATAAAGGCTTAACTGAAAGCAGAGGCACAAATCAGAGTGGTGTGGAAGAAAGATAGCTAACCAATGCCTTATCATATAATCTACCAAATCCTCACCGGTCATAACTGAAGTTCCTACGGGGAGAAACCTAAAGCAAATCCTTCAAAGGTCATTCCATAAGCTCCTATAGTGCAAACCTAAGGGTCCATGTTGGGTTTGAAGATGCTGCTGCTTAAGGTTGATTATGTTGCTCATGGTTCTTATCGGAAAATACACTAAGTGTCATTCTGCTGCTAGACTAAATGATTCTACTGCTAGTGTATTTCGTTCTACTGCTGAGTTTTTGAGATGATTGAAGAAATAAGCTAAGTATGATTCTACTGCTAGGCTACGAAGATCCTACTGCTAGAGTAAATCATTCTACTGCTTATTAGATAAAGGTGTAAAGTTTGTTAGATAATTATAGTAATGATACGAATAGATATTATCTTGTATAGAAAGTATTGTAACCGACTAGGACTCCTTTGTCTATAAAAGGATGATCTAGGGTTAGGGTTTAATACATTAGTACATGTATTACGTATTGTATTATTCACTTCAAGGTTCTTTGTAACCCTGTTACTTTTGAGTAACCGTATTCAATATATTGAGGTGATTATTGAGAGAATTATTGTGTGTTCGATTCATAATTCTTATTAAGATTAAGTACTAGTTTTCGCATAGTATTTAATAGATCATTCAAGAACAGTCTCTATACCTATTGTCTTAGATCTACATCTAAGGTAATTAACAAGATCGTTAGCTTAACTGGGATCAAAAAGTGGTATCAGAGCCTGTGATCTAGAGACTGCTACCAAGAAGAATTTAGTAAACTCAGATCTGTTCATCATCTGTATAAGCAATGGATTTCGATACTACTCATATGGTGACTGCTTCAAAGGTACCAATGCTCAAGGCTGGTGAGTACGAACTCTGGAAGATGAGGATTGAGCAGTACATGAAGATGCTTGATTTCTCCATGTGGGAAGTTATTCAGAATGGAGATACTTTACCTGCTAAGGCTGCTGATGGGAAACCCTTACCCATTAAAACTAATGAGGAAAAGGCACAAAGGAAATTGGAAATCAAAGCTCAAAATATTCTTTTGATGGGTATACCAAATGAATATTAATTGAGTTTTAGTAACACTCAGTCTGCTAAGGAGTTAATGGATGCTGTTGAACTCAGATTTGGTGGGAATGAGGCCACCAAAAAGTCTAGGAAGAATCTGCTCAAGCATCAATTTGAAACATTTACTGCTTCAAGTTCAGAAAACATTGATGCTACCTATGATAGACTTCAGAGGTTGGTTAGTCGACTACAACTTATAAAGGTCTCAGTGGCTCAAGAAGACATTAATCTCAAGTTTCTGAGGAGTTTACCATCCGAATGGAATACTCATACAGTGGTTTGGAGGAATAAGACTGATTTTGAATCAATGACTTTGGATGATTTGTACAATAATCTAAAGGTGTATGAATCTGAAGTCAATGGTACATCCAGCTCATCTTCTAGTGCAAACAACCTTGCTTTTATGTCTTCTAACAACAAGGGATCTGGAAGCTCTCATGACAACCATTCTGCTGCTGCTCATGTTGTTTCTGCTGTTGGCACACCTAGTTCTGCTGCTAGTTCAAACATTAATAACATCAGTGATGCAGCTATCTGTGCCTTTTTGGCTGACCTCACCACAAGCACAACTGTTACTGATCAAGATTTAGAGCAGATAGATCCTGATGATCTTGAGGAGATTAACTTAAAGTGGCAGATGGCTATGCTAACTATGAGGGCAAGAAGATTTTTAAAGAAGACTGGTAGGGCACTCAAGTACAGACAAACCAATGTGGGGTTTGACAAGGCTAAGGTTGAATGCTATAATTGTAAGAGAAAAGGACACTTTGCTAGGGAGTGCAGAGCACCAAAGAAGAACAAAGAGGCTGCAAGGATTGTTCCTATTGAGGAAACCAAGACTACTGCTGCTCTAGTGTCTTGTGATGGCTTGGGTGAATATGACTGGAGTGACCAAGCAGAGGATGGACCAAATGCTGCTTTCATGGCTGAAGTAGAACAGAAGGGACACAATTTTGCTCTAATGGCATATGCTTCTTCATCCTCTGGTTCAGACTCTGAGGTATCAAATGAATCTACTTGTTCATTTAAATCATGCCTAGATACTATAGAAGAATTAAAATCTAGGAATGAGAGTTTAAGAATGGAAGTTGAAAAGTTAAAACTTGATAATTTAGGTTATGTATATGGCCTAAAATCAGTAGAAGACAAACTTGCCTTTCTTAGACAGAATGAAGTAGAATATGTTGATAAGATTAATGGACTAGAAGTAGAAATTATTAAGAAAGATGCTGAAATTAGTGTTCTTAATAAAAGAGTAGAAGAGGCTGAAAAAGCTAGGGATGTAGCTTTAACTGATAAGGAAAAACATGTTATTAGATTAGAAAAACAACAATTTGCATCAGAATCTGTGAATAAAACTATTGAAAGACAATTAATGAGAAGAGGAAGTGGATTAGGGTACAATGAAGTTGCTCCTTCTCTCAAAAGTGCCTTTGCCCCTCCAATGAAACAATTGTATTTCCTTACTGAAATTGATGCAAAACCTGTAGGTGAGTCCAGTAAAGAAAATATAGAAACACCTAAGGTTGAACAAAAGTTTTCTGATGCACCAATCATTGAAGATTGGGTGTCAGACAGTGAAGAGGATGAACAGACTGAAACAGCAACTAAGGCTAAAAAGAAAGAAATTCCTAAAGTTGTTGAGTCTAAAGTATAACAGGTTAAAACAGTTGAAACTAAAGCTAAACATGTTGAATTTGTAAAACCTATGTTAAGAAGCAGGATATCTAGGAAAATGGCTGAATATGATGAGAAACCTAGAGATTATCCTAGGAAAACCAATAACTTGCCTAGAGGAAACCAAAGAAACCTGAACAACCTAATTTCACACAAGTTAGGTAGTGATTTTGAACTGGTTAAAAAGACATGTTACAGCTGTGGTAGTTTTGAGCACTTGCAAGAGGATTGTTACTACTCAAAACCTGTTAGATCTAGTGCTCAAAAACCTGTTTGGAACCAATATACTAGGGTGAACCACAGGAATTTTGCTAGAAAGACTCACCCACACCCCAAAAGAAACATGGTTCCTAAGGAAGTTTTGTTAAGAAATGGTGCTTCTAGGACAATTACTGCTGTTGCACCAACAAGGCCCATTCCAAAGAAAACAGAGTCTTCTACTGCTAAGGCAAAAGCAGTTTCTGCTGCTGAGCCAAAAGCAGTTACAGACACTGTTGTGGGCAATCATTTCTATGCTGTTAAGGCCTCAGCTTGCTGGGTCTGGAAACCTAAAATTAAGGTTTTAGATCCAAGTCAGGGATGGCTTGGGTCCCAAAGAGAAACTAATTCTCTTACTTTATGTGCAGGGCAATCTACAGGATGAGCTAAAGGATAAATGCATTTTTGATAGTGGATGCTCTGGACATATGACTGGAGACCAAAGCAACCTGGATGATTTTGAAGCCATGGATGGTGGCTATGTTGCTTTTGGTAATGACCCCAAAGGTGGGAAGATTGTTGGTAAAGGTACTATTAGAACAGGAAACCTGGATTTTGAAAAAGTGTATTTGGTAAATGGACTTAAGTTCAATCTTTTTAGTGTCTCACAAATGTGTGACAAAAAGAATTTTGTTCTTTTTACAGACACTGAGTGTCTTGTCTTATCTCCTGACTATAAGTTGCCTGATGATAAATCTGTGCTACTTAGAGTCCCTAGAACAGACAATATATATAGTGTGGACATAAAGAACATAATTCCTAAAAGAGATTTAACTTGTCTGTTGGCCAAAGCCACAATTGATGAATCCAAACTTTGGCATAGAAGGCTTGGACACTTAAATTTCAAAACAATAAACAAATTGGTTAAGGGAAACCTTGTGAGAGGTTTACCTTCAAAAATTTTTGAAAAACCTGAAACCTGTGTTGCTTGTCAGATGGGAAAGCAACACAGAGCTTCTTGTAAGTCCAAAGTGGTGAACTCTATTTCTGAGCCCTTATACATGTTGCATATGGATCTTTTTGGGCCAACTTTTGTGAAAAGCTTGAATAAGAAAATGTATTGCCTAGTTGTCACAGATGACTATAGTAGGTTTACTTGGGTTTTCTTTCTAGCAACTAAGGATGAGACTTCTGGTATCCTTAAGGCTTTCATAACAAGAGTAGAAAACCTAGTTAATTAAAAAGTTAAGATAATCAGATGTGACAATGGAACTGAATTTAAGAATAATGTGATGAATCAGTTCTGTGTTGAAAAAGGTATCTTAAGACAGTTTAGTGTGGCTAGAACTCCTCAACAAAATGGTGTTGCTGAGAGGAGGAATAGGACATTAATTGAGGCTGCTAGGACAATGTTGTCAGAGTCAAAATTACCCACTACTTTTTGGGCTGAAGCAGTTAACACTGCTTGCTTTGTGCAAAATAGGAGTAAGGTAGTGAAGCCTCATAACAAGACCCCTTATGAATTATTTCATGGTAGGAAACCTATGATAGATTTCTTGAAACCATTTGGGTGTCCTGTTACTATCTTAAATACCATTGATAACCTAGGCAAATTTTATGAGAAAGCAGACCAAGGTTTCTTTTTTGGATACTACACAAATAGTAAAGCTTTTAGGGTATTTAACCAAAGAACTAGGCATGTGGAAGAAAACTTACATGTTAGGTTTAGTGAAACCACACCTAGTGTTGCTGGAAGTGGACCTGAATGGCTGTTTGACATAGATTCATTAACCAAAAGTATGAATTATGTGCCAGTAAATGCAGGTACAACTAACATGTTTGCAGGAACACAAGAAAATTCTAATGCAAGAACACAAGCCAAGGCTGATGAATCTGCACAGGAATTTGTCATTATTGAGAAGTGGAAGCTTGATCAACTTTTCACACCCAAAGAGAAAGAGGGCAAGAGTTCACAAGGTGATGCTGTTCAAAAGAATGTAGAAGGTGGGGATGGACCTTCTAATGGTGAAAAGGTGGTTAATGAAGAACCACATGTTGCTGATAAAGTGGATCTTGGTGAAAACAGAGGAAATAACACAAGCAGTAGTATTCCTGATTCTACTGCTAGGCCAAAAGTTTCTGCTGCTCAGCCTAGTAGTTCTACTAATATACCAAGATTTTCTACTGCTGATGAAGATGGGAGATCCTTTGAAGATGTTAACTATCCAAATGATCCTAATATGCCTGGATTAGTTAATGTCTATGCAGACACTGATGATGAAGTTGTTGAAGGGTTTGGTGCAGAGGCTGACTTAAACAACATGAAGAATGCAATTCCAGTCAATCCTATTCCAACCACCAGAATACACAAGGATCATCCAAAGGAGAAAATTATTGGAGATGTTCACTCTGCTGTTCAAACAAGAAGTAAAACAAAAGGTTTCAGTAATTTGTTTGATCAAGGATTATTTTCTCAGTCACTTCATCAAAGAAAGAGCCACAAGGATTTACAAAATTGTATGTTTGCCTGTTTCCTATCTCAAGTGGAACCCAAAAATGCCTACAAAGCTTTACAAGAAGAAAGTTGGGTTGAAGCTATGCAAGAGGAGTTATTGCAATTCAAGCTTCAAGAAGTCTGGACATTGGTTGATTTACCTTCTGGAAAAAGGGCAATTGGTACTAAATGGGTGTTCAGATGCAAGAGAGATGAAAGAGGAATTGTGGTCAGAAACAAGGCAAGATTGGTGGCTCAGGGATACACTCAGGAAGAGGGCATTGACTATGATGAAGTATTTGCTCCTGTAGCAAGAGTAGAGGCAATCAGACTATTCTTGGCATTTGCTTCATTCAAGAACTTCACTGTGTATCAGATGGATGTGAAGAGTGCTTTCTTGTATGGCAAGATTGATGAAGAAGTTTATGTGATGCAACCACCTGGATTTGAAGACCCTGATTATCCTAATAGGGTTTACAAGGTGAAGAAAGCACTGTATGGACTACATCAAGCTCCTAGAGCTTGGTATGACACCTTATCCAAGTTTTTGTTAAACAATGGTTTTAGCAGGAGAACCATTGACAAAACTCTGTTCATCAAGAAAGACAAAAAGGATATCCTACTAGTACAAGTTTATGTAGATGATATCATTTTTGGGTCTACAAATAAGGTGTTATGTGAGGAATTTGAGAAGCTCATGCATAGTAGATTTGAGATGAGTTCTATGGGGGAACTCACTTTCTTTCTGGGGCTTCAAGTAAAGCAGGATAAAGATGGGATTTTCATCAGCCAAGACAAGTTGATGCGTGGTTTTGTAACCTTACAACAGGTTTTACCTCTCGAGGGATCTCAAGAGGCTTACAACCCCACCAGGCAGTGTACCTGACCGATGTAGTATAGTGTAGTGGTAAGTACGGGGGATTGATCGTTCTCCACAGGGAATAGTGTTCGTTAGGTATGAAAGACTACTCTAATTAGGTCTAAGGGTTGAGGAAGATTCTTTTTATGTTTTTATAATTTTTATGAAAGCAAGTAAAATTTCGGGTTTGAAGGAGTGGGCGGAATTAGTTGCTAGTCAACTAACCCAAATTACTACGAATGCAAATAAAATAAAATAACAAAAATGAAAATGTGGTGAGAAACTTATGTGTAGAGAAATGTGTTTACTTAGATTTCCTTACTCCCTAACTATCTTTTACCGGTTAATTAGTGTGTATTAGTCGCGTGGATGACGGGTGTATTCCTTAATACCATTCGTGGGGTGGCGTACTTACTTCCCCAACTCTACAAGCTCCTACTTCACTCCTATGTCGAGCCGGCTAGGAAGCTCCTAACATGGGATCACTAGAATTCGCTTGTGCATTAAATACAACCATAAAAACCTTTAGTACGCATTTGGTTCATGTTTCTTAAGACGTTCAAGCAAGTTACCGAATAGGAAGTTAGCCAGTTTTCTTAAGCCTAACATAGATAAACAATCATCCAATACAACTAATAACACACTAACAACCAATAATCAATAGCTAGGTTTCATTAGATCTAAGCAAACACAAGATAAATTTAGCCTAACATGTTAAACAAAAGACAAGAATAAGATAGAATCAAACAACACATAGACATATTGAATGATTAATTGATAACTTATCTTTCAATGAAACATGGAAGATCTCAAGGCAAAAAGCCCTGAAAAAGTAGCTAAAATCGTCTTAGGGTTTTATCCCAAAATTCCACACACTAAGCTCTCCCTCAATGACAAAAAATTAGAAAACTATATATAGATTTTTGGATCTGACGGCGTCACCTTATGGAGTGTGACGCCGTCACCTCGCCGCTTTTAGGGTTCCCAGATGACCTTCTTGACGCCGTCCCTCTTTAGCTCTTCAAAAATCCATTCTGGCTTATCAAGGCTTGACGCCGTCGAACCTTGAACGTGACGCCGTCCCCTTATGATTTAAGCCGTGACGCCCTTGATCAAGTTAAAGCGTGACGCCGTCAGAATTCACATGCTATTTTCACTGGCCCGTCATGAGTAAATTTCACGTCCACTTTTCTTGCCAAGGCATGACGCCGTCTAGAGTAAATCTTGACGCCGTCAAGAGTAACTTTTAGCCGATTCTTGAGACTTTGCCATTTTCTTCACTTTATGCTCCAAAAACGTCCAAAATGCCTCCTTTTCCAGATTTCTCCTCAAAAGTACCTAAAATGACAAAAGGAACGATTTAGGGCAATATTTGATCAAATAAATACGATTTCGGGCTTAAATGACCCCTTAAAAGCGGTACACTTTTCGCTTCATCACAAGTATGTGGCTGATATTTTGAAGAAATTTGGTTTTTCTGATGTGAAACTAGCAAAGACAACAATGGACACTAACAAGCCTTTGCTCAAGGATGAAGATGGGGAAGAGGTTGATGTGCATTTGTACAGATTTATGATTGGATCTTTGATGTATCTAACTGCTTCAAGACCAGACATCATGTTTGCTGTGTGTGCTTGTGCCAGATTTCAAGTGTCTCCCAAAGTTTCTCACTTGAATGCTGTCAAAAGGATTTTTAGGTACTTGAGGAGTCAACCAAGGTTGGGCCTTTGGTATCCTAAGGATTCACCCTTTGACTTAGTGGCGTACTCAGATAGTAACTATGCTGGAGCAAGTTTGGATAGAAAGTCAACTTCTGGAGGCTGTCAATTTCTTGGACATAGGTTGATCTCTTGGCAATGCAAGAAACAGACTGTGGTGGCTAATTCAACAACTGAAGCTGAGTATGTGGCTGCTTCTAGTTGTTGTGGACAAGTACTCTAGATTCAGAATCGGCTGCTGGATTATGGGTATAACTTTATGAACACCAAAATTTACATTGATAATAATAGTTGATGCGCGCGTGATGTGTCATTGCGGTTTAGCAGTATTAATGCCTAATCAAGTTTTAAATTTATATTTAGCCGACTTATCAATAACACACACACACACTTAACGAGCAGTGTACCCGGTCAGTATGAATATAATGGTAAGTAGAGTGTCGATCACTAAGAGTGGAACGTATTATCTAGTTATTCTAATCAGTATTTTAATATCCTAAGTTAGCTATACAACCTAATCTAACGCAAGGGGGTTCAGCCTGAGAGACTGGCACGGTTTGGTTATGATTAAATAGTAAACTAAACTAATGAGCACGAATCAGCGATTAGCACACACGTACACAGATAGATACTCGAGACAATAAGAAGACCTGTCCTGATAATTAAGTAGCTTGTCACTTGTTTTATTGCTAGTTTTATATGAAGTGTATATAATTAAACCTTTCTCGTTGGCTCTAATCTTATCGGCGAGTAAACCCTTAATGATTACTTATGTCTATCCTATTTATTCAAGAGACGCTAATAAATAGGCGAGGAAGGGGCATGGCGACCCAAGCAATGCTCAGCTAGACACAGAGGTTATCAATGCACTAATAAAAGTCACCAAAGACATCAACATATAAACTTTAATTAATGGGAAAGCAATATTAAGGGGAGTGCATGATCTTCCGTAGTCACATGACACAAGCCCATCAATCCTGATGAATTAAAGTGTACTAATACAATAAAACAAAACTACTTAATGAATTGAATACATGCAGGACCTTCTTACAGCTTGATGCGTGGTTTTGCGACCTTACAACAGGTTTTACCTCTCGAGGGATCTCAAGAGGCTTGCAATCCCCACCAGGCAGTGTACCTGACCGATGTAGTATAGTGTAGTGGCAAGTACCGGGGGATTGATCGTTCTCTAGGGGAATAGTGTCGTTAGGATTGAAAAACTACTCTAATAGTTCTAAGGGTGAGGGAAGATTCTTTTTGTATTTTTATATTTTTATAAAAGCAAGTAAAATCTCGGGTTTGAAGGAGTGGACGGAATTAGTTGCTAGTCAACTAACCCAAATAACTACAATTGCAAATAAAATAAAATAACTGAAAATAAAAAGGTTGTGAAACTTATATGGAGAGAAATGTGTTTACTTAGATTTCCTTACTCCCTAACTATCTTTTACCGGTTGATTAGTGTGTATTAATTGCGTGGATGACGGGTGTATTCCTTAATACCAATCGTGGGGTGGCGTACGTACTTCCCCAACTCTATAAGCTCCTACTTCACTCCTATGTCGAGCCGGCTAAGAAGCTCCTAACATGGGATCACTAGAATTCGCTCATGCATTAAATACAACCATAAAAACCTTAGTACGCATTGGTTCATGTTTCTTAAGATGTTCAAGCAAGTTACCGTATAGGAGGTTAGCCAGTTTTCTTAAGCCTAACATTGATAAAAAATCATCCAATACAATTAATAACACACCAACAACCAATAATCAATAGTTAGGTTTCATTAGATCTAAGCAAACACAAGATAAATCTAGCCTAGCATGTTAAATAAAAGACAAGAACAAGATATAATCAAACAACACATAGACATATTGAATGATTAATTGATTACTTATCTTCAATTGAACATGAGAGATCCAAGGGTATAAAACCCTTAAAAGTAGCAGAAAAATCGTCTTAGGGTTTCTCCTCACAAAGTTGCACACTCATGACTAAAAATTATGAGAATATATATAGGAAAACAGATCTGACGGCGTCACGTTATAGAGCGTGACGCCGTCACCTCGCCGCGGTTAGGGTTTCTTGATGGCCTTCTTGACGCCGTCCCCCTTTAATCTTCCAAAATCCTCTCTGGCTTATCAAGGGTTGACGGCGTCACAATGGGGCTTGACGCCGTCACAGGTACTTTTCCAGCAGATTTTGAGACTTTGTCGTTTTCTTCACTTTTATGCTCCAAAAACGTCCAAAATGCTTCCTTTTCCAGATTTCTTCTCCAAAGTACCTAAAATGACAAAAGGAACGATTTAGGGCAATATTTGATCAAATAAATACGATTTAGGGCTTAAATGACCCCCTAAAAGCGGTACACTTTTCGCTTCATCAAATACCCTTACACTTGAGATTTGCTTGTCCTCAAGCAAATGCGCTTTTATTCTAATCAAAATACAAGTTAGGGGTCATTTAACGCTAATATAAAAGTAGTGTCAACAATTAGATACTCACATCTCTCAGGTGTCATCAAAATAAATCTCATAAATGAAAACGGATAATATCTCTCACTACCTGTCATAGCAAATAGATTACCATAGGCTTGGGAAAGGATCAAAAACCTCCTCCACTAGGCGTAAGCACCTAAGATAAACTATCAAAGAGGGCTTTTAAATGGGTTATAACGTTAGGTGTAGGGATATGATAAACACGGTTTTGTTGGATAAAGGATATTTTACTGGTGGCGAGTTAAAGATCTTGATTAATTACATGTACAATATGGCGTTGCTAAGCCAAGACTAGACTCGACTTAAGCTAATGAAAAAAATAACAAAAAGATAAAATAAACATAAAATGAAACGGGATGGTAGTCCGTATGTTTTTTTTTTTTTTTTTTTTTTTTTTAACATACACTCTTGCCCTACCATCCAAAATAATACATCGTAGGGGGGTTTTATCCCCCTTACACTTGAACTTTTACATAACTTTACAATTAACTATTCTAATGACTCGAATTAAGATAATCGAAACACTTGGAGTACTTTTAAAATATTTAGCACATATGGGGGTAATAATGTTGTTCTTCCCCATTACTCCATTACACTAGTACTTTACCCATGAGTCCCAATCGTCCCAAAACAATATGTACAAGGATATGACTCGACTTAGCAACCATGTAATCAATTAGATAATTAACTTGGGGTTTAAACAAATGTTGTCACAATAATGCACTAAAAATGAGTGCATACAAGGTAGGCTAAGGCGATTTGGGTGTACATTTAAGTGGGGTGTAAACAAATTCTTACTTTAAGTAAAATGCTTAAAGTTAGAAACGAATGCCTCTTATCATGTAGTAAATCTAACTACACGAATGTAGTCTCACTTGTGGCCTCGGAATGGTCCTAACGCAAGTTCTAGAATCTAAGTGCTACCGGTACACACATCATAGCATAAATGCTTTTCCTACCAATTCTAGGGGCGAACCTCACATATTTGGGGGTGGAAAATTTTTTAGTGGTACGGTTTTGTGCTAGTCATATAACTCCTATCCGTGAGACGCTCATTAAGACCAAAGTTTCACTCCTATATGTTGTAAAAAATTTTAAATTTGGCACTAAAATTGCCTTAACAGGTATTTCTCTCAGTTTTATTACACATCTACCATTAAACAAACGAAAAATCAAGCGTAATAGCATTCTCTAAGGTATCGTACTTTACCCCCCCTTACACTTAAGATGAACATTGTCCCCAATGTTCAAATAACAAGATGTAAAAGTAAATAAGGTAAAAGAATGAAATAAAATACACCCCTGATTCGCTCGGTGGATAAAGAGGTAACATGGTTAGATCTTCTTCCAAGGTAATGTTGAAGCTTCAAGATTAAAGCAGCGCCAAAAGTTAGATTCCACATACATCTCCTTGTCCAAAATAACCTGTTAAACCTGAGAAAACAAACACGAAAACCTGCATAACATCGGCGGGATAAATCTGTATAAGGATATAATGCTTGTGGAATGATTATTTTGCAGATTCCTGGAGTTTATAAGTTAGAGATTTAATAAAGCATTTTATGATTCCGGAAGAAAAACAAAACTTTCAAAAAAAAATTCCAGAAAACTGTTCCTGACGCCGTCAGACTGGGGTCTGACACCGTCAGAAGTGATCTGACAGATTTTTCATGTTAAGTTTCTGGAAAATTTCTGGAAAAACTCAATCCTTATTTCCTGGAAATCCTGCAAAATATCATTATGACTCGATACAAGCATTTGACTCAAACAATTATTAATATGTATGTTAATTTAATATTGTTATGATTCATGTTCATTTGTTCTAATAAACCGATTTGGATTTCCCTTACACTTATCTTTTGCAAAATACCTTTATATGTAGTTAAGACGAAGTTAAAAACAAGATAAAGCATTTTCACAATTTAGTTTCGAACATGAATCAATAATAATAAAAATTAAACATACATACGGAAGCAAATAAAATCAAACAAACAAATAAATAAACACACAAAGCAAATAAAGCTTGGGTTGCCTCCCAAGAAGCGCTTTTCTTTATTAACGAGTCTTGTAGCTTGACTCAAAGTCCTTTTAACCTATGTAAGTGAGATCGTCATCGAGGACATCTTTAGGGTTAAGCTTGGATTGAAGTTTTCTATTGGTCCGCATAGTACGATATATCTTTTCAAACCTCTCTCCATCCGGGTCATACAATGTCATCTTAATATGCCATGACCCATCTCCATCTTTGGGTGGTTTGTCCCAATCCCACTTATGATCATTGTCTTCACATGTCCACCTATTCATCCCTAGGTTAATTGGAAAAACTCCTAGGAAATCACTCTTCTTCCTAAAAACTAGAGGGTCTTCAAATGGATCCAATTCGGTGTCCCTAGCCAAGAGTTGTTCTACCGTATGTGTTCGGCTCACAAAGTCCTCTTCTAGGTAAAATGGGCGTTGGGGTCCTATGAAGTCTCCATCGATCCAGGGTCCATATCTAGATGGTCTCCTATTTAATTCTAACCAATGGGGTGTTGGTTCCTCACTAGTATCATAGGCATGTTTCTTCACATCATAGACTGACCAAGTATCACCTTCTCCTACCGCTATCTTAGATTCCTTACAATCAATCATAGCACTAGCGGTCGCCAAAAATCCTCTACCTATCAACAAGGGGCATGTAGGGTCGCTAACCATATCAAGGACGTGGAAATCGGCTAAAATGGTTAGTTTTCCTATGTGTACTAACACGTCCTTGACTACTCCAACCGGGTAAGCAACACTTCCATCCGCTAAGCCTATTAGTACCTCGGTTTCTTCAAGTTTCCCTAGTTTTAGAGAGGTGTGAAGAGGCAACGGAAGTAGGTTAAGGCTTGATCCAAGATCGACTAATGTGTCATAAGCCTCTGAATTACCGATCTTGCAAGGTAGAACAAATAAGCCCGGATCATCTAACTTCTTAGGTAGTTTGTTTTGAACGAAGGCGGTCCCTTTGTCACCTAACTCGAGCTTCTTCTCATATTTTTCTAAGAGGGCATTATAATAGGGGGCTCGTGCTAATACATCAATAACTGGACGTTCAAGGTGGAGCTCCTTGAATTCTTCGTCAAGGTCTTGAGTGGGAGGTATTTCAACTATGTTGTTGACCAATTTAGTGTTGGATATCATAACTTCTTGGTCATTTTGAACGACTTGGGTTTGTTTGAAACACGAGCTCATGGAATTGACCGAATAATATTGTGGACAAGAACTAGGAGACGAAACCGATGAAATGGCGTTGACGTTTAATTTCGGGTTCTTGACTGTGTTGCTAGGGAGTGCTCTCATTTCTCGGTCATTGAGGGCTTTCAACAAAGTGTCAATCTTATTGGTCATCTCGCTTTGTTTTTGTTTGAAATCGGCTTCAAACTTTGCTAAACGAGCTTCTTGAGATGTCACGAAGTTGGACATCAACCCTTCAAAGTTATTGGTACTACCATAGTTGGAAGGATTGTTGTTGAAAGTACGGTTCGAGGATGAACCGCTTGATTGAAAACGATTAGGTGGGTTGGAAGAATTGGTTTGTTGTGCGTTTTGGTTTTGTTTCCACCTAAGGTTTGGGTGATTTTTCCATGAGGGGTTGTATGAATCACCGTAGGGGTTTGGCTCGGGTTTAAAAGTGTACCACTTGTCTCCCGCTCCGTCGGTACGCGAGGATGCGTAGTCCCCAAAAGCTTGTTCGGGGAGTTCCACGCAATCACGAGTGTCGTGGGGACCACTACATAATTCACACGAAGAAGTGATTTTGTTCACTTAGCTTGAAGGTTTAGGAGCCTCGTAGGATTTCATAAGAAACTTGACTTGGTATTCAAGTTCTATGATCCTACGATCGGAAGTGCTTGAATTGTTCGAAGGCAAAGATATTGCCTTGACCGTTTTATTCAAATCACGGGGATCATTCCAACTTTCGTTGTCATAAAGAGCAAGATCTTCCAGGAGAGCCCATGATTGTTCCGCACTTAGATCACGTAGCTTACCACAAGCCGATTGGTCAATAGTTTGCCTCGTGGAGAGATTGATGTGGTCATAGAAGATTTGGACTTAGAGCCAAAGTTCTATGCCATGGTGAGGGACTTTTTGGAGTAAGTCCTTGAATCGAGTCCATGCCTCGTAGAGGGTTTCGCCTTGACGTTGTTGGAACATCAAGATATCATTCCTTAGCTTGGTAGTTCTTCCTGGTGGGAAAAACTGAGCGAGGAAACGAGTGGTGAGATCATCCCAAGAGGTGATGGATCCTGCGGGTAGGCGCTCTAGCCATTGACTAGCTTGGTCCCGCAGAGAGAATTGAAAGAGACGTAGTCGGGTCGTCTCTCGAATGGCAACATCAAGGTCTATGGAATCAACGATTTTGAGAAAGTCCTTGAGATGTTGATTAGGATCTTCGGAACGAAGTCCATGGAATGCGCATCCGCTTTGCACCAACCGGATGGTGTCGGATCGCAAGGGAGTGACATTGGCTCCTTGAGTGAGCTCAATGGTGTTTCGATAGCCATGGTGGCTAGGACGGGAGTAGTCTCCTAAGGTACGGGCTCTAGGAGGTGGGTGTTGTTGTGGTGGTGGGTTGTTGGGATCGAGGATATTACCACCTTCCATGATGTCGGATGGTAATGGTTACGAACAAAGAAACGAAGAAAAAAGATAGACTAAAGAAAACCTAGAAAAATAAAATAAAAATCTCACTAGAAAGGAATCGAGTGAGTAGACCTAATAAAATAAAGGCAGAATTGCATATATATCCCTCCCAAAGTGAATAATTGCATATATATCCTTTGTACAAGTTTTTGATGCACATAGTACAATGCTTTTTATGCATGCTTTGGATATATATGCAATTATGCATTTTCGAAAGGATATATATGCAAAAACCCCAAAAATAAAAATTCAACCTAAACAATAACTATTCCCCGGCAACGGCGCCAAAAACTTGATGCGTGGTTTTGCGACCTTACAACAGGTTTTACCTCTCGAGGGATCTCAAGAGGCTTGCAATCCCCACCAGGCAGTGTACCTGACCGATGTAGTATAGTGTAGTGGCAAGTACCGGGGGATTGATCGTTCTCTAGGGGAATAGTGTCGTTAGGATTGAAAAACTACTCTAATAGGTCTAAGGGTGAGGGAAGATTCTTTTTGTATTTTTATATTTTTATAAAAGCAAGTAAAATCTCGGGTTTGAAGGAGTGGGCGGAATTAGTTGCTAGTCAACTGTCACAATTCGCATTTTCGAGTCTTTACTATGCACGGGATTGCATCATTTCAATTTACGTATGTTCATTAAACGTTACCACTCAGTCATTACTACTAATATTATACTCAAATACTCCCGATTATGATCCTAAAATACTTTCATGCTATTTTTAATGATATAAAAATTATATTATTAATTTACCCGGTGTTTTGAAACCTTTTGCTATATTTTACGTTAAGAGCTTATAACTCCGTCGTTTTGCGATATTTCATCACGATCACTATTTTAACACACCGATTCTTATCAGTAACATGATTTCATGAGTTTTTACAACTTTGTCGAATTTTATTTTTATTCGTCACGTTTTATTTTCAGTTAACCCGGTACCCGATAACGCCGAAATTACACACTAAACTAACTAAGACTTATCCTAAAAATGTTTTAAGTGAAAAATTGCACATGCTAAGGCTTCTCCATGAAGCTTGCCGCCCCCCCCCCCCCCCTAGTTGGCCTAATAAACCAAGAAACATTAATGGGAAAAATTTATACATAAACTAGTTTATTTCATAAACATTCATTTTAACAATTCAACTAGCTAAAATCAAAGTTCATCCTCTCTTTTTCTCTCCTCAAACCCACGACCTCAAGAACAAGACCAAGGAGAATCCATAGTTTTTCAAAGTTCAAGTATTAATCATGTCTCAAATACCTTCCTTGTTAGAGTTTTGCAATAAAAACTCCAAGGTTGTGGTCGTTTTTCATCCTAGCTCACCAATCATCAAGTAAGCTCAAGAACACCATTTTTGATCTTTACATACTCCCTTTGTTCTTATATTGATGTATTTCCTATTTATTTTGAGAGCTATCCATGCAAAACTTATGTTATGTATACCACTTGTTTTATTTTTCATTAAAACTATCTCAAATCCTAGATCTGTAACTTTCATTAACATCCCCGCGAAGCCCACTATTTTTAGTGATGTTTAGGACCCATGACACCCTAAGAAGGTGTATGGTAGGATGCGTGTATTTGTGGAGTTGTGTTGTAGTTGTTTGATCAAGCCGCGAACCAAGAAAACGAGTTTTTAACATATTTACATACCTGCTGTCCAAAAACTCAAACTCTGGAAAAATCAGTAAACATGGCGTTATTTTAGCTTTCACATTTAGAAAATACTCTCAAACACGAAAACGTGGTCGCTTGAATCACTAAAAACCGAGTTATAACGAAGGAGATACGAAGTTTTAAAGTTAGCAACGCAAAACTATTATTTTCAGAAAATGCGGGCTGTTGGCCGAACTTCAGGGGACAGAACGAGGCGTTAGCCGTAGTCTAGCTGAGCCGAGCCACTGAGAATATGTTAGTTCATGTTATGGCGATCGCGTGGATATAAAGAACGTTGAAAACCGACTTATAACGACCAAGATATGAATTTCTGAAAATCCGACTAACAAAACTCATTTTGACAGCTTTTACTATAATTCCAATATTTTCTAAGTGTAAACTGTTTTGCAAGACACCATATTCAAAGCCGATTTTCTTCATGATCGAGACGTGTATGATCAAAACTCAAAAGAGACGACATTGAGATGTTGTTGCAAGGATTTCAAAAACGTCAAGTTCTATTCCTAACTCTTAACGTACAATATTTTACGACTAGTTTTGCGAGGCCGTTCGGTCATATTTTCACAAGTTGTAAAAAGGGTTATTTTGCGACGAAACTATTTTATTTGGCAATAAAACATCAAACAAAGATCGTGGAGTGCCGTTTCAACTTATTTACATGAAAAGTAGTTCATAACTTGCCGAGACGTCAAAAATGTAGTTTTCGACGATAAACGTTATTTTCAAAACTAACGAGTGGTATCGTTAACATACGTAATTGCATGAGTAGAATCATTTCATTTGCTTACCTTAGATCATATCATTCACATTAGGTCGCGGTTAGAGACCGAGCCTCATTCCAGCATATTCACTACTAGTATTGTTGCTATCGCATCAGGTGAGTTTCATAGCCCCACTCTTATTCTTTAATACTTGTTTTAAACTCTTTGGGGGAGATACATGCTTAAACTATTTGCGTACATACACGATTGTGTTAAACTTATTTGCGTTACTCTTGAAAGCATTTCGCGGACCTAAGTATCAAACACTTGGGGTAGCCGTAGATAAGTCTCCTTGTGAGCAGCATTGATAAGTCTCCTCGTGAGCAGCATTGATAAGTCTCCTCGTGAGCAGCATTGATAAGTCTCCTTGTGAGCAGCATTGATAAGTCTCCTCGTGAGCAGCATTGATAAGTCTCCTAGTGAGCAGCATAAGGTCTATTAGTGATATAGAACGCATATCGTATACTTACATGTCTTACTCAAGCTATGTTAGCATTGGGTTGTAAACACACAGGTTGCAAGTCTCTTATGGACGGGGCTTGGAATTGAGTGGATTTACAATGCCTATGCTGTGGAAACTTTCTCTAAACGCTTTTCAACTTATTTATAACCAACTCTATGAACTCACCAACCTCGTGTTGACACTTTAGCATGTATTTTCAGGAACTAAGCTATAGCACGCTACTGGAGGCTTTTGGCAGGGCATGACATGGTCATAGAAGACTCTGATAAACATTTGGGACCGCTTAACTTATTTTATGGGCCAACTTCCGCACCACTTTTCATAATGTAAATTAACACTTTTGACTTCTCAAATATATTCTAAATGATTGATGTGAAAACCGTTCTTTACACTTGTGTTGTGATACCAATTGAGTTGCACCCCAGCGATGTGTAAGCTTCCGCTGGACCCGATTTTGGGGGTGTGACAGATTGGTATCAGAGCCTAGGCTATAGAGAATTGGGTAATTTTAAAACCTAAACTATAGCTACTTTTACGAAAACTTAACCCTATGACCGCCACGTGCCTGCCTGCCAAGCTGATGCCTCATTTGTGGTTTGTTGCTGACATATTTAATGAGATTTATATCTTATTGCCAGATAGATTATACTCACTTACCCTCGTTGATTACTATAATTGTATTCCACATAAGTATGCTTACATATCATGCAGGTCGCAGCGTTACACCTTTTCCTTACGTAGTTTCATCATTCGACCTCAAGCCTAATCACCTGCCTTAGTATTTTGAACCACCCTTTACATGTGAAGGACATAGTATTATTATAACTAAGCTGAGTATTCCAAAATTCATTGAACCTCGGTGGAATATAGACTGGTCATCTATATTCGACCCGGGACAGTGGGACATAGCCTGACCACCTATGTTCGACTCAGAGATGAATTTTGTAATACTGAGGGTAGTTATAATGGAATTATGTCCGGATTGATTTGATCGGTGTAAGCAATTCCATAATCGAGCCAAATTTTCAAAAGACCTCCTTCAAACCACTTGTTCCTAGTTTGATCTAAGTGACAGTTCTTGTTTGATGAGTTGCGAGGATCAAACTGGAATCAAGTTGTTACCCGAGCCGATTCAGTTTAATCTCATGACAGTTCTTGTTTGATGAGTTGTGAGATTAAATTTGAATCGACAACCTCAAACCGATTTAGCCTAATCCCATGACAGTTCTTGTTTGATGAGTTGTGGGATTAAGTAAAAATCGGTTACCTAGAGGTCTTTTGAAGGCTATGCTCGATCATGGGAAAGTTTACCCCCATCAAATCCGACCACGAGAACGTACGTAGGTAGAACGAGCGAGCTGAATTCAGGGACTGAATTCCTTAACGGGTGGAGACTGTCACAATTCGCATTTTCGAGTCTTTACTATGCACGGGATTGCATCATTTCAATTTACGTATGTTCATTAAACGTTACCACTCAGTCATTACTACTAATATTATACTCAAATACTCCCGATTATGATCCTAAAATACTTTCATGCTATTTTTAATGATATAAAAATTATATTATTAATTTACCCGGTGTTTTGAAACCTTTTGCTATATTTTACGTTAAGAGCTTATAACTCCGTCGTTTTGCGATATTTCATCACGATCACTATTTTAACACCCGATTCTTATCAGTAACATGATTTCATGAGTTTTTACAACTTTGTCGAATTTTATTTTTATTCGTCACGTTTTATTTTCAGTTAACCCGGTACCCGATAACGCCGAAATTACACACTAAACTAACTAAGACTTATCCTAAAAATGTTTTAAGTGAAAAATTGCACATGCTAAGGCTTCTCCATGAAGCTTGCCGCCCCCCCCCCCCCTAGTTGGCCTAATAAACCAAGAAACATTAATGGGAAAAATTTATACATAAACTAGTTTATTTCATAAACATTCATTTTAACAATTCAACTAGCTAAAATCAAAGTTCATCCTCTCTTTTTCTCTCCTCAAACCCACGACCTCAAGAACAAGACCAAGGAGAATCCATAGTTTTTCAAAGTTCAAGTATTAATCATGTCTCAAATACCTTCCTTGTTAGAGTTTTGCAATAAAAACTCCAAGGTTGTGGTCGTTTTTCATCCTAGCTCACCAATCATCAAGTAAGCTCAAGAACACCATTTTTGATCTTTACATACTCCCTTTGTTCTTATATTGATGTATTTCCTATTTATTTTGAGAGCTATCCATGCAAAACTTATGTTATGTATACCACTTGTTTTATTTTTCATTAAAACTATCTCAAATCCTAGATCTGTAACTTTCATTAACATCCCCGCGAAGCCCACTATTTTTAGTGATGTTTAGGACCCATGACACCCTAAGAAGGTGTATGGTAGGATGCGTGTATTTGTGGAGTTGTGTTGTAGTTGTTTGATCAAGCCGCGAACCAAGAAAACGAGTTTTTAACATATTTACATACCTGCTGTCCAAAAACTCAAACTCTGGAAAAATCAGTAAACATGGCGTTATTTTAGCTTTCACATTTAGAAAATACTCTCAAACACGAAAACGTGGTCGCTTGAATCACTAAAAACCGAGTTATAACGAAGGAGATACGAAGTTTTAAAGTTAGCAACGCAAAACTATTATTTTCAGAAAATGCGGGCTGTTGGCCGAACTTCAGGGGACAGAACGAGGCGTTAGCCGTAGTCTAGCTGAGCCGAGCCACTGAGAATATGTTAGTTCATGTTATGACGATCGCGTGGATATAAAGAACGTTGAAAACCGACTTGTAACGACCAAGATATGAATTTCTGAAAATCCGACTAACAAAACTCATTTTGACAGCTTTTACTATAATTCCAATATTTTCTAAGTGTAAACTGTTTTGCAAGACACCATATTCAAAGCCGATTTTCTTCATGATCGAGACGTGTATGATCAAAACTCAAAAGAGACGACATTGAGATGTTGTTGCAAGGATTTCAAAAACGTCAAGTTCTATTCCTAACTCTTAACGTACAATATTTTACGACTAGTTTTGCGAGGCCGTTCGGTCATATTTTCACAAGTTGTAAAAAGGGTTATTTTGCGACGAAACTATTTTATTTGGCAATAAAACATCAAACAAAGATCGTGGAGTGCCGTTTCAACTTATTTACATGAAAAGTAGTTCATAACTTGCCGAGACGTCAAAAATGTAGTTTTCGACGATAAACGTTATTTTCAAAACTAACGAGTGGTATCGTTAACATACGTAATTGCATGAGTAGAATCATTTCATTTGCTTACCTTAGATCATATCATTCACTTTAGGTCGCGGTTAGAGACCAAGCCTCATTCCAGCATATTCACTACTAGTATTGTTGCTATCGCATCAGGTGAGTTTCATAGCCCCACTCTTATTCTTTAATACTTGTTTTAAACTCTTTGGGGGAGATACATGCTTAAACTATTTGCGTACATACACGATTGTGTTAAACTTATTTGCGTTACTCTTGAAAGCATTTCGCGGACCTAAGTATCAAACACTTGGGGTAGCCGTAGATAAGTCTCCTTGTGAGCAGCATTGATAAGTCTCCTCGTGAGCAGCATTGATAAGTCTCCTTGTGAGCAGCATTGATAAGTCTCCTTGTGAGCAGCATTGATAAGTCTCCTAGTGAGCAGCATAAGGTCTATTAGTGATATAGAACGCATATCGTATACTTACATGTCTTACTCAAGCTATGTTAGCATTGGGTTGTAAACACACAGGTTGCAAGTCTCTTATGGACGGGGCTTGGAACTGAGTGGATTTACAATGCCTATGCTGTGGAAACTTTCTCTAAACGCTTTTCAACTTATTTATAGCAAACTCTATGAACTCACCAACCTCGTGTTGACACTTTAGCATGTATTTTCAGGAACCAAGCAATAGCACGCTACTGGAGGCTTTTGGCAGGGCATGGCATGGTCATAGGAGACTCTGATAAACATTTGGGACCGCTTAACTTATTTTATGGGCCAACTTCCGCACCACTTTTCATAATGTAAATTAACACTTTTGACTTCTCAAATATATTCTAAATGATTGATGTGAAAACCGTTCTTTACACTTGTGTTGTGATACCAATTGAGTTGCACCCCAGCGATGTGTAAGCTTCCGCTGGACCCGATTTTGGGGGTGGGCGGAATTAGTTGACATAGTTGCTAGTCAACTAACCCAAATAACTACAATTGCAAATAAAATAAAATAACTGAAAATAAAAAGGTTGTGGAACTTATATGGAGAGAAATGTGTTTACTTAGATTTCCTTACTCCCTAACTATCTTTTACCGGTTGATTAGTGTGTATTAATTGCGTGGATGACGGGTGTATTCCTTAATACCAATCGTGGGGTGGCGTACGTACTTCCCCAACTCTATAAGCTCCTACTTCACTCCTACGTCGAGCCGGCTAAGAAGCTCCTAACATGGGATCACTAGAATTCGCTCATGCATTAAATACAACCATAAAAACCTTAGTACGCATTGGTTCATGTTTCTTAAGACGTTCAAGCAAGTTACCGTATAGGAGGTTAGCCAGTTTTCTTAAGCCTAACATCGATAAACAATCATCCAATACAATTAATAACACACCAACAACCAATAATCAATAGTTAGGTTTCATTAGATCTAAGCAAACACAAGATAAATCTAGCCTAGCATGTTAAATAAAAGACAAGAACAAGATATAATCAAACAACACATAGACATATTGAATGATTAATTGATTACTTATCTTCAATTGAACATGGGAGATCCAAGGGTATAAAACCCTTAAAAGTAGCAGAAAAATCGTCTTAGGGTTTCTCCTCACAAAGTTGCACACTCATGACTAAAAATTATAAGAATATATATAGGAAAACAGATCTGACGGCGTCACGTTATAGAGCGTGACGCCGTCACCTCGCCGCGGTTAGGGTTTCTTGATGGCCTTCTTGACGTCGTCCCCCTTTAATCTTCCAAAATCCTCTCTGGCTTATCAAGGGTTGACGGCGTCACAATGGGGCTTGACGCCGTCACAGGTACTTTTCCAGCCGATTTTGAGACTTTGTCGTTTTCTTCACTTTTATGCTCCAAAAACGTCTAAAATGCTTCCTTTTCCAGATTTCTTCTCCAAAGTACCTAAAATGACAAAAGGAACGATTTAGGGCAATATTTGATCAAATAAATACGATTTAGGGCTTAAATGACCCCTTAAAAGCGGTACACTTTTCGCTTCATCACAGCTCTTGTATCTTTGTTTAAGGTGTGTCTTGTGCTGCTTGGTCGTCTGAATTCGGCTCTAGGGTTATATCTAGGTCTTCGGTCTGAGAGAGCTAAGAGTCTCTAAAATTCGTCTGGCCTTGGGGTATTTATAGTTTCTGTCTGAGGGATCGATGCGGCGCATAGAGTTGATAGATGCGGCGCATTGACTTAACTTCGCGTGGGGTCCAAGATTAATATATTCTGGAATATTCGTACACCGTCTTCAGATGCGGCGTAACTTGATCTTTGTATGCGGCGCATGTACTTTGGCTGTCTTGGATTGTAACTTGTGAAATCTTGATAGTGATACGCCGTATGTTAGAAGTATATTGCGGCGTATCTGGAGTAGAACGAGCTTGATCTAGCAGACTTTTGACATCTCGCTTGTTTTGCTCCATAATTAGTCCAAAATCGCCAAGTTTCACATAATGCTTGTTTTTACCTGAGAATTACTAAAGTAAACATTAATGTATCGATTCTCATAGATAATATAATAAAACAAGTCAAATAAATAGGATAAATGATGATAATAAAATGTACTTATTTGAGTTCATCAACAGTACAATGTGTATCATTAAAAATCCTGTTTTTCATTAAAAAATAAAGCATATTGAGATAAGACATCACTTTATAAGAGATTCTTATGAGAAAAAGCTAATTCAAATAGTTAAAATCCATACTGACAACAATGTTGCAGATTTACTCACTAAAGGTTTTGATGTGAGTAGATTTCAATTTTTAATTGCTAGTATAGGAATGATCAATCTTTGAAAAATCTTATCTCTGTGTGTTTTTGTGTTAGTTTGTAAAGGATTTGTACTGTTATTCATCAAATAAGTTGTTTCTATTGCTTGCTCTGTTTGTATATTGTCTGCTGCTAGTAGTTTATACAACTGCTATGAAAAACTATGACTTGTGATTATTGTGGTATCTTGTTTCTTGTGTTTTTGTGGTTTTGGACTAACCTTTTGCAGGAAAAGTCCAAAGGGAAAGCTTATCTGATGAGAAAAAGATGTTTGACAAGATCAGCAGCATTCTGCTGCTAGTAGAAAAGTTTCTGCTGCTAAGCAAAACTTTCTGCTGCTGGAGTTCTGCTGCTCAATTTGGAACATAGAGGATTCTACTGCAAGGTTTCAAACTTAAGGGTCGATATTGTAACTTGGCACGAATAAAACCCTAATGAGATCCAAACGGCTTAAAAACCCAATTCGATCTTAAAATTAAACTTGTGCGCCCAAAATCAACATTAATTCAAACCCTAACACATCTTCTAATCATCTGATCGAAAACCCCCAAAATTAAAACCCTAATTTCACAATGGCAAAAAGAGAATACTCCGTCAATCACAATCAAGTGGCATTTCTTCAAAAGGTCCCTGAAGCAGAGGGTTTTACTGAAGTTATTGACTTTCTTAATGCTACTTCTTTAAGGTATGCATTAACAGTAAATCCCACTATATATACTTCCTACATGAAAGAGTTTTGGTCTACTGTTAAGATTAAAACTAAAAATAGGGAAGAATATTTGAGAGCTTATGTAGATGAACAAAGAATAGTTATTACTGAGTCATCTGTAAGAGAATCACTTTATCTTTCAGATGATAAAGCAATAACTTGTCTTTCGAATTCTACAAATTTTCAAGAACTGGAAAGAATGGGTTATGAGAAGAAAAATGATTCTTTAAAGTTTTTCAAAGGTCTTCTCTGCCCACATTGGAGATTTCTTCTTCATACCCTTCTCCACTGTCTTAGTCCTAAAACTACAGGGTGGAATGAGTTCAGTACAACTCAGGCATCTGCCTTGATTTGTCTGGCCACAGGACAACCCTTTAATTTTTCGGCTATGATTATGGATGGGTTGAAAAAGAACAATTCTGGCAAAATTTATGTTTACCCAAGGTTTTTACAATTACTCATTAATAAGAAATTAAAGAAACCTAAGGTACATAAAGGAACACATGACAGTCCTGAACTTAAAAGCAAAATGTTTTCTTATTTGAGAAAGAATGGGACTGGTTTTTCTGGAACTATAACTCCTTTGTCCCAACATATATTGCAATTGGCTGCTTCTCAGGGTGAAGGTGCTGAAATAACAACAGCTACCCATCACACACCCACTCCTGAACATTCAAATGAATCAACCCAAAAGACCCAATCCCCTAGGATTTCACCCAATGAGGACACTGAGCAACCTCAGGCCAGTGTTGGTATGGAAGCAGATGAGGCTGCCACAGGTGATGTAGGTGGCATGATGGAAGGGGCTAACACTACTGATTCTGGCTTAGTAGCTGGTCATGATAGTGTTAACATAACTAAGACCTCAAACATGGCAACATCTAATACAGAAGGTTCTCTTGAACTTGATGCAGGTGATGGTAACCCCAACCAACTGGCTAAAAAGGGGGACTCAGATGATCAGCCCAGGGTTGATACTGACTTTAGGCCCATTGATTCACCTCTCGGACCAGGTTACACAGGTCAAAGTGATAAGGGTAGAGAAGCAACAATTGAATTGATGGAAATTCATGTACAATATGACAATGTCTTTGATTCACCTCTCAGGCCAGGTAACACAGGCCGAAGTAATGAGACTAGCAAAGAAAATGAGGAATTGATGGCTAAAAACAATGTACAAAATGCCAAATCCTGTGATCCACCTCTCGGGTCAGGTAACACAGACCGAAGTGGTGAGGATATTCTGAAATTTATGAATGAATTGACGGTAAAATGTACAAAATTGTCAAATGAGGTGCTTGGTCTAAAACAGGAGGTTCATGAACTTAAGACTACTCATAGTACTGAGATCAGGAAGCTCAAACAAAGGATTAGGCATCTTGAGGGAGCTAAGAGACCAAGGACTTCTCATACTGGAAGGTTAAAGTCCAAGAAGGTTCATTCCAAACCAAGTTTGGGGGAGGATGCTCCCAAACAGGGGAGGAATGAAGAAGGCAAAACTTCAGGGGAGGTTGAGAAAGATGTTGCTGATAATGAGGGTAATGTTGATATGGACATGGATTCAGGTGAGAATGAAGAGTTTGTGGTTATGGATAAGTCTGGGAATGAAGTGGCTTTGGAATCAGGGAAGAAGGAGCAGATTTTAGTTGATAATGTTGTTGATGGTGTTGAGAAATTGGCTAAGGGAGATTCTGCTGCTGGCTCAGGGCATCCTACTGCTAGTGTATTTATTTTGCTGCTGAGCCAGAGCAAGGTTCTACTGCTAAAGATTTGGAAGATGATGATGATGTGAGCCTAGCTGAGGTTATGTTAAAACTTAAGTCTTCCAAAATACCAACACCAAAGAAATCACAACCATCACAATCACAACAACAACCACAAACTATTGCTGAGCAACAACCAACACCTGAACAACCTAAATCACTATCTCAACTAACAAGAATACAAACAACTCAACCACCTCCACCTCCAAGGGTTCCAGTGAAAGGTGTGTCAATCAGAGAACCCATTCCAAGCAAGATGCCTACTTAAACACATGCATACACTGGAAAAGGAAAAGGCAAGATGGATGATGTGCCTGAGCCTTATCCATATCATCTTCCTTTTGAGTATTGGCCTCCTGACCTAAGAGACAAACATGATCCTGAAGCTGCAATGAAACTTGCTGCTGAAGAAGAGGCAGAACATGAAAGGGAACTTGAAAGGAAAAAGAAGCAAGCTGAGGATGAGGCCAAGACTCAGGCTGTGCTTGATGCTTGGGATGAGGAGAGAGTCAGATGTCAAGTTGATATAGACTTATTAAAGGTGAAAGAGGAGTTACAAGAAAGTTTGACTGCAGAAAGTGAACTTGATTGGTTAGAGAAGTTCAGAGCAAAAGAAAAGAAGAAGCTTATGACAGCTAGGAAAAAGAAGAAGGTACTCAGACCTCCAACAGCAAAGCAAATCAGAGATTTTCATGTGCATTATTTGAAAAACATGAAGGGTTGGAAGTTAGTACAGTTGAAACCTTTTTCTGATGCTGAGGTTAAAGAGAAATTTGAAGCTGCAAAGAAAGAAGTGGAGAGGAAGTTTATTCCCATGGAATTAGATTCTGCAAAACTTTCAAAATTTATGGCACCAAAGGCTTACCTAAGAATAGACACTGAGGTTGAAAAGTCTAAGGAAAAGATTGCGAGTGTCAAGCATAATGTGGAGTCTGAGAAGGGAATTGAAACTGATGTGCAGAAAGTGGTTAAAGAAAAGGAAGGTTTTAATGTTGGTGAAAAAAGACCTGGTAGAGTGTTAAAGTCTGTTGGAAGAAAGAAGAGAAAGGCTGATATGTCAAAGGCAGTGGATGAGAGCAATTCTGAATCTGAGAAGGAGAATACTAAGTCTGATGAAAAGGATGTTGATGGGGAGGAAACTGAGAAGGATAGAGAAAGGATAATGTCTCTCACAGTTCTAGCACCACAAAAGGAACCTGAGATAACTAATGCAGTCCCCCTAACAACCAAATATCCAATCATTTCTTATTCACACACAATCAGAGATGGATGTGAAGCATACTGGGAGTTCAAGAGATCTAATGGTCTATGTTATGGATTTGTTAGGTTTTCACAGATGTTACACTATATGGATAGAGATGATGTGGTACAACTCTGGAAGTTGTATAAGGAAAGATATGGTGATCAGAGACCAGATGTGGTATATGAGAGGGTAATCTATTATTTCTTGAAGAACATGTTTGAGCCACATATTGAAGATCTTGAATGGAAGGAATTGCTAAACACCAAAATTCATAGATGGTATTTGTATCAATCTTGTGGAGTACATGAATTGGTTGGTAAAGGTGTGATGATATACATGCTTGTGGAAAAAGACTATCCTTTGAACTACAACATAGCAGTGATTACTCAAATGTTACAACCTGGTATGTTGAAGTTACAGAAAGGGTTCTTCTCAGATAATCAAGCCTATGAACTTTTGAAGAAGTATGAAAAAGTGCTACAATCTAAGTCTTCAAATCAGAATTAAATATGTTTGGAAGCATCCTCCTGGTGTTTATCTGGGCTTAGAAGAAACTTGAATATTTTGGGAGAAAATATCAAGTTTAGGGGAGGATTGTTGGGTTTGAAGATGCTGCTGCTTAAGGTTGATTATGCTGCTCATGGTTCTTATCGGAAAATACACTAAGTGTCATTCTGCTGCTAGACTAAATGATTCTACTGCTAGTGTATTCCGTTCTACTGCTGAGTTTTTGAGATGATTGAAGAAATAAGCTAAGTATGATTCTACTGCTAGGCTACGAAGATCCTACTGCTAGAGTAAATCATTCTACTGCTTATTAGATAAACGTGTAAAGTTTGTTAGATAATTATAGTAATGATACGAATAGATATTATCTTGTATAGAAAGTATTGTAACCGACTAGGACTCCTTTGTCTATAAAAGGAGGATCTAGGGTTAGGGTTTAATACATTAGTATACGTATTACGTATTGTATTATTCATTTCAAGGTTCTTTGTAACCCTGTTACTTTTGAGTAACCGTATTCAATATATTGAGGTGATTGTTGAGAGAATTATTGTGTGTTCGAATCATAATTCTTCTTAAGATTAAGTACTAGTTTCCGCATAATATTTAATATATCATTCAAGAACAGTCTCTATACCTATTGTCTTAGATCTACATCTAAGGTAATTAACAAGATCGTTAGCTCAACTGGGATCAACAGTCCAAATCTTCACAGGCCATAACTTATGTGATACAAGTCGAAGCCTGGGCTCTGATACCATAATTGTAACACCCCAACCCGACAAGGGCCAAAATGTCACATTATGGTGTCACACCCCAAAAATGGCGCAGCGGAAAAGCATTTACGGGGTATGACTTCATAATCAGGAACACAAGGTTTCTAAATAGAGAAGTACTAAATTTGAAATATCATGAGTCATGTTACAACAATCCCAAATGTCGGGTGAAACAAGTCGTAATACATAAGTTCACAAAATGATAAAATCTTAAGGTAATAAGTTGAATGCATAACTCTTCTGGAATTTAGTCCGGAAGAGTCTTGTCTTATGTCTGCTAGGCCAGTCCAATACTCAACCCTCTATAGCAACTTCATAACACCTGAAAATGGTACTAGAAAACGTCAACATAATGTTGGTGAGCTCGTAGGTTTAAAAGTAAAACCGCTGAGCTGTGATAGCATAGTGTAGGACAAAAGTGGGCATGATAACCAATTATAAGCACAATGTCAGAACAAAATAGAGTCGCGCCAACTGAACCTACCATGATCGTTGCAAACAAAAACATACACTGTGGGGAGCTACCCCGATAGATCTATCATAATGCTTCGGCTCTCGAAAGAGTTAACAGTTGCGCATTCATGTACACACAGCAAAACATTTAGTAGCACATAATCGTATCAACACACATAATGTCCAAAATCATGAAAACAATATAATCACAGCATGAAAAACAGTTAAAATGTCATTTGAGTACCATTTTCCCCCAAGGAAAACATAATGAAAAAGGGGCTACGAGAACTCACCTCAGTAATACAGCAGTCTATAAGCGGTAGTCAAGTAGAAATAGTGGATGGCACCGACATGCGACCTAAATTAGTATGACAAGTCTTAGTTTACAGTTGCGTTCACGACTCAAAGTGTTTAAATAAATTTAAGTTTTTCGAGTGGTTGTGTTTAATGTTGCTTGTGTGGCAGAGTTTACGTTTAAATCATTTCAAAAAAAGAATATACAGTTATATATGAATATAACTTGTGTGTAAGTGTTCGTTGTCGATGTAATGAGGTTTGAGAATGAAAACGACTAAAATTAATCAAAAGTTAGTGGACGATAAGTTAAAAATTATTTTCATTATACATGTCATAAAGTAAATTTTATTTCATTTAGTTCTCATATTTTGATCGAGTTTATGGAAAATATATTAAGTACTAGCTTCATGACCCGGCCGATGGCCGGGTACGCTTCATTCAATTGTTTTACGTGATTATTTTTATGATAATGAAATATTGATAATCGGAATATTATGTTTAACAAAAATAACTTCAATGACTTTATTAATAGATTATATTTACTCATAATTGATCCTTATATACGACTCCATATATAGCTCAAGGTAATTAATTGGGTAAAAGTTTCAAAAAAAATATTGATTAAGTTTGTACATTAATACCTAATATTAAAAATTGATAAAGTGGTTATGATTTCCCTATTATTAGTGCATATATTCCTAATATATAACTTCTAAGCATTACATATAATATCTACAACCTCTCAAAACAAACACACACAAAAACCACATAACTAAAAAACATTTTCAGAAAATGTCGAGTAATACAAAAAGATGTGAATCCGTTGATTCAAGTTCATCAAAATCAGAACCGCAAAATGATGCTGGTAAGATTATTAGTGTTGTAGACGGACCAGCAGAGCATCGTGAATCTGATCATGATCATGGCGCAAGTAAGGAAATCATTGAGGAAGAACCTTCATCAAAAACTAAAGGTAGCGTAAATGTAAAAATGTATTACAAAGATTTGCGATTTCTATATTTCCATTATGTCATATAACTATATTACAATCAGCATTTTTTTCTCTTTTTTGATGTATTGAAACAGATGAAGCATGATTAAATTATAAAGGCATTTGGCACAAGATTAGTAAGAATGAAAACGGCAGTTGGAATAACATGATGACTAAGGTAAAGAAGGCTGATGAAATGATCAAAGCACTTCGTGAAGCAGGACAGAACATAACAGATGATGTTGTTGTTGACCACAACGTTAGCGACTATGAAGACTGAGCTTAGTTATTATGTTTTATTATTTAATTTTAGTTTTTTAAATACTTCTCATTTTGAATATGTTGTTTTGGTTATTTGGGAATTGGTTTTGTGTTTCACTCGTGTAATAAATAGGATTTTATGCAGTTTTTGCATGCCATCGTTAAGTTTATATTAGTTCACATATTTAGCAAAGAGAAATGTTTATAAATAGCATTGTAAAAAGAATGACATAAGATTGTTATAATTAAACAAAATAATATTAAATTGAAATGTCTGTAAAATGATAAATTAAAATAAGACATAAAAAAAAAACTTAACAAACTAAGATATTCAATAAAAGATTAACAATTAAATTTGGGTGATTTTTCTGGATCAAATGTTAAATGAACATTTTCATATTCTAAACCATCCAAATGTTCTTCGTCGGTGAGGTCTTCTTCTTCAACAATTTCGAGTTCTTCGTTGCTGAAGTGGTCTTCTTCCTCACCTTCAAAACCTTTCAACATTCTTTGGATTGCAGCATTCTTCTTTTTTACCATTTTCATTTTCCTTTGCTTCAGATTGCTCTTTATCCAGACTCTCAGTTTTTTCTTTCTTGCTTTATCCTGCAGGTTTAAATACACCTGTGCAGGATGCAGCAAAGAGCTTGTTGCATCATCTTTTACTTCCCCATTGACTACAGTTTAAAATCAAGTATATATTTTTAATATTAGCGTAAAAAAACAATTATTTAACTTTCAAAGAATAAATATATTGGTGTTTTATATACCTGTGCAGGACCCTACAGATTCTTTATTAACCGAATCATTCGATGATTCCCTTCGTTGCTTCCTGTTACATGAAGTATTATATTCAATTTATAAACTAACGTTTCTGGAAAATAAAAAAAAATGCATCATGAAAATGTTATACTTACTTGGGTGGGTTGGCTTCATCTGTAGCATCCTCAGCAGGTCGTTTAGGTATCTTCATCAGAGGAAACATGATTAACAGATTAGTAATTATAGTTTGTTTGTGAATTTGGACGTGTTAAATGGTGAAAAACCACGAATTATATAAGGCATTAGGAGTAAAATGAAAAGACATTCTATTAATTAAGGAAGTGATAAGGTTAGTTTTCCAATTTAAATCATTAAATCTGTACACTACTAGAAAAAGGGCTATCCTTGACTCCAAATGCGAGTCAAGAAGAGACCTTATGACGCGCAAATGCGAGTCAAGGAAAGACCCGTCATAAATCTTCATGACTCGCATTTGTGCGTCATCCCTCTATGACTCGCACTTATGACCCACGTTGCGTGTCATTACCCTTAAAATCATTTTGACTAACTTTTATGACACACTTTTCTGACATATGTTTTTGCGAGTCATTACCTTAAAATCATTTTTTTTTATTTTTTCTGTTTTTTAATTAAAACCTGATTATATAAATAATTACTGACAATAAACCTGATAATTGTACAAAATTAACGCATTTCATATATATCAAATTACCAATTCATTACATAACAATTCATTAGTTAAAGTTACTACAATACGATTTCTACCTAAAAATGAAATTCGACACATAATTAAATTGCCCATTCTTCTCGAATATCGTCGAAATCCGCATCCGTGTACTCATTGCTATCACCACCAATCTAGTCAAATAAAACAACATTTTAGAAACAGTTGTATATGATATGCAACTACAGTTGATTAACAAGAATGGTCTGCACAGGGCGTATATGGGCTTATTTGCAGATCAGTTATAAGCTGATTAATAAGGTGAAACTCAAATACCAGATTATGCACCAAAAGACCCCTACCTAACCTACCTAGATTCCAAAAATTAGGACCTAAAGCAGATACGATAAGCCAATTTTGATCCTAGATCAGCAGTGCAGATAACTAATTGCTGCAAAACAATCTGTGGTAGCAGATTAGGAATTTGGCGCAAAATTTGAGCAAGACTACTCCACAGCAGACCAACTCATAGGAACTCACTTAAGCACCATTATTGAACTAACTAGCAAAGCCAAAATGAACTCAAATTAAGCTCAGCTTATTGCTAAGCTTATTAGGGCAGATAAGAGCTCAAAACTAAAATATCTAATGCAGACTTTAAATAACCATCAAACTGCCCTATCTTCTGATGAGAACAACTAAAATACCTTTGAATCAGTTCAATCAAACTCAGAAACTTGGCACATGAACAGTGCTTTTCAGATTATACCCAAACTAACCTATAAGCTGTCTTAAACCAAACACCCTTACACTGATCTGTATTGCAATTTTACCCTATACTAAGCTGATTAAAACTAAAAACCACTCTACACTAGTATTACTTAGACTATTAATAAGCTAGGAGATGCAAATAAGCCATAACAAATAACTAACCTTAGAATTAACCCAGTTAAGTTTAGTCCGAATCAGAACCCGAGGCCATCTTTTATTACCAAAAAGCAACCTGCATGTTTAAAATAAACAAAATAAACAGTTATTTTCATACCAAAAACTTTAAATAATAAATAATGCTTGACAGACTTTAACAAATATACAGTTACTAAAATAAACATTTATTTCATACCAAAAACTAATGATCTAAAACGAATATGCCCTCGTCATCCGAGCGCGTACAGTTAAAATTATCGTCTAGGTCTTCTAAAGACAGGTTCATATCTTGTGTAACATCAAATTCAAACACATCATCAGTTTCATCATCTCCATACTTATGCATCCTATGTGGTGTGAAGCCAACAACAGACAGGTTCCTATCTTGTTGGTCCTGAACAAAAAAAACTTGTCTTGCTTGACTAGGTAATATGAAGGGTTCAGACCATTGACCAAGCCTATCAAACTTAACCACTGTGAAGCCTAAATCATCTTTTTTTACTCCACGACTATCTACCCACTCACACATGAAAACAGGAACCGTAAATGTACGATAATCAAGATCCCATATTTCCAATATACGACCAAAGTAGGTAACAGCGCCGTATACCGGATTGGAGTCTTTTTCACTAGCAATCTGCATAGTATTTGCAACTATAGATACTCCACTACCTTGAGTGGTTTCAGATTCATCACGCTCTTTTGTATGGAATTGATACTCATTTACGGCAAACCCGGTATATTTACTAACAGCAAAATCAGGGCCTTTTGCCAACCAACGAACACTTTCACCGGTATTTTCCCCGTTAGCCAAACGCTTTTCAACCTCTTTCTTAAACCAGTCAATAAACGTCTGACTATGTTGGCTCTGCAACCATGTATTATTTCGACGCGAGTTAAGATCCTTCAGTTCTAACATATGCTGCTTTATGTATGGTTCAATATCGGCGGTGTTTCCTAATACATAAAGATGAGCTTGATCAAGTAGCTTAGAATCCACAACACAGATGGTAGCCTGCGATAAAGGTTTACCAGTGCGGTTTCTTTCATCAGCACGATCATGAGGATTGCCAATTGATTTCATGTTTTCCAAGGAATCGGAATAGAATTCTAATGCTTCCTCTGCCACATAACATTCTGCCATGCAGCCCTCGGGTCGATAATGATTTCGTACATAACCTTTTAGTGTTTTCATGTACCTCTCAAACGGATACATCCACCTAAAGTGGACTGGGCCACATAACCTCACCTCTCTGACTAAATGCACCATCAAGTGAATCATGACATCGAAAAACGAAGGCGGAAAATACTTCTCTAGTAAACACAAAGTTACTACGATGTCACTTTGCAGCTTGCCTAGCTTACTAACATCAACTACTTTACTACACAGCTCGTTGAAGAAGTGACACAAGCTTATAATAGTCTTCCTAACTTTCACGTCTAACACCCCCTTTATTGCAAAAGGAAGAATCTGTTGCATTAGTACGTGACAGTCGTTGGACTTCAATCCATTCATCTTTGAATTATCATCGGACACGAGATTCTTGAAATTGGAGGAATACCCATCAGGCACTTTTATGTTAGACAGCGTGTCATAAAACATGCGTTTCTCCTCGCTATTTAATGTGTATATGGCAGGCGGCAGATAATGACCCTTCCCTTTTGGTTGACTTATTAACTCAGTCTTAATCCCTAACTCCTCGAGATCTTGTCGTGCCTTTAAACCGTCCTTCGTCTTGCCTTGCAAATTCAGTAACGTCCCATAAACACTCTCACATACATTCTTTTCTATATGCATAACATCTAACTGATGACGAACAAGCAAATGCTTCCAGTACTCTAGTTCAAAAAAGATTGATTTTTTACGCCAAACTTTCGATCTCGCATCAATAGTTTCTTTTTTCTTTTTTGGCCTTCTCTGCTGACGTGGCATTTTCTTCTTTGATTTATTCTTCTTCAACGCCCTCCAGATAACTTCCTTCTTTGCCTTTTTCTCCTTCCCCCATTTAGTCGTAAAACCTTCCAGATAGTCGTAAACTTCTTCACCCGATCTCGGTTTTTTCATCACACGGCTCCCTGGTTCATTATTGAAATCTTTTCTTCTTTTGCGAAAAGGATGTGTAAGTGAGAGGAATCTTCTATGCCCGAGGAAGCATACTTTTTTGGATTTTGGCAACCACTGTGAGTAGGTATCCTCTGAGCATACTGGACACGCGTTATAACCTTTGGTAATACACCCCGACAGGTCACCATATGCGGGAAAGTCATTTATAGTCCAAAGTAAGACTGCTTTTAGATTGAAGAACTGTTTCTTATAAGCATCATACGTCTTAACGCCAGGTTTCCACAACTCTTTCAGATCCTTTATTAGTGGTGCCAAGTAGACATCAATATTGTTACCAGGTTGCCTTGGACCTGATATCAGTAGAGTCAACATCATGAACTTTCTTGACATACACAAATAAGAAGGCAGATTGTATGTTGCTAGGGTAACCGGCCAACAACTATACTTTGCACTTAATGACTTATGAGGGTTTATACCATCCGCGGACAAGGTTAATCTCAGATTCCTATCTTCCTTTCCAAATTCTTTCCAGTACTTGTCGTCAACAAGCTTCCAAGATGGGGAATCACAAGGATGTCTTAGCTTGCCATCACTGACCCGACCTTGCGCGTGCCAAGTTAGGTCATGTGCGGTTTCTGGTGACAAGAACATTCTTCTAAATCTAGGAATGGGCGGGAAATACCAAACAACTTTTCTCGGCACCTTCTTGCTATTCTCCTTCCACCTAGAAGTGCCACAAGTTGGACATTGAGAAGCATCCTTGTGCTCATCCCAGAACAAGACACAATCATTCTCACAAGTATGATACTTAATGTATTCTATGCTTATTCCTTTTAGCAACTTCTTGGCCTCGTATATCGACTTAGGGATTGTATTATTTGAAGGCAAAACATCATTTAGCTCGCCCAATAAAGCATCAAAGCTTGTATCAGACCAGCCAAATTGACCCTTCAAATGTTGGAATTTCAGCAATCCATTTAGTGCATTATACTTAGACCCTTCATACAGTGGCTTGTCGCATTCTTCGAGAAGTGACTTCAATAAAATTGGTTCATTCTCTGCATATGTGAAGGCGTCATGTAGCATCTCCTTTGTGTAATCGAACTCGGGAGGTCTATACTCATTAGGGCATTGAGCTTCATCCTTAGATGAATTTTCTCCGTGGAAGGTCCAATCAATATAATTCTCATCGAAACCGTGTTTAAACACGTGATAACGCACGTTTTTGATGGAAGTGTGACACAAATTGATACAATTTACACAAGGACACGGAATGGCATTGGAATTTGGGTTATTGCATTGTGCAAACTCTAAAAAGGCATCCACGCCTTCCTCGTATGCGATTGATAATCTATCAGACAAAATCCAAGATTTATCCATTACCTAAAAACTCTAAAACAGAAAACATCTCGTGTAAGTGTCGAGTCTGATAGATGTTATTCACAAATTGATACAATTTACACAAGGTTTTATTAAACTAAAACAGAAAAAGATAACTACCTAGTAAACTATACATGTTAAACAAGAACACCAGCTTACAAATCATTTACAGTTAAAGTTTACTCTATTAAACTATACATGTTATTCACAAACACCAAAAAATATTATCTTACATCATAGTAACATTTTCACAAACACCTGATACAAATAATGATACAAAAACAGATACAAAAACTGATACAAAAAATAATGATACAAAAACTGATACAAAAACCTAGTTACATTTTCACAAACACCTGGTGTGCTACACTAAAAATCAATAAATTGATTTTATAACCTAAATAAAACTCTACAACTACATTAATTTATCAGGTTTAGAGAGTTTTGAGATGGGAAATTAGGGCAAATTACAGCATACCTTTCAAAATTAGGGCAAATTGGCCATGAGTTTGCTTTAACGAGTGCACGAGCAGAAGCGGAGACAGAGTTGTCCCCCGATCTGAGATATTAGCGAGATTAGCTACACGCCACTTAATCTAAAGAAAGGTCGACCTGAGAAAGCCTGATGTCGAGTGTTTTGAGATGGGAAATTAGGGCAAACTGATGTCGAGTGTTTTGAGAGGGGGCGGGAGTGTTTTGAGAGTTTTGAGAAATATTAGAGGGGTTTGAGAAGGGTTTGAGGGGGCGGGAGTGTTTTGAGTGTTTTGAGAAATTTTAGAGGGGTTTGAGTGTGTTAAGAGCGGGAAGTGTTTTTGGCCAAAAAAAAAAAACGAAGGAGATGACCCCTATTTAGGACGAAGCAAAACGAGCGTCATCTTGCAGGCTAAATTTTAACTGATTATGACCCTATGTTATGACGCTTCTGAAAACGAGTCATCCCCAATAAAAAATTTACTCGTTATGACTCTTATTTTATGACTTTGCTATTTGCGCGTCATCTTGTAGCGTGCGTCATAAAATGCGAGTCAAGGATAGCCCTTTTTCTAGTAGTGATTAAATCTGTACATATTAATCCTTGATGTGTTGAAAGTTGTTATGTTTTGATTGTAGCAAGCCAATCATTTCCTAAATAATGCTGTGATTTGTTGAAAAAAAATCGCCTAATTGGTTAATATGTGGATAATTTTTGAAAGTATTGAATGATTTTGTATCTTTTTATCCATATTATGAGTATCATTTGTTTACAAAAATATATCAAAGTAAATATGTTTAAGAAATATGATGATGTAAATAAACATAATATAACAAATAAAATGATAAGTATTTTAAATAAAAATAAAAGTGATAAGTATAACTAAAGCATTGTTACATGATAGACATTCACATACAATATAAAACTTGTTTGAATAAAACACAAAAGTGATAAGTTAAATACAAAATTTTTGTTAAATGATGGTTACTCATATACGATACAAAACTTCTTTGTACACGACGTTTGTTGTAGAGTCTGTGTATTCGCCGTCTTTGTCACAACAAATAACCTTCAAACCTTTTTTCGTCTTTACTCTCGAAACAGCAACATACAGTTGTCCGTGTGAGAATACCGCCTTTGGTAAAAATAGGCCGACTTGTGACAACGTTTGGCCTTGACTTTTGTTAATCGTCATACCAAAACAAACTTTAACAGGAAACTGTCTCCTGTTCAATTTGAATGGCATCTTGTTGTCCGTAGTTGTAATGATCATTCTAGGTATATCACATATACAACCAAGTTTTCCACCTGATATTATCTTGCCTTCAATGATATTCGTTCCCATACGTTGGATTTGCAACCTTGTACCATTGCATAGTCCAGCCTTTTGATCGATATTGCGCATACACATGACAGGTGCACCAACTTTTAAAGTTATCCTGTGGTGTGGAAGTCCTGACATTTCAATGCTATTTAGAAATTCCGTAGTGTATACCTGTTCATCAAAAATTGTATCAGCATCAAGTACATTTACTGTATCGGAACTTTCGTAAACTTTCTCTGGGCCATCAATTAAAGACAGCATTCTATCATTAATAATGTTGACCATTTCGTGTGTTGGGGCAAGGATAGCTCGTTCTTGAAAATAAACAGGATCCCATAAGTTGGCGCCCAAATCAGGATATGTATGTTGAATAATGGAACCAACATGATCGTCCGAATTTGGAATCAACATATCCTCTGGAAATTTGACAACTGCCTCACCATCACTATTACCACCAATATTACCATTGCCTATATCTAAGATCCAATCAGCAAACTCTTGAATTTCTTTTCTTTCTGATTCTGCACAACCTAAACCCAACCTCATGTTGACAGTCAAATTTAGTACGGTGCATTCAGCCCACAGATATGAAGAGTTTATTGTGGAATGAACTACTTCTTGTCTGGATGCACCAGGTATAACCGGTAGAATCTGACGGAAATCGCCACCAAACACAATGACTTTACCACCAAAAACCTTATGAGAAGGCGCTGAAATATCTTCTCTGCATATGTCTCTCAAGGTTCTATCAAAGGCCTCAAAACAGTATCTACTCATCATAGGTGCCTCGTCCCAAATAATAAGCTTTGCCTGCCTTATCAAATTAGCAAGATCGCTATCTGCTGGTATGCTGCACATTGAATCCTCGACGACATTAATAGGGATAGCAAACCTTGAATGAGCAGTCCTTCCGCCTTCCAACAAAAGTGCAGCAATTCCAATTGATGCGACATTTAATACTATTTCACCTTGAGAACGTAATGCAGCGGACATTGTTTTGTACAGGTATGTCTTGCCAGTACCTCCGTACCCGTATACAAAGAACATGCCGCCTTTGTTGTGAACAGCAGAATCCATTACTTGTGAATATATTTCTTTCTGCTCGGTTGTCAAGCTACCGTACAATTGCTTATGTTGTTCTCTTAGTTCATCAACGTTGTACGCCAGCTCGTCGTATATCAATCGGTTATAGGAACCCATTGTGTGATCTTGATTAGGGTATGGCATGTTTTGAATATTCTTTAGACTTTTGTTGTTACACAAAAGCATGTGTTCAATATAAGTGAGGCATATGTTATACTTCTGAACATCTGAAAGCTCAAGACCTGCGTAAAATAATCAGTACATGGATTATGCATTAGTTTGCGTATGCTGTTACTAAAGTGTAACAAACGTAATAAATGTATAAGTTTTAGTTTTTGTTAAAAGCATGATATGTACAGATTGACAGTTGATGCAGTTGTACATTTGTTGGAATGGTTTATAAGGATGAAGAATTCCTATAACTCAATACAGTTTGCAAAATAATTTACGATTTAGTTTTGTGTATTTTGTGAAATTCATAAATAACAGTGCAATTGCAGAAGTCCTATCGTACATGAATGGAACATTTAGATTGAATAAAAAAAATAACATCGTACACAACATGGTTGAATATGATTTGAAAGTTACGATTTTAAATAAAGTACCTGGATCATTGCGTTTTTTTCGCTCTACACGTTCAACGTCTGCAGCCAAAACATGCCACGTTTTCTCCCATACAATCTCTGGTCGAGACATGCTGTCGGTCATGATGAGCATAACAAAAAATGACCGCAGATAATCTCCCATTCCCCATAAACTCGCCTCCAATATACCATCGACATACTCCTTTTCGTTCTCCAACAGACCACGAGCAAAGCAAGCATCCTTATACGTAGGATAAACAACACCATCGTGTGTCTTAAAATCAACCCAATCCTTAACACCTCTGATCTTGTTAAGCAAAATACGTAAATAGAAAAGCTCTCCCTAAGATGGTGGAACATGATGTATACGTCCAAGGCTTTCACCTCTTTGTCTGCGTTGCCATCTCAACTCTTGAGGTTTCCAAACATAATATTTAGGAAATTCTACATAAAGAAGAGTTTGGGCAAACGTATCGGTCCGGTTTTTTTCCATCCACGCCAGGAACTTGTTTTCGTTGGCTGATGCCTTTTCAAGTTGGTAATCAATACTTTCAGCGGGATCAAACACCACAGACTGTTCGTTTTCCAAATGAAATGGTAGTCGCTCTACAGCTGGAAACCTGTAATGAATGTCATAGCCAAAAATACGCCAAGCTGCTTCACATGCAGATAAATAACGACAATCATAGAAGTCTTTAATCTTGTCAGCCTCTTCGTCCTCTAAACCAACCGTCACCCTATCAGGTCCTTTGTTTATGTACTTGAATAAATATTTGATAGAACCAATCTGATTGCAATATTCAACGTTTATGTGAGACTGGTATCGTCTAAGCAAACCTGGATTGTAAGGCACAACGTAACCGTTATGCAAATCAACACCACTTTTTTTGATGGTTGAACCATCATTCCTCCTTTTATACTTTGCATAACCGTTCTCATCAATTGTTGTGGTTTCATTAAACTGAATAGGGAAACCCTTTGTGCATTTGAAATCAATGGTGCAAGGACATGTTGGATGCTCGGCTCCACAAGGACCATGAATCATGTGATCAGTCACAATCTGATACAACTCAGTGTCTTCATTCTTGTCAGGAATTTCGGCTGATATAAGCTGATCAATCCGCCCAGGTGTGGTTAGCTTATCCTCAGCTTCAAGCCAAAGTAATATATGACAATGTGGGAGTCCTCTCTTTTGAAACTCAACCGTGTAAACAACTGTAATAATTAGATAAAAAAATAAAGTCAGAACATCAATAACTGATAAGGCTGATCCCTTTCAATTTTTTTATTAATTGAATATAATAAATTCAATTAACATATGGTGTCAATAACTTACGTGCTTTAACACGTCCAAATGTACTCTTCTCCCTGAATTCTTTTATGAGGGTGTCTAGTTTGATTTTGAATACCCTTGTTGTTGCATCAGGCCTGTCCTCAGATTTCATACCCTTTGTCTCCATCATTCGTGCAATCTCGGGCCAATTAGGATTACATGTAAATGTAATAAATAAGTCGGGGTATCCACATGACTTACAAATTGTCATGGCATCCAAATAGTTCTGCATCATATACCTAGGACTGCCAGTGAATGACGATGGCAAAATAATTTTCTTACCCCTTAATATAACCCCAGAATCTCCATTTCCTGCCAAGGCTGCCAATTTTGCGTACGTTTCAGTTCTTAACTCCTTATTTTTGTTTCTTATAAACAACATGCGTTCAGCCTCAACCATTGTGTATCCGTCCACAAGAAACTGCTGAAACAATCTCCTACCATTTAGTATCAAGGAATATTCTTTTTTCCTGTCTTGAATTCTGTATGCGAACCACTCCCTCATTGATACGCGTTTCTTCTTGTCATCTGGCGTCGCATCCGTAACGTCCGCGTGGTAAATATCAGTTCTGTATCCGTCTTCGGCGTAAGGAAAAAGCAAGGGATATTGAAGTGGGAGGTATGAGACATGCAACTCACTTATTCTTTTAAGATTGCCATCTTGTTTGTGCAAAATAATATCTCTACTATTTGTGGTAGAGTCAAAATCACCAACTATTAAGGCGGCAACCTCAGATGAAGTTGGTAGGTTATATTGCCTACCATCGCGCGGCCTTGCACCAATAAGCTTAAGCTTATACTGCTTGTCATCACGTGCCGATGAAATTCGTTCCCCAACCATTCGAAACTTGGCAACCAACGGATTATTTCCGTCAAGCATGTCACGTAAATCACAACTTAGCTGGTAGTCAAGTTTATTTGTACTTGATGATGTTGACGCATCGTTGCTGCATAAAAAAGTAAAATCATATGTTAAACAAACATAGAATGAAAGAGCTAGTTAAAAACTCTAATCAATTTAAAAAGTACAAATTAATTATATTTTCAATGAGTCAGAATATATAAAATGTTAATTTGAGTTACAAACCTGACAGCGTTTATCCTGTTGCGAATCTCATTAGCGGTATCGAAAATGTATAGCTGCGAAAATTTTGGAGGCTTTCCTTTTTCAGGCAGCAAAGTACCAATTTTATGTAAATTCTGTCCTTGTATCCGGTAACAATATGGACCGCGACCAACATTAACAGACTTATCTTGTTTACCGCCCATGGTGGTGAATGCAAACATAGAATTGTAACGCCTAATATTATCAATAAATGAGGAACTCCTAGGGTGTTCTTTGTTCATAAGTTGCTTCAAAAGTCTTGGTGGATCTTTAAGTCCTACAGGCAGCTTAACCTTTCCCCTTCCACAACAAAGAGAAAATGCATCTTTAACACAATTGCCATCCCCACGTATACTCTCATGATACCACAACATTGCACCGCATTCTGCACATTCTACATTTGGATCTCCATGATCAATGTAATCTGTAATTGCAAACGTTATATGTAATAGGTTATATTACAAATTGCATATACTTTGTAAAGATTTGTAACAATAATTTATATATGTGGTGATGTAAATATTATGCGTACCAGCACATATACCATGCAATCGACGTGATTCTGATGCGGAATCATCTTCCATATCATATTCTGCGAAATTAATGCGACGTGAACTTTTACGAACGCCCATTTTACCTTTTAATGGTCGCCTATCAGCAGCCATCGTAGAACACTGTCCATTTGATCGCTGGTTTGTATTAGATGAGCTTGCTCCTGTTAATAATATAATAAGTATATTAAATCAATTTTGTTGATAGACAAAAAAAACTTAAGATGATAATTATAACTTACCTAAAGTAAAGTTCACAGGACTGGGAGTGACAAAATGTGTTCTTTGGTTACTCATATTACCTGAATTTAAATAACATTAATGAAATTTTAAAACATAATTCAATTACAAAAAAGGATAGTGAAAAATATTTGATATATCTTATTTGACAGAGATACCTTTTCTTATATTTTGGACAGCTGAGTTTCTTGTCGTGGAAGCATCAACTACTGTAGACTTAGGTGTCCTGGAACGAAGATTCATATGGTGTTGAGATGGCGTTGTTAGAGTGTTTGTAACGCTGGGTGTCCGTGGAGTTTGAATATTCACCGACTTAGGTGTCCTAGAGCGAAGATTAATATGGTGTTGAGATGGCGTTGATAATGTGTTTGTAACATGAGAGGTCCGTGGGGTTTGAATATTCACCGACTTAGGTGTCCTGGACCGAAGATTCATATGGTGTTGAGATGGGCTTGTTAATGTTTTTGTAAGGTTAGGGGTACGTTGAGTTTCAATATTCATAAAATTGACAGCTGAAAATATTATTAAAAAAAATATGTTAATCATATATTAAATAATGTCATCTATAGTTGCTGTATACAATAGGAAAAGCAACAATATGTAATCGTGAAGATGTGTCATACGTGTTGAAATGTTACATATTCGTTGACGTGCCTTTGGTCTAGATGTCACCGTTGACAGTCCACTTGATGAGCCACTACCATAAGTATTAGTATGCTTTTGCGTTGACATTGGTGTTTCTGTTCTCGATCCTGAAACAAAATTCAGTTACATGAAAAAAGTAATTGGTGACAAATAGAACTAACATGTTAATTAAGGAGTTGGAAGCGTGTTTAACTAACTAATAAACTCACTCTTTTCTGTATTGTTTAATCTTGTTGTTACAACACTTGTATTGGCTTGTAACACATTGTTTGGGTTCACATTAAAACACGACGTAGGCAGAAGGATATCGGAAGTTTGACCGTTCGATGTTGGGGCATTCGCTGAAAATGAGGACGATGTCGCCCCTGCAAAGTTAAAATATAATGTAATCTTATCATAAATTAAAATTGATGTATAAGTATAAAACATTTATGTGTTAATGTTTTTGTTTTTATGACAACCTATGATTTTATCTTTTTTTGATGGCCTCCCAGGACGTCTAATGGCCAAGTCATCAGTTAAACCTGTTTGTATTAACAAACAAAATAGATAAATTAGTGTGAGGACATATATTGGTAGTATTGATGATATAGTGTGAAGCTTAAAAAAGTTTTACGTATGAAACATATGTTGTTACTTTTTTCTTTGGACCTCTCAGAAAATATAGTTGCTGATCCAAACTCTAACACTGCAAATACGATTGATAATAATAGGTTAGATGGTTACTATGACGACTTGTATATATTGATAATACAAAAATGATCATACAACCAAAAGCATGATACCTGGGTTGTTATCTGTTTTTTTACGCCTCCCAGGACGTATAATAGATAAGTCAAAATCTACAAATGAACATAAGATGGATAATTTCAAGATACAAACATATTGAGATTTATTATGATGATCTATATAAAAAAAAAATACATGAAACAGTATGTAAACATAACGATATGAAATATAGGTGACGTGTATACATTGATAATAGAATCAAAAGTACGATACCTAGGTTGTTATCTGTTTGTTTGCGCCTCCCAGGACGTATAATAGATAAGTGATTATCTAAAAATGACAATAAGATGGATAATTTCAGAATACGAACATATTGAGAAATGTTATGATGATCTATATAACACAATTAAATGAAAAAAATTAGAAAACATAATTACATGAAATATAGGTGACTTGTATACAGTGATAATACGAAAAAAGGTACGATACCCGAGTTGTTATCTGTTTTTTTACGCCTGCCACAACGTTGAATAGATAAATCTTCATCTAAAAATGCAAATAGGATGGATGATTCAAAAAGACGAACATAATGAAAAATATTATCATGATCTAAAAAACAAAAATAATAGAAAAATAATGTAAACATAATTATATAAAATATAGGTGAGGTTACTTTGTGTAATTTCAGCAAGTGGACGTCTAACAACAGTTCGAGCATCTCTATTGCTTATGTCAGTTAAACATGAACTTCGTAAAGATCTTTCTGATTGTAAACGTCCATCATGAAAGTCACTTTCTTGAAGCTGTTTGTTACAAACACGACGATTATCATTCATGATGGTGGAGTTGAGGTATGATCCATCGATTTTCTCTTTACCTTTATTCTTCTTGTTGTTCATGTTTTTGAGAGATTGCCTAGTTGTTTAGTTGATGAAAAAATGAATAATAGTATTGATGATTTGAAATTTCATCCGTTTATGCTTAAGAATAGGTGTTGAAAAACGTTTGAAATGTAGATTACATTAATTTAGGATGTCATATTAATTGATATATATTTTGTAACTTATATATGTAAATAGGCAATACTTTCCCATATTAAGCGTGTGAGTTGTTATGCATAATTTCAAAAAGATTTTATACATTAACGTTTTTAAAAATTAGTTGATAAATACAAATCTACAAAATCAACTTTGTTAGTTATGAATGATACGTACAGTTGAGGTTTGTGAGGTACCAAATCAAACATTACAATGAATCATAAATAACCCAATATGTGTAAAACGCAATAGTATAAGCTTGACTACGAATTGTGGGAGCAAATTTTATAATGTAGTACTCAAATAAAACCATATATTAGAAGAATCAATAACATCGACACACAAATTTAATATTGCTTTTAAGACGTTTTATTAATTGGAAAACATCATGCTATTTGAATAAGATTATAGAGCTTCAAAAATCATCAGTGGTATCTTCATCATCATCGGTACGAACAGAGTCTTGAGTTTCGTCATCAATGAAACCGTCTAGATCATCTCCATCATCAATTGATCGCTCACTATGCAGGTCAGAATCTCCTAAATCCTCTTGGGCTTCTTGATCAATGTATTTGTTAGCATTCTTCAAATCATCAACAGGATAAGGAAGATCATCGATATTTACCCACACACCATCTTCGCTTAGATTATTTTCTTTATCAAGATCTTCATCAGTTTCCTCATCAATAAGAGAATACTTGCGTTGCTTATTCTTAGTAGGAGTAGGGTCGTCATCATCAAGAACCTACGTTTAAGAATTAAATCATATTTAGAAAACTATTACATCTTATATAGTTTTTAGTAAACACACAAACAATGGTAACGTGTAACAAATGAGTTCATACCAGTTTCCCAATCTTTTGAGGTTGATCTTCAAATGTTGATGCATCCGAATCATTTGCTACCTTGTCATAATCTGAAAAATCTGATCGACCACATTGTTGTTTGCAAAACTTCCATTTTTAGTTATTCTTCTACGTTTACTTGACTTTTGAACATGCTGCAAATTATGAAAAAAAAATAACAAAATAATATTGTAACTATAATGGGCATATTTTTGCTACACAAATATTCTTTTGGTAATCATACCGTTTCGTCATCAGATGATATTTCAATAACGGATATTTCATCTTTAACCACATTATCACCAGTTGATGCACAATGAATGCCATCTTCATTGTATTTCTGCAAAATGAACAATACATGACTAATTTAAACACATATGTATAACACATCAAAAAAATAACAAACCATCTTTTTGGAAAAAAGCTAAATGGCAAACAAAATGTATACCTTTGGGGATCCTGTGTTTGACATCTATAAGAATTTATTTATAAAACGTGAGTTTTGATAATGTTAAAATTTCACATTGACATGAGTTTATATAGAGTTTATTGGATAGGATATACTTGTATTATATTTTCAAAATATTTTTATATTAATGACTACCAATTTATGCCAAATGATATCTTCTTATTTGAATTCGAATATATCTCACAAAAATATTGGGATCATTGCCTAAAATATAGGAACTAAGTATAGTAAATTCTTAAGAAATCAAAATACACTTTATACGTAATTTATTTAGTTGCTTAAAATAAAAAAATGAAAGACATTGTTGATATGCTAAAAAACACTATCTACCTTTTATATTATATACATCTTAGTTTATTTATCGTAAAAAATTAAGTGTCTTATCATTTAATTAAAAATAGTACCTTCTTGCATATCATCATTGATATAGCAACTATAATCTCGTTATATGTGAAACGGCTGTGAAAAGACTTGCCAAAACTCTGCACAACTATACCACTTTTCATCTTCATCTTCTTAAGGAAAATATCAATAGCATCTGCAACAGTAACCGACGCAAGGTATTCTTATTTTCCTCTTAAATTGTTTAGTTCGTTTGGTTAATTTACCGATTGCAAATGCATGTTGAGCAGATAATTGATAATGTTTATTGTTATAACAAATATAACATAAAAAAAATGGTTCGTTTAACATAAAATAAACGATTCAAGATGCATGTGTAGTAGTATTGTACTGATCTTGAAATAGTTATTATATTGCATCCTATGATCATAAGAAAACAGGGGTTTATATTATTAATGCGAAAGATAAATAGATTAGTTTTGATGTTTTATGTTTAACAAACATATATGCTGGTTTTAGTTACATAAGTGAAAGATCTTTTGCTTGATGTTAGGAATGTTTGATAAAAAACTGATTGCTGAAAGATGTGGTAACAGATAATCTTAATGAGAAATATACTAAAGTAAGACCATCAAGTTTAAAGAAATGTATGAATTAGTTGCAACTTGTGATGTAATACGACTTGGTTAAGTAGTTAAGAAAGATCGCGTTATGCAACTTAGTATAGGTATCAACATTATATGAAATTATGCCGAAAATATAATTTAGGTAGATTACATGTCAGTTATTAATTATTCATAAACAGGTGACATGGAATAAACATTTAGAACAATAATGCATACATAAGTAAGACTTGAAAGTTTGAATAGCATTTGTATGAAAAGTATTAGCAGAAAGTAAACACAAATGTATATATGGAAATACGCTGGCAAAAAACAGAGGTCGGAGAAACACTATAATAATGACATAACGGTGTTAGGTAGATTATAGAAACTAATCCCGTACGTTTTTTAGAATTTGATTGACTCTTTTCATCCATGCTAATAGTGTTGTTGTAATTATTGGGTTGACACTTTAAACATAATATGTGTTGATGTTCTACGGGAATGTCAAAATATAAGTATACATGTGAAAAACTTATTCACAAATGACACGTTTCTGATTTTGTTAAACAGAATGAACTTTCAATTTCTAGTGGAAGCAAACCACCGAAACATTAGAACACTACAGGTATTTTCTATTTGAAAAAACTATATACATTAACCATTTATTTAAGATTGTTAAAATTAATACACGGACAACGTTTATTAATTTCAGCTTCTTCCATCTCTGTTTACGGAAAGAATGTACCCTAAAAACGGATTTGTTTACTTAATACACAATAGAGGAACCAAGCACAAGGTTTATGTGAAAATGGCTGGGGGTAATTGTTTAAAGCTGTATGAAAGTGAGTGGCGGGCATTTTTAGATGACAGCAAATATACCGAGGTGGCCACATTTCATTTCATACGTCAAGAAGAAGATACGTACTACGTGACGGCATATAAGAATGACGGGTATGAGATGAGTGGATACAACCTGAGTGTCGTAGGTTACAGGCAGCGTCGATGCTTGCTTACTTTGGATGACCTTGAACAATCTCCGGTAAATTCACTAATTTACATCATTGTATTATATAAATTTGTTATAAATTTAATGAAAACCAATACTCACATGTCAACTTTTTTTTCTTCAAACAAAACTGTTATGCAGCCCATTCCTTGTGGTTTCTTTACCAAAGAAAATAATCCTGAATTCCGGGTTTATGTGAGCGGCGTGCTGGTAGCAACTGTGACACATCGTGAGATTGAGATTGTGGAAGAAGGTAGGCATGTGGATGTGTTTGGAGGTAATGGATGGCATATATTGGTTCAAAATGAAAACCTTACTGTTGGCACAAGATTGGTTTTGACAAATCTGTTAAACAATTCTGTTTCGCTCATGCCGTTTGGTGGCAATGGTTTGGAGATGCGTCAGGAAAGGGTAGAACGAATGGTACTGAGCTCAAGAAAGCCATTTGTGAGAAGCAGTATAGATGAAGGTAGGTCAATGAAATTTTATGCACAATACATGTAGTTAATAAGGGAGTTTAAAAAGCATTACATATCAAACTTTTAAATTTATGGTTGCTTATGGGAGTTAATACTTGTATTATCTTATTACGGGAGTTAATACTTGCATACTCTGTTAGCTTATTTCCATTTCACATTTTACAAACTCAAGTTGTAGTTAATTGTTTTGTGTTTGCTTACTTTGAATGTAGATAAGAGAATGCAACACATGTGCGATTGGGATGGGCACATGGAGCATGAGAATGAGGACAATTGTTTTTACGCTCCAATTGTGGCATATGTGACAGACAGAGGCCGTCTGGTAAGTAGGCAATTTATATTTTCAATTTAGTCATTGTGAACTTCGTCGATGCTAAACACAACATGTTTTTGCCATATAAGTCTTTGTTTTTTAACAATTATGGGCTGAAACGTTCATTTTCCACCTGCTTCTGACATGTAGTAAATTACTTCCAACGATCATTTTCCACTTGCTTCTAACATTATTCATAACCTGTAACCCAACCAAAAAAAGTAAAATTACTGTGTTCATTACAACGCTCCTTTTTTTTTTTTTTTTTTTTTTTTTTTTTTTTGTTGCTTTTAAAAAAAATTGTTTTATTTGCAAATTTTCTATGGTGTAGTCAAAGAAAAAAAGTCCATAGGGGCAAATATGTAAATAAGAAAGAACAAATGTACTTTAGATTCATGTAAACTAAAGCCCATCACCATTCAATACAAACTTTACCTTTTCAATTCTGTTCTATAAATAATCCCATCATACAGATTCAAATAATTGAAGTTTAGAATCGACTTCGGCCATTAATTAAGCTTTTTGAGGTATGATTTCTTCTATTAAAGCAATAAGCTATTTGAGTGTTTAGATTGTTCAGTTGGCTTATTTCAATGCTTTGTAAGCACTTTTTTGTTTTCGTTTTTGGGTAACCTTGGTTTTCAAATATGATGCTTTAAGGTTAATTGTTTGTTAGAACCCTTTTAATTAGTTCTTGATCCATTAAACTTTGTTAGAACAATAACATTAAGTCGTTTGCCATATAAGTCTTCGTTTTTTAACTATTTCCTCTTGCATTTAATTGACATAATGTTATTGTTCAAAATTTTGTTTTGTTATTTTGGAAATATTATTCAGTAAAATTTTGGGTAAATGTTTACATATTGTGTTCTCTGTTCCAACTTTCTGTGAGATGACATGTTAGTGTATTTGGGTTTAAACATTCAGATACATATTTCCTATGTTAACTATATTCCATTATCACCTTGGTTATAACAAATTTAATAAAAATGCAGAACATACCTCATGAGTTTGTGAAGGCACATGAGATGTGGCAGTACCACAACGCACTACTGAGGTACAATGAAGAAGAAGAGTTATACGTGGATGTGGATGTGGAACCTCATAGTGACAGGCCAAATAGCAAGAATCACGTGACGATCAAATGCAGGTGGAACAAAATTGTTGAGTTATGTCAATGGCAACCAAACAAAATGGTTAGGTTCAAGCTTGTTGACACTGTTGCAGACGTCAGTGTTTCTTTGCCTTCACGTACCCCAGTTCTCATCCCAGTGTTTCATATGTGTTAAGACATACTTGCTGATGCATAAAACTCTGTATGGTTGTCCGTGTAGTAAGCTGTTATGGATAGACATCGTTTAATCTTTCCAGTTGTTCTAGTGGTTATTTCCTGAATGGTTATCATGTATTTTGGATTGTATGTAGATTTGCTTACTGCTTCTGAGCTCATTATTGAGCTCAAAAGTACCTAATTAGACTGCTTTGGGCTGCAAATGCCACCTTATCTACTTAATCGTATTTGATGCTAATTTCCTAATCGGTTTACCTTACTCTGTTTTGAATTGTTTATTTACATTGTCTTTATTATTTATTAGGCTACAAAGTCAATTTGCAGTCCACCTTGTATGAGCTTGGTAGCTTATTTCAAATTCCACTTAGTTAAGTCTATTGTTTATTCACTATTTTCCTTGAGTCCTTTTTTCTCTTAAATAATTGTTATTTGTTCCAATATTGATTTGTAAAAAAAGTTTTTGTTTATGACGTTATAAACAAACCTCCATAGGAAAGTTTAAAATATATATATATATATATATATATATATATATATATATATATATATATATATATATATATATATATATATATATATATATATATATATATATATATATATATATATATATATATATATATATATAAAGCAATGAAGGGAAGCAAAGCGTGGGACACACTCGCACCAAAGACATCAACCCTTTTAAACCTTTAACAATCTCTCTTTATGGGTTTACAATAAAAAATATTAACGTGTTCTATCGCGGGATTAACCACACATTGTGTTTACAATATAAAATAGAAATTTAACGATTTGTGGTGTTGTTTTCTTTACTGTTTATTTATTTTATAAGATGTTGTAGGGTTAATTGAAAAGTTAATTTGTATATAAGAATGTGATATTATTTTTCTCAAAATGTGATTATACTAATTTTTTTTTTTTTTTTTTTTTAATGTTTTATTGTATTTATTTCTTAAGGTATTTATGTGAATAAAAGTGTATCTAATATTTATATGTGTTTGCACTCTATTGCCTTTATTGCATGGGAAATGGAACTGATAGAAGCATTGTTCCAGTCTAGTTTACCACAATCAAGATCTTTAGTAGTATTTGAGTGACTTATATTGAATGGAAGATATGAAGGCGGTTCTACTATTACAAAATAGTTTCCCAATATGTTTTCATCCAAGTATATAATTACTAAACACATTATAACATTTTCCTATCTTTTATTCTAACCTAAAAATATTCTATCACCTAACTTGGATCAGAATAAGGTCATGGGGACTCTTCCACATATCGAAAAAATGAAGGAGGCTTGTGGATCCGATCGTCTTCAAGATTGTTTTAGGTCTTTGTTTGGACAGGAGAGAGCTGAACTTGAGGTGCGTATTCAGCTTCTTGGGGAGATATGTGATGAGCTTCGAGCCACTGATAGAGAGGCTAGGATGCTAGCTGGGTTGGTTGCTGTGCTTGAAATTGCTAGAGAAGGGCGGGCAGAGAAGGATCATCACATCTTTGTGATGGATCTTCATGATTAGGGTGTTAAAAATCTTGTTGGGTTAGTGTCTTTTGTTAAGATGTTTATCTGTTAGCTATATGATAGCCTTTTACTACCTTTTGATTAGGCATTGTATATGCCTGTATATATGGACTAATGTTGGATTTGCAAGGAATATAAATATAAGTAATTAATCTAAACTTGAAATCCATGGTTGCAATTGGTGAAATGTTGGTTCTTAGTTGAACGAAAGAGGTTGTGATTAGATGCTTATAACTTATATATGTTATGTTATGTAACTTAATGCTTGCTTATGCAAATGAATCTTTGTTTGAATATATTCATGTTTCAGGATTAATATTCAATTACATGGAACACTTTGGTCTAGAGAATAGTTTTATACTTTTAGTGTATCAACATTAGATTAGTATGCCTTCAATTATCCGTATCGAAAAGGGGAACTCCTTGTGTGAAGTGGTTAAGGCATTTTAGTTTAAGGAATGGTTTTGCAATTTTGTACTTGTAAATGTATCAGAGGATGAATGAAACTTAAAACCTTGTTCAAAACAGAACATAAACATGTGGTGAAACAAACAAACCATATAAATAACAAAAAACATAAAATTGTCTAAGGTAATGAACCTTTATGAAAAAACCAAACCAAATGTAAACGAAAATAGAAATTGTTCATGACATAGCAAAATTTATTCAATGTAAAGAAACGTAGTATAAATATTCCTCATGGCACGTTATAGTTTGTTCAAGGATCCTTCTCGATCTTCACTTGAACCATTGGTTTTTTTAGTGGATTAGGCTCTGCATCCTCCAAGTCACTGGGATAATCTTCAAGGTCAATGTATTCAACACGCTCACGTTTTTTCTCATTGGAACCATCAGAACTGCCAGGAGACTGCTTCGTATTGCCATCAACATTGCTTGATGTTTCGTTATTTTTCGTGGGTGGAGTATCGAGATCCAATGTCTTTGTGACACCCGGGTATGTTGATTTCGAAGGCCTTGGTGGTTTAAAAAGCATAATTGGTGTCTTAAACTGGTCAGATTGATCCTGCAATTACGCACAGGTATGATATTTGTTACTTATACATAAGATTATGCAAATAAATTAAATATTATAATTGTATGTTTACGTACGTCGGATTCTAGAAAGCCATCCTGGAAGTACGATATAACATCAGGATCTTGACACACAGCATCACACCTATACTTGTGACTGTTCCTACTATGGTTATATTCAGAATAGTATATCTTTAGCAGCGCCTTTTTCCCAACAATCACATCCAAGTCGTCCGGGAAATACTCATCCGGATTCATTCCTTTTTTTTCCATTATCTCCCAAGCAGTCTTCCCGCACAATTTAAACACAAGTTGAGTTAAAAAAGACAGCGGATGCAGACCCTGTTTCGTCAGCGAAACGAAGAATTAACTTGAACCTGGTCAAGCATAAAAAAATAGCAACATAAGTAATTTTAGAACAGACATTATAGTTATATCAATTAGTCCTAATGAATGTATACAAATCATACACTGGTGCCGCATTAACCGTCCCATGACTCTCACAATGGAATGTTGGTTTGCGGTTTCTTGATGGGCCATAAGCCTTAGCAGGTATGATTTCAACGCGCTTGTTGCATATTTTACATGCCGTGTAGGCCCAACCTTCATCTTGCATAATTTTATGTATGGTAGCATAAACCACACATTGTGAATCCTTTTAAAAAAACATATGACCATAGTTAGTGTAACTTTATTTTGGGGTAGTCGTTGATTTAATTCAAGGCAATGGTGATGGAAAATATGTCAATAACATTTATGATTTACAAAGAAGAGTTAAATAAACACTTACAGGATGTGTATCACGGATCGTTCCCACCATTTGCTTAACGCAGCCAGACATGAACTCCGATGGGCTTTCAATCTTTTTGGGTGGAGTGTATAACTCGATCTTAAAGTCCGTTTCATTGAAATCCTCACGTTCCTGTAAACTGAAGCAGATATAGATGTGTACTATTTATCAGGATATTATTAAGTTAATGAAAATCTTCGTGTTAATAACATGATTTTGTGTACAACATTACCTTTTCCTGAAGTTGACAATTTCTGGCATAGAAGAGTCCATGAATACCTTCGTGCCGAAAAGAGCATTATGAACAGCAGGAGTATCTATACGGTTAAACATAATACGATATTATAATTTCAAAATAGGTTAGAAAAATATGATGATGATACACATGATGATTTACAGAATGCATCAATAACTATACTTACCATCCCAGTATTTGACTTTACCAAGTTGTACTATGACAATGAGACATCCTAATGTATCACGCTTTTGTGAATAGTCGTTCCACATGCTTGCCCAATTGTCCCAAAAAGTGAGTTTGATTCTGAAAGACCTACAGACACATAAGGTGAAATTCAGTAAATGTATATGGATATTTTATGATTATATGAAATATGATTGTGAAAAAATGAGGACTTACTGAGCATCTTCAAGCAAAACATCCCTGCGAGTCTTTTTGCCCCATTTCGAATTGACAGGGACAATATCACCAATGGAAACAACGGTACCAACAACATCTGTAATTGAGATTTACAACATATTTTATACAAGTAATTCCAATGCCTTTACTGAGTCATATATAGTAATTGAATTTTTACATCATTTTGTACATTTGGTCTATCATTATTTTTCAAATATCACAAAACATATTCATATCATTTGTATCAAATTTACTAATCATGAGTAACAATTATCATTCAAGGCTTCCACAATTGCTGCAAATGTATTCAATGTTAATGAAAAGTAAACAAAATATTAATAATCATACATACCAACATAATCAGAAGTTTCATATCTGTTGCTCACATCAAGAAGTGAATTGAATGGTTCAAACTGGAAACCATGGAGGTCTTCATTGAACGGGTCAATCCGTGTCAAAATTGTGTGTCGATAAAATACGATCTTCCATTTGTGAGGCAACAATGGTAACGTGCCACCATTTTCTGCAACCGCAAAATTAGATATAACGTAGCACTGGCCCTCAACTAAGAGTGGCTCGAAAGCATACTTGAATTCCCTTTTGATATAAACCTCAATCCTGGTACCCTGTTATTAAAATAAAACTTGAATCATTTTAATATAACATACATTTATAATGAACTTAATTAATTGTTTTATTAAAAAAAAATATATACACTACCTCTTCATCTTGTAAAACACAATCAAGGCTATACGGGTTTTTTTCATCGCCTTTTCTGTGGGAATGCCATAGCGATATGCAGCGCGCTTTCACAGCAATGTCATCGATCATGGGGTCCACATCTTCAAGTTTAGTGATTTTCAAATCAGCTACATTAACTGTAACGATGAAAAACGTTCATGTAACCATTAAAAATTGTATTAGACAATGTAAAACTGAAATGGTTTCATACATTTGAGTATACAGTAACTATATACATTAAACATTTGAATACATAAATGAAAAAAATATTTAAATCGTCTGGATAACTAAATTAATACCACGATCGTATACATTTGAATACATAAATGAAAAAATTATTGAAATCGTTTTGATAACTAAATGAATACCAGGAGATTTGAAGGAACTACTGCTTGGAGACTTGCCCTTATTTGCAAACCTGGTATGAGAATTCTTGCTCATGATTAGTAACTTTGATACAGAGGATATGAAAATGATTCGTGAAAGATGAAAAACAAAATTACATCTAATATATAGCGAAGGTTTAGGGTTTTCCATTCAAAATGAAATTGAAATAAATTTGAAATAAATTTTGAAAAAATTGAAATTTTGAATAACAATACCTTAATTGTTTCCCTCATTATCTCATAGTAATCCCTTGATTCTAGGAAACCATTGAAGTGTTTGTAACATATAATTGATAGTTGCAACCTCCCTTGATTGTAGGTTTGATGAATAAATGTAATTCGGTTTGAAATATTCAAATCAATCTTTCCTATAAATGACATGCTCAAAACGAATTAATGCATGTATTTTCGGTGATTTATAAGCATGTACTTATAGTTTTGAAAGATTTGAACACAAATCATTAAGTGATCTAGTGGTAGGCATGCTTGTTTCATTAAGCAAAGATCATGGGTTCGATTCTCAATAATGGCAAATTTTTATAATTCCGAATTTTAGTGCATGCTTAGTGTGTGCCATGTCATCATTAAAATGCCATGTCATCATTGAGTCATCATTGAGTCATCATTGAGGTGGCATTTCTACGCTTATGTGTCGCTGTCATGTTAGACAAATATATAGTTAAAGATAGAAGTTTGACGACAATTCGGGCATGACCTACTTGTAAATATTAGTTTTCCTTTTATAAAGTTATCAACCACATAATTATCTCATTGTCATTATATAGTTTATATTTATAGTTTACTAATTAACCTTATTAGTATTATTGGTGACATGGAAACATTGATTAGAGCCTAATAGTTCAAGGGTTAAAGGTGTAAAATCTGTTAAAAAAGAAATAAAATTACAAAAAGGTCAGGTGCAGGGTTTGAACCCCTGACCTCCCGTTCACAGACAAGCGTCCCATCCAACAGGCCAACTTGCTTGTTGTGTCTTGTTATCAAATTAGTTCGTATACCTAGTATCTTAGTCCTGTGTGATAAATATTTGCATGAACTTGACAGTTTCATGCGTGAGTTGTTCATATACTTTATGTTTCATCTTCTCTAAACTGTTTTGAAAACCTTCAAATAAGTTATAAAAATAAGTTTTTCATATACTTAGCTTATTAATAAGCACTTAGGTCCAAATGAGCCAAGACTTGGGTTTATATGTAAGTTTTCGTTTATGTTTTATTTGGTGTTTCTTTTCATCTTTTTGTGTTTAAAAACCTCAACAAGCCAACATGTAAATGTGTGTATGTCGACTTGAAAACAACATGAATACTAGTTTATTTTCGAGATGGTTATGTATGTTACGAGACCAAAGATTTGCCACACAAGTTTCTTAAAGACAACAAAACAAATCTTCTAGTCATGTATGTCGAATGTTTATAGTTATGAAACATATTCTCTAGTTTTGTTTCAAAGATAACAACTTGTATAATGATATGTTATATTTATAAGAACATGCTTAAGGTTCGAAAATAAAGAAGATAAACATGGTTAGAGTGTTTGACATTCTTACAGTGGGTTGTGAAGATTGTGTATCTCGAATGAATAGTGAAACCAACACAAGATCCTTAACCCAAGTTTTCTCAACACTTGACCCACATAAACTTCTAGTTTGCTAACAACCCAAAAAGTTCTCTTCTCCTATTTTTGCTTACTGTCGTGATGTGTAGGTGATCAAGAAAGAAAATGTGAAGTAAAAGAGTGTGTGTGGGGAAATGTGAGATATTGAGGGTTTTATATAGAGGAACAATGTACCATCCGCGGATTATTTTAAATGGGCCCGTGATATCCACGCCCTCCCTACTATTTTAACCAAGCCCTCCCTATGGACTTAGGGTGTACTTTCTTGTTTTTTTTCTTCTTTTGTCCTTTTGTTGTCGGTTTTTTTTTTTTTTTTTTTTTTTTTTTTTTTTTTTTTTTTTTTTTTTTTGTTGTTGTTGTTGTTGTTGTTGTTGTTGTTGTTGTTTTTGTTTTTGTTTTGTTTATGTAATGTATTATGTCTAATTTAGTTCACGTAATGTATAACGTTAAACGTTACCACATTAGCACGTTAAACGTTACAACAATAGCACGTTAAACGTTACCACATTAAACGACTATAACAACAAATGTTATCATTCAATTAAACAACAACGTTAACACATTATTTAAAAACAACATCATCTACGACATATGAAGATTATTCATTTCATTCAAAAGATCATGGAGCCTTGCACCCGACTGACAAGCGTGAAGATTATTCATTTCATTCAAAAGATCATGTCGGTATAATTATTTACAACATAAATCAGTAATCATTTACAATGGTTTGTATGTATAATTATTTACTGCATTAGTCGATGTTCATATAAAGTTTCCCATGCGGCTGCAACTGGCTGTCTGAAATACCTCCATTGTGGGTGGTTACGCGGAAGTGGAGAATTTGGGTCTAGCGTCGGTACAATGAAGTGAGCATAGTCCAAATCCCCCATACGGGCAATCACAAGAGGGTCGGTTCGTGGTGATACGTTTGGCCCGGAAAAAAGCCTGAATCCTTTGCGCTCGGACGTCCACGGTTATTTTTCTGAATGGGAGGTTCACGTGTGCCAATAGATTCAGGCTGAAATATCCCTTTAAACTTCGATTTCATATTTCGCTTGACAAACGACGATGCTTTGCTAAAAATATTCTTGAATTGTTGGTAGTCATTGTCAAGCGAAATGTCAAGCGAAATATAACATTTTTTATAACATTTTTTGATAACATTTTTTTATAACACTTTTTTATAACATTTTTTTATAACATTTTTTATAACATTTTTTTTTACAACATTCACAACTTTTATAACTTTTATAACTTTTTTATAACATTTTTTTACAACATTTACAAACTTTTATAACTTTTTTATAACTTTTTAACATTTACATTTTTACATTTTTTTATAACTTTTTTAACATTTACATTTTTAACATTTACACTTTTTAATACAACAATTAAAAAAAAAAAAAGAAAAAAGGATAAATACGAAAAAAACGCGTTTTCCCACCGGGGTATAAAACATTTTCTCTCTCTCTTTTTCTCACACATGTGTGTGTGAAACGCGTTTATCTCTCTCTCTTTTCTCTCTCTTTATTAGATCTAAAAAAGTTTTAGATCTGTTTTTGTTGTGATGGATTTGTGATATGTGATATTCTGTTTCTGATCTAAACAAGCGTTTTATCTCTCTCTTTTCTCTATGTTTTCTGTAGTTTTTTGGATTTGTGATATGTGATATTCTCCGGTGGGTGATTATGTGATACGTTGGTGGGTGATTGTGTGATACGTTAGGGTTTCTAAAAAAATTTGGGGTTTTCTTAAAATCGTTTGATTTATTACGATTAAACATACTTAATTGTAAGATACGTGCTCTAATTGAGCAGATCTATAAGTTTTTTTGGAAACGCCTAATTTTTAAAAATTAGGGTTTGGGTTGGGTGGTTCTGTGGTGGGTGATTATGTGATTCTGTGGTGGGTTATTATGTGATATGTGATACTTTGTGATGGTTTCTTGATAGATCTGTGATTTTTAGGGTTTCTATAAAATTTGGGGTTTTCCTAAAATTGTTTGATTTATTACAATTAAACAGTCTTAATTGGAAGATACGTGTTCTAATTGAGCAGATCTATAAGTTTTTTTTGGAAACGCCTAATTTGTTAAAAATTAGGGTTTAGGTTATTATGTGATATTTTTTGAAACGTATAATTATTTACCACTGAAAAAAAAAATATTAACAATATTGGAAAAAAAATTAATTTCGAAATAAAAAAAAATATTTTTCGAAAAAAAAAAATCAGAAATAAATTTTTATTTATGAATTTTTTTTATTTCGAAAAAAATATATTTTTTTTTATTTCGAAATTAATTTTTTTTCTCCAATATTGTTAATATATTTTTTTCCAATATCGAAATATATTTTTTTTGTGTAATTTTTTTTTGTGTTTATTTGTTAAGAAAATTATAAGAAATGTATTTTTTTGTATTACAACTTTTTTTATTTTTTATAACTTTTACAATATGAAATACATATTTGTACAAGGCCAAAGTTAAAAATAATAAAAGTTTCATAATATGAAATACATATTTGTACGCAGACCAAATTTGAATTATGACGCAAACTCAGGGGCCTAACTTGGACAAGGTCAAAGTTTCAATTTAAATTTATTATATGGGCCCATCTTACTTTTTTGGAGTGAATGAGGGCTAAGGATGATCCTCGTGACTTTGTACGTGGGAGTGAAACAAGAGAGAAAAAAAAATGTATGAAATGTTGGGGGAATATGGAACATACTAACCAAAGGGTTTTACATGGTTTCTAAAGGAGTATGGGATTAATATTTGTTTAAGGGTCTAGGGGATAGATAGGGTGGCTTAGTTTGGCTTGGTCTCACACGCAAGATGGGAAAAGAAAAAGAGAAGAAGTATGTTGACTGTGGTTGTGTCGACTATGTTGGAGCCAAGAGAGAAAAGAAAATTTTGAGTGTATTTAGTTTAGTTATAAGTCTTGGTTGGGCTTTGGGGTTTATTTGTGGCTCGATCCAAAGAAGAAAAGAAAGAAATGAAATATTTTGAGTGGGCTTGTGGTAGTGAGGTGGTGTTCGGCCCAAATAACAAAAGAAAGAAAGAAAATGCTTCGAAGTATTTTTGTTATGTGTTGTAAGCCCTTAAATAATTTAAATGATTTTTACGGAGCGAAATCCGTGTCTTGTTGAGTTCAAATGTGAGTCGTGGCAACCCGGTTTGATGTTTTCAATTAAAACACGTAACATACAATGTTGAGAGTATCTTAATAATATTGATATGAAAACAATATTTTTGACTCACATAAGAATTTGTTAGACCAAAGCCATAACTAATTGGGTGTCAGTATGCGTGTGGCTCGTTCTCTCAGTTCATGCAGTTTAGTTAAAAGTTATACGCAAGAGAAATTTGTAACTTCTAAAATGAATTATTTTGAGTTTTAAGGTTGAGTAAGGATCTCAAAAATTACGGGTTGTTATATATGGTGCCAATCAGAACATATAACGCCAGCGGAAGTCTTAGAAATAAAGATTACAAAGGTATTCTAAGATAATAACGAAGTACTAACTCTAAACATAATGAGTTCCAAAACTAAAATACAAATCCAAACTAAATCTAACTGAAGACAAATCCAAGTCTAATCCAGAAGTAAATGGGTATCTATCATTAGGGTAGTCCACTAAGAGCTCCTATACACTCTTTACTCAAATCCCAACTTCCAACCTAAAACCTGCCGCAGGAAAAGAAATGCGGCTGAGCTTAAAAAGCCCAGTGAACAGATATAACCAAAACGAATAATCGAAGCATATATAAATATAGAGAAATGGAACCACAAGATCCTACTGCTGAACAAAATATCAAATGTCAAATGAATTAGCACTCAAGGATCAGCTGAACAGATATCATAAGTCAAATGAGATAAACGAAATAAGATAATTAAGAGACAATACGAATGTCAGATAATCATAACGAACCAAGGAATCAAATAGGAATTGCCACGAGCGTGTCTAAACGAGATAATTGAATAGACCAAATAATCACATAATCTCATATATCCGTCAAATAATATATGTACCTGGAGGGGAGACCTCCAGAATACCAAATGGAGTAGCTAGCTCCCAAAAGTGAGGGGGTGCAAGGCACGCACAAATCAATCACTAACAAAATGAAACAAAATGCCTAGGATGCATCCATATACCCCCTGCAAAACAAATCATATATATACACCTGCTCATGACAGGTATATACACATATCATAATGGCCAAGTGATCACATATCATATCATATCAAATGGGGACACGAGCGTGTCTAAACGAGATACTTGAATAGACCAAATAATCACATAATCTCATATATCCGTCAAATAATATGTGTACCTGGAGGGGAGACCTCCAGAATACCAAATGGAGTAGCTAGCTCCCAAAAGTGAGAGGGTGCAAGGCACGCACAAATCAATCACTAACAAAATGAAACAAAATGCCTAGGATGCATCCATATACCCCCTGCAAAACAAATCATATATATACACCTGCTCATGACAGGTATATACACATATCATAATGGCCAAGTGATCACATATCATATCATATCATATCAAATGGGGACGCCGTGGACTAATCACACCGCCACAGATGGTGTCATGCCATTGGTGCCATCAATGACATGGCCATGGTACCTCCATGGCTAGTTAGCTCGGGCACAGAACAAAACATACCATATCAAAGCATATCCATAATCATATCATATCCAAACAGATCATATCAACATAACGAAATCATATCAACAAAACGAAATCATATCGAAGCAAAGGATATCAAACGAATAACTAAACGAATATCAAATCAGATGATCATATCAAAGCGAATTATATCAAACGGATCATATCAAACGGAATCATATCAAGGCAAATGAATCAAAGTCAAGGATCGAGATGTCATGAGAAATCCCTGCTCAAAAAGGATAGCATATCTGTACCTCAAACAGCAAACGTAAAACACACCAGAAGACACAAGGAGACGAGAGTTACTCCTTTTTCAGCGAATCTACACGAATTAGTGATCGCGTAATACTTATAAGCTCATTTCACAAGTTTAGTGCGTATAGTTATCCAGTTTAAGGTTTCTTTATATTTTTAGAAACTTTCCATTTTTAGTGACTTTCCAAATTTAGTAACTTTTCATATTTAGCAAGTTTTCATAATTAGTCGGATTAGGGTTATAATCAAACTTAGTGTTTCATTATCAAAATTAGGTTAACATATGACCCAATACATCATAATTATCACTTAAGTACCTTAAACAATTCAACGCTTACTTGAAAACTCCACTTACTCGACCATGCTTGAGATTGTCTACTTATATTCGAGATTCCATACTTATTAATAATTTAGCCAACTGCTAATTTTTCATAGATAGGGTCCTTTTAGTTCAATCGAATCTTAATATTGTTACAACTATAATCATATTTTCCTTGGATATGTACTCCCACCATTCGCAGTACTTAACACTTTTAAGTTAATAATTCCATCTTATCTTATCATATTCATATTATAATTAGTTAGTGAATCAAAAATGGAGTTTGATACTATTCGTAGCTTATAAGCTTCCAATCTATTCGTAAGTATACGATATACAAACTGAGTTCATTATACCAAAAGAATCAATTTTCATTAGCCACTTTTAAGCCTTTTTAAAAGGATTTAAGATATTCTCAGTTAACTAATTTAATGTATCACCAAAAAGTTATGACAAAACCTAAATCTTAGTTATTATAAGGCCATAAAAGTTAACGGTCATTATAAAACCTTTGTATACTGGTTTGAAACAATAAGTATACTTAAAAGAGATAATTGTATAAAACCAATTATAAACATGCAAAACTTATCTTCAATTCCTTATTCGTACCATATACTCATAACAGAAGTGAGACCCGTTTGACGAACTGGTTTCGAAAACGTTCTAAATTGACTTAGTCACAATTATTACGCATAATCATTTTCATAACAGTTTTATGCAAGTATTGGTAATGGGATACATTAGTAAGGCTAGTAATTCGATTAAAGCGATTTTGATATACTATTAAATGTAAGTAAAGATTTAGTGTTACCTTCCAGATCTATATCAAAACTGGATATCAAACGAAAGAAGAACACGATATGCAAACACCATGCTAACGCGAAGCCAAAAGAAACTTGAACTCGGGGATGCCATACATCTCCTGTAATCTTGGTTCTAAAATTTTGATGTAGAAACTGAAACTCGCTGCCGTATTTAGTTTTAGAAGTACGTGGTTTAGGGTTTGTGAATATGGAGATGTGTTTCAAATATTTTGCCAACTGAAGAAGTCGTGAATACCGGTTCCTACGGATTCGAATTTGACTTGGCCCATTTAACTGAGTATTGAGTATTGACTAGTTTTATACTCTTATACATTGTAAGTCCAATATAGTAGTAATTCCAATTTCGTTAATATACTCTAATACATTGTTATTCACTAATTTTACAACTTATTTATTTATTTAAACTTTAGGGTGTAATCAAAATTGTTAGTAAAATGTTAACTCAAATTTTAGGGCATTATATATAATTCGTGCCAAATCGCGTAGTGCTCAACTCAATGTATACGAGAAACTTCTCTCATCACATAACGTTAATTCCAAATAACATTTCCAATAAACCAGATAAATTCCCAAAACATTCCAAAAACGGTTCTTAATTGTTAAGTATTTGCTTTTAAACTTAATGCGGTATTAAAAAGGCTCCCAAAAATTACCGGTTGTCACAAATGATTCGGTAAGAATATGAAATGAAGTTGAAAGGATTGTGGAAATTAATTGCTTCGTTAATAATATGAAATGAAGTTGAAAGGATTGTGCAAATTAATTAAGGTTTATTAACTCAACTTTTATATATTAAAATTAAAATTACGTATTTGGTATGATAAAATTTAAACTTTAATACTCCACATTAAATAATAGGAATTTAATCTTTTAATATATATGATTCTTTACTTAAGTTTTTGTTTTTTTTATCACTGCTATATAAAACATTTAGGTCATTCTCTAAATAGAAAAAAACTTAAAAATTCAGCCTACACACTTCTTAATTACGAAAATTTCAATAACTTGTTGCATACACACAAATAAACGTTACATCTAGAAAATTAAGTGTATTAAATTCGTAAACTTGTAACAGCCCTCTAAATTAATACAACCCATTTAAACCATATATAAAAACTTGTAACAACCCATTTAAAATGTTATTTATACACCACATATCAAATGAAAAATCAAACACCAATACTTCTATCCCATCTCATCTCACATAACATCCACAACAAACTATCCAACCACCATCTAGCCACCATCCGACCGCCACGATAAGCTGAGCAGGCGAGCACCACCACGAGCCAACCACTATGGTTTTTGAGGTTTTGTGTAAAGTTATTATTAGAAAAAAGCATATACATGAAATTATGAAAAACATTTGCTCGCCAAAAAAATTTGTAATAAGATAATATACAAATAGGACAACTGGTTTTTTCAATTGGTCAATAAGAGAGCTTAATTTTAAAATCGAACAACTCATATTTAAATAAATATATGAAATTGTACATATACGAACAACTCATATAAATGAATACATAAGATTGTACATATATTATCCACGTTCAATAACGATTCATGTTGTTTATCTTTATAAGTTTAAGTTACGCATTCAATGGTATAAAATATAAATACGTCTAAAATTATTATTACAAGAATATAAATATCAAAATGAAAGCACGACCCTACGGGATACTTGGAGATGAAAACATATATTGATATACACGATAATGTGCATATAGCAACGACCCATGTAATTACTGTTTAAAGTTTAAGTAAGAATGTCCAAAAGAGTTTTTTTTCTTCTTTTTTAAAGGTCATTACATTTTATTAAACACGCTTAATGTCTAAAACATGATATCTTTTGATAGCGTATCAATATTAGTGGCCCAAGCCCACTAAACATACGCTCGAATCAAGCTCATTACCAATGCCTATCAACAAACACTTAGAGCCCGGCTATTCTCTCTGGCCACATCGAGCCTGTAGAGACCCATCAGGCCACACTGAGCACATAGTACTACTACTTCCCAACTGTCACTAACGGTTAAGATGCACCATCTGTAACACCCCCAAAATATCGTAACGGAAGTTAGTGTCGTAGGGGTGCTACTTCATAATACAGAGTTCAGGTTATGGAGAATGACCTCTATATGAGACATTTTGAAAAGTTACCATTCGATAAATGATTCAGAGTTACCACAACAGGTCCCAAAGAGTTAAGTTATATAAACATGAGTAAACTACACCAATGGTCCTTGTGGTTTGCATGGACTGGCGGATTTGGTCCTTTGACCAAAAAACTTGCGCCGGTGGTCCTTAAGTCAAAAACGTTATGCGCCGTTAGTCCCTCGTTTCTAGTGGCCCCACAAACTGATACTAACGCCCGTTATCTATTGGAATTAAAGGGGCAATTTCGTCATTTCGTCACACATTTTAGTTCACATGTTATCCATATCTTTGAAAGATTTCCGTTTGTGAAGTAGTTTACATCATAGATCATAGATCTAGTACTATTAAACGAAAAGAAGACATCTAGATTCAAAACCAACACCAACCAAATCCTAAGAGCTAGACACAACCAATAACCCTCACCTTCACTCCATCAACTCAGATTTGAAGTGGGTTTCGATTGAAAAGATTAATCTTAAACCAAACAAGGCTACAAAAGAAAAGATTAATCTCAGATTTGAAGTGGGTTTCGATTGAAGTGGATTTCGATTGTAAGTGGGTTTCGATTGTAAAAGTGACTGGGTTTCGATTGTAAGTGGGTTCGATTGTAAGTGGGTTTCGATCTCAGATTCTGTACCAGTGACTCCATCAACTCTCGATTGTTAACAACTGAGTAACTCTGTTCTTGTTTTGCTTTGGTTCTGGTTTTTCATAATTTCAATCCGAGGTCAAAGAATAGTATTAGGTGGGTCAGATTGTGTATGCTGGATTATGTGATGCCATCAATGTTATTAAATTCATTCACATGTGGTATTGGAGGTGTTGGTTAAGCTGGTTTATTGGCTTAAATTCATTCACACTGTTATGGCAATTGGGTCTTTTTTTCTCAAGTTTTTCACTATGAAAATGGTATTTGTCATATAAGAATCGCCTTTAGTATCTGCTGGTTGGATGATGATCCAAATGTGATGCAAGGTTTGTGGTCTATTAGTGAGATTAATAAGGTTATCTTTGTCATTGTGTTCCTGCTGTTTAAATCTGTTATGAAGACATTGGTATATTGGTGTCAAAATGGTATTTAGTTTTTGATTCTTCGAAAGTGAACCAAGTTTGGGGCAGGTTTTGGTGTGCTCCACAGTTATCTCAGTTCTCATCTGCTCACTGTATCAAAAGTTTTTTTATGGCGAAAATTAGAAAGCATAGATATGAGGATGGAATGTCAATAGTATGGTATTGTGGCATAGGCCGTTTTGTTATGTTACAAGATTATAAGAATATGTTATAAGATTATGGAAGTGAAATTCATGATCCGAAATAGTGAAACTCAAAGGAGTGTTTCTAGCGGCAACACCTACTTGGTCATGTTGCTGGGAAGCCTTCCCTCCTGGGATTCAAGAAGACGAAAATGGGGTTATAGAAGATTCGATCCTGGTTATTCGATATGCGGTGGAGGTGTTGGTTCACCGGAAATGGAGATGGTGGTGGCGGCAGGTTGGTTTGTTCTTTTGTGTGGTTGGTTATTTTTTTTGTACTTAAATGGGTTGTAATATAGGGATGAATTTTGGTAGGTAGGTTTATAAAGATGATGATGATGATGGATTATAAATATGATGATGATGATGGATTATAAATATGAGGAGGATGATGATATGGGTTTTGTTTCATGTTTGATTTTGTTTGAATTTGTTGGGTTTTGTTCTAAATAATCAACGTCAGATCATGTTTGTTGATGTTAAAGTGTTTGTGTTTGTGTTTTAAATTACACCGTTGGTCCTTGTGTTGTGAAGTGACCAAAATGCCCCTTTAAATCTAATAGATAACGGGCGTTATCTAATATTTGTGGGGCCACTAGAAACGAGGGACTAACGGCGCATAACGTTTCTGACTTAAGGACCACCGGCGCAAGTTTTTTGGTCAAAGGACCAAATCCGCCAGTCAACGCAAACCACAAGGACCATTGGTGTAGTTTACTCTAAAATAAACATTTTTAAACGTTATCGAATGGTAATATAGTGCTTCATAGCCTTCAAAATGCCGTGCGGCTCAAATGCTCCAAAAGCAAGCTATCGCCTTATGAACCTGAGAAATACATGTTAAAAGTGTCAACACGAGGTTGGTGAGTTCATAGGTTTATTTAAATAACAATGCAGAATAAAAGTAAATGTGGATTCAATGGAAAATTTTGTGACCATTGTGTCGCTCACAATGTCATGAAAATAAAGTTTACCTTTAAGTAAATTAGTAATGTGGACCACAAGGTTTTCGAGAGTAATTCATAGAATACATATAAAGTCATGTACAGTATAGTGACCACTACTTCACTCACAGCGTCAAGAATAATATCAGTAAAGTAGACCATAAAGTATTAAGCATAAAGCTGGACCATAAACAAAGTATGTGACCATTACAACGAATATAATGTCACACAAAAGTCTATTACGTCAGCACTAAGTTCATGAAACCGAAGCTACGACAAGCAAGCATGCTAGAAAGCACATTAAATAAAGAAGGCCCAAAGCAAGTGTTTATCCCGTTACACTCGTATTCCGACATGTTATACGTCCGACTAGTTGGCGCGACCAACCCGGAAGGGGGAGTCACCCCCGATAGATCTATCTATAGAACTCGCGCTTCCCAGCAGGAATTGACAGTTCATGAAAGTGGGCATAGTGGGATTCAAGGGCTTAGGCTAATTCCACGTAATAGTTTAATAAAAGCATAAGTTCAGTTCTGGTCCAAGTAAAAGTTTTTGCATGATTCTCACCCCAAAGATTTGCAAGCAGGTAATAAGAGAAAAAATGGGGCTATAAACTCACATATATGTTTTCAAGCACTTGTGTCCATGAGTAAGAATCAAGTATGTAATTAGTAAATAGAAATGCATTTGAGTAATCAAACAAATATTAAAGCAAAGCAGAAATGTTTCCGAGCGAATGAATCATGTATGAGAGTAATTTGTGTAAAAAGTTCGAGTAAAATGAATGAGTAAAGTGTGCATGTATTCTCACCCCCAAAATAGTTTAAAACAAATAAAGTAGGGGCCATTAATTCACCTTGAGGTCCTTTAAATATTTCTCGAGTTCTATTAAGTATCACAAACGCTCGGCCACCTAGTAAAATAATTCAACCGTACTATAATCAATAGACGTGTCCATTATAATAATTCCCGCTATGCATTTTCTACTCTAAATCAATCGAACTTACTTATTTGGGTCTAGCCTCATAAGTCACTTCATAAAACCTTAATTATTTAATGGTACAAAACCTTGGCTTTATTTGAAAACTACATATTTACATAATCTTACTCTTCCAGCTATATAACTAATCATCTAGTTAACTCTTATATATACATATCAAAGTTAAAGGGCTAATATTGTTAACCACTGAAACTTAAAGGGGTGGTTTTATAAATTAATTCAAATGACACATACAATATGCATAAGCACAAGCATGCGTCGTACGGACTGTACTGTCTTGTCCCATTCGTTTGTTTATTTACTTATTATTTATAGGGATATGTTATATGGACGGGGGACAAGGGTGGCAGGCCTTTGTCTCCCCACTTGTCCCCTATTTTTTTTCTGCACAGCACAGTTTTTGTCAGTTTCTGTTTCATATTTTTAACAGTTTTAAGCGTTTGACATATTAAACTTTATATTTTCTGTTCCGCACTTTCAGGTTTATAGCTTTTTGATATAAACAAAATTATAAAAATCAAAAAAAAAAAAAATCAAAAAAAAAAAAAAAAATTAAGGGGTCATTATAACCAAATTGTGAGGGTCATTATAACCCACCCTTTATTTTAAATTTGTTGTCTGGTCATCTTCTACAAATAAATCTTTAACGTTAACAATAACGACAACATCAACGACTTCATTTTCAGACCAATCCGGGAAGGTTTGACCCATCACAAAAGAAAAACGACATACTGAGCGAATGTATTATACCTCCGTGATATTATGCATACGAGACCTAATGATGATGACAGAATCCGTACACACTCGCCGAAGAAACGTATATGATAAGGATTTATTTGATACCTTTTTAAGGGGTCATTTAAGCCTAAAAGTCATATGTAATTGATCAAATATTGCCCAAAATCGTTTTTTTTTTTGCATTTTAGGTACTTGGGATGAGAATTATGAAAACCGGCATGTTTTGGACCATAATCGACGAAAAAAGGAAGAAAAATGACCAAGTCGCAAATCTGTCAAGATGGAGACCTGACGGCGTCATGATCCCGTCGCTTGTATTTGAAGACCCAAATCCAGTGCAAAGATAACACGTGACGGCTCAGAAGTTTTATAGAGTGACGGCGTCAAGACCTACCTGAAGGCGTCAGAGATCATAAGAAACGGCGTCATGACGGCGATTATCACAGACGAAACCCTAATTGGAGGCGAACTGACGGCGTCACAGAATGCAAGTGACGCCATCACAGTTGTAATCCTATATATACTTTTCGTGTCTTTTTCATTCATTGTAACATCTTCGAGGAACAAAAACCCTTGACGATTTTCTCAGATTTTGTAAGGCTTTTTTCAGCCTTTTTCACCCATGTTTTATTGAAGATAAGTTATTCTTTTAATCATTCAATATGTATATGTGTTGTTTGATTATTTGTTTTTCTTTTCTTCGCTTTAACATGCTAGGCTAGATTTATTAGTGTTTGCGTAGATCTAATGAAACCTAGCTAGTTATTGATCATTGATTTGTCGTCTCCTGTTTAATTGATTGCCTCGCGTTAGAATAAGAAAACCTGCTTAGCTCTTATAAGTACTAGCTTGTCCATCTTATAAAACATAACCCTAGAGTGCACTAGTTGGTTTTTCTCGTTGTATTTATTGTGTGAGGTGCGGCTTGTAGATCCTAGAAAACTTTATAGACTTTAAGGTTTTCAGGGGAGTATTAGTTTTCTTTCATCTCTTTCATTCTTTCCGTAATCATAACTTTGATACTTTTCAAGAACATTGGAGGCAATGTTCAATTTAAGTGTAGGGAAGGAAAAATGGGATACCTTAGAAACTATAACTCGCTTGATATTTGTTTTGTCTTAAAGTAATTGTGTAATAAACTAAAAGAAATACTTGTGAAGGTGATTTTAGCACCAAATTTAAAATTTTTATGACATATAGGAGTGAAACTTTAGTTTTAATAAGCGTCTCATGGATAGAAATTATATAGCTAGCACAAAAATCCTTCCACTCAAAAAATTTCCACCCCAAAAAGGTGAGGTTCGCCTTTAGATTGTTAGGAAAAAGCATTCACCTTTAATGCTTATGAGTGTACCGGTAGTATATAGATTCTAGAACTTGCGTTTGTGATGCATCTCGAGATCGCTAGTGAGACTACATTCGTGTAGTTAGGATTTAATAAATGATAAGAGGCATTAGGATAACCCTTGTTTTAAACCTGTAATTATAATTACATTGGCTTCATTAGTCAAGTAATTCTCCCACACCCTTGCGATGTACTCATTTTTAGTACATGATACCCCTAGTACACCCCTCAGAGCCTATCCTTTTCACGGTTCTCGTGATATTTCGGTGGATTCCTAAATATTAATAAAGAGCATTGTTTACAATCCACCCCCAAAATGTACACACAAATCGCCTTAGCCTACCTTGTATGCACTCATCTTTAGTGCATTACTAGTTTAATACCCGTGTAAAACACGGGCAACCTCAAGTTTTCTTTTTTATGTGGCTTTAAACAGCATATAAGTTAGCATAATTAACTTTACGTTTAGTCGATTATAAGTTGTAAGTTGTCTGCGCCATTACCTATACATATCTAACATTAGTTGAACCAATTTCAGCTTTCCACGCGAATATAATCAAACCAACCATTTACGATAACCTCAATCATCATTTCATCATGAACTTTCTTTCTTAGAAGAGTGCAACAATAAAAACTGACCATAAAAATTTGAGCTTCCTACACAAAAACTTCAAAGAACCCAACAATATTACAATAACAATTTCCATTCACACGTAAGCTAAGTTTATAGTCAAAGTGTGCCTCCTTGTAACATTTACAACTATACGTTTGAGGTAGTTAAGCAATCTCAAAGTTAAACAAAGTAACTCATCATGATATCCGTCTTTGTAGCCTTGACATAACTTGAACATTTATAACCATTGAACTTGAAAGAAGAAAGTTTTGTAGCCTTGACATAACTTGAGAAAATTTCTACAGCAACACCTCAAATAAAAAAACTCCATGAAATGTACACTAAAGATCATAAAATGCAGTTAACATGATTGAACTTGTTTTTACCTTGGATACTTTCTTTCTAACTTGCAAAAAAGGTGTTATATACACTACCGAAAATAAGAAGGTCAATTTTATTTCCACAGCCTGCAAGGGTTATATTCAAACTAGCTATAAATCCCTAAATACCTACCCAAAAATTTAGAATTTTTAAGCCCTACCTACATCAATGATTTCAGTTGTAAGAAACAAAAAAAAATGACTTAGATTTATCATTTCGATGTCCAGTGAATCAAATTGAGGGATGACCTCAAAGGTGCAAAAATTCTTATTCCAGTTGTGGTTTTTTCTGAAGATTTTATTTAGCAAACAATTATTACCAAAGGTGATCAAACCTGATAAGCTACACAAAACCTTTGTGTCTTTAACTTCAACATTTATGGAGGGTAAACAAAAATAAAATAAAATAAGATGAACTTACCTCGGTTCATAAAAAGATGCCAAAACTTATATTATGTTCCACGACCTTGGCTGAATTATGGTCGCTAGACTTGACTCTGTTGTCGCTCCCTACCACAAACAGTTACACTTTTGTTACGATAAACTTTGTAAGAACTAAGAAGCAGAATGTACAAAGAAATTGTACTTGTAATGGACCCTTAGCTATTGAATCTTTATTTTTTCGTTATACTCTTAAATTTAGTTATAACAGAAGATGCTTAAGAACATAAGCAAATAGAAAGTTAAGAAAGCACATAAGCAACAGAAAGTGTACTGGTATTATTGTTTGAAAGGCGAAGCTACTGTAGAGATGTTTAATATTGAAGCAACACTTTTAGGGGAGCCTGTTGAAGAAAGTAAAATGAAATAATCATGTAGTTAGTAGTATTATGAATTTATAATAAGCACCGACAATTAAAAGTGAAAGTAGATCCTTGTAATTTTACCATTGTTACTGAGAATCAAATAATTTCCTCTTTCCATCTCATAAATGTTTGGTATGATGGAATGGAAAGGTAAGAAACGGAATCGGGGTATTTCTTGTGTTTGTTTGAGCCTGGGAATGGAAATGGAGAATCAAAAATAGATTCTTATTCTACCATTTTGATTCTTTCCAAAAAGCAAAGAATTGTGAAGAATGAATTATTTTAAAGGGAACCTTTCTCCGTAGATTCAATCGTGAATCAAGTGGGCAATAGAAAAGTTACCAAATAAATAGCATTTTTCATATGCATTACACATGCTCTTAAAAACTAAAAGATTTTTGAAGCCCTAATACCCAATTCTCTCGATTTTCATTATACTTCATCTTCTTCAGTGATGACTTATTTCTTTCTCAATCAATTATCTGCAACATATCTCATTGGTAAATTAATTGGTTCTTCCCTCAACGTTGCCAGTTCTTGTTTTTGGTTTGCATCTCATTAGAGCCACTCCTCATATGTACTTGCTGGTTGTTTATCTTTATTCCAATGAGTAAGAGTATGAAACTGTTTATTCAACCACCATCATAGCAAAACCTTGTTTTACTAATGAAATTGTCTTGTGTTCAAGAGTATGAAGTTGTTCGATCACTTTGTCACTAAATTCATGAAAGTGTCTTGTGTTTTGTTAGAATTTTTCTTATGAGAATATTTACAATTATCGAAAATCATCAAGTGACTTAAATGATTAGTTTCTAATGATATATAAGTATATATATAACGAGACAAATCTCAAACAGACTGAAAGTGATAGACATAAATATTAGTAATTGATTAAGAACAATATAGATAATTCATACGGTTATATATTTTTATTCTTTGTTGTACAAAACAACTTGACGGATTCTTTAATCAATTCTGACACTCCATTCTCTACTTTAACCAAACAATGGAATCCGTTCTCTAATCTCAAAGTCATTCTCTTTCTTTGTCATTCCATTCTGCACTGTATTTCCATTCTTTGTGATTCTGTTGTACCAAACGCCCCCTAAGTGTTAATGGACTTTCAACTAATGAAATCAAAACAAAAACATTTAGTGGCAGACCATCCAAAGATTTTTTTTTTTTCAATGTTGCTTGAGTATCAGGATCACCTAACAAAAACACAAAGAAGAATCCGCATTTCAGGTGCATCATAATAGATTATAATAACAAAAGAAGCGGAATATTGCTTCTTGTTTGCACTCACTAAATACAAAAGTTATACCTTCGATAAATCTTTAACTTAAGCATTTCATAAACACTTTAAAATTCTAAGTAATATAAAAATTAGACACACATATTCATTGAACATCTGTTAATAGTATTCAAGAAATTTCAGGCTTTAGTAGAAAAGTAGCAACAACAATGAGAATAAACTTGGGGGAAAGAATATTACCTGATTTTGTAATCAATAAGAAGATAGAACACAGATAGTATAAGCCCTAACTTAGGACACAGTTAGTATTAATTACGAACTTGTAATCAGTTTTTCATTTCTATTCATATCATTTGCCCATTTTTGGATTGCAAATACAAAGCATAGATGTAGAAGCATAAAAAAACTCAGAAATCAACCATATCTAATAGTGAAGTTTAGCAAAATTTAGCTCTATATTCTATGGAAAATTTGTCCATAGAATGTCAAACTTGTCCAATTACTTTTTAGTTAATCTGAGAGCTCGAAACCAATAAGTCATTGCAATATGATATGTAAAAGCCTATAAAGAGACTAAAAACACTTTTCATTCGAGAGCATTGAATGAAGCATACAAAGATATGACGCACAACGTTGCTTGTTCGTTTACTTTCATTGAAATGTCCACAATCATAACCAACCTTGGAAGAAGCATGTATATGGATATAGCTTTAAATACTTTGTATTAGCTATAAATAAATTAGAAAATACAGCTATGACGTCATACATCAGTATTTAGTATAGCGAAAGGGTACCGAAAAAATGATACATCAGCAAAAATCTGTTTTAACGATGTCAACCGAAACCTTCTTTTAATTGATAGCATAAACTCTTCAGTTATGAACAAATAGAATAAGGGAATTTGCATTCAAATGTATCCAAAATATAAATAGTCAAAATGGGCTAAAATGTATAAAGTTCATGAGTGTACCTCAAGTAGCAGTAACAATTGGAAGTCCAAATTACAAAATTATAGCAGTCGCTTGTCTTGCCATTATAGATTGAGTAAATTGCTTTAAACAAAACAATGTAATGAACATAGAAAAGTTTACCTTTAAATAAGTAATTGGCATATATGACTCTCTACCATTCTATTAAAGCATTAGTTTGAGTATATGGTTGGGACCATTCTAAGTTTCTAATTACAATAAAATTGAAAGCCTATCATTCTATAGTTAATATCCTCAAATGAAACCTTTTATATCGAAGTTAAAAAAAAAAAAAAAAAAAAAAAAAAAAAAAAAAAAAAAAAAAAACCTTGTTCATAAATTAGCAACATTTATTACAACCAACATACATGTATCTCCTCAACGATATTCATGAATGAACAGTTTTATACGGCAACTCTAATAGCAAAAGAAGAGAATAAAGTGAAACTAAACTTGTAAGGTACCTCAAGCACGTCAACCTATCTATCACCATTGTATCAAGTCATCCTAGCAGTCACACATATTTGAGCTTCAAGCATGTCAACTTATCTAACAATATTAGCTTATTATAGTGAATTTCAACTAACAATTTGACAAATAAAATGTTAATAATCGCATCTTCATATCTTGCGGCCAATGGACCAAATCAATTAAAGAAACATTTGGAACCTTTTATTCACTGCCATTCTGCCTTAAGATGCAACAGACTAAAAATGTCGAAAAACAAACTCAATACTCCTAAGATCGTGAGAGTTCATTGCTACAAAATCCAAGTTAAATGCGCACATGACAAGACATATTTTAATAACCTGACCAAGACTTATCTAAGGCCTCACGGAGTGGTAGACGGGCTTCAAGCGGGCTGGGCTAACCCGCTGGGGAACACCGCCGCCGACCCAGCGGGCTGGAAATCACGGGTTGGACAAGCAGCAGCGGGCTGGGGAAATTGCTTCGTTCTTTTCAATTGCAACGGTCCAAAAGTTAAAAAAAAAAAAATCAAACACGCTCCATTGCAACGGTTATAAAAAAAAAAAAACTTTTCCCCCTTTATAAACAACTAAAATCTTCACATATTAAACCACAAGTTTCACAAATTTAACCACAAACAACTAAAATGGATTCATCTTCTTCCTCTTCTTCGTATTGTGATCCGCCTTCGCTTTTCGACTCGTCAACGGGGAGCACTTTTAACTTTTTGCAAACGGTCTTAGACGCGTATCAAGACACCGGAAGCTCTACTGACACCCGTAGGTACATTGATCGGGAACGGGTCGAAGCGGGGGAAACACTAATGCTTGACTATTTTGTTGAAGACCCGAAATTCGATGAGTCAGTTTTCCGTCATCGTTTTCGCATGAGCAAAAGGTTGTTTTTGAAGATTGTTGCTGATATTGAAGCTGGGTTCGAGTACTTTCAAGAAGGATACGACGCTCGGGGAAAAAAAATGTTTAAGTTTTTATTATATAAATGTTTGATTAAATTAAATGAAAATTTTTTTTTGGGAGGGTTGAGAATGTGATGAATGCCTAAGAATTAAGTTGGGAGGGTTGGTTGGGAGGGTTGAAAGGATAAAATGAGTTGGAGAGATGTTATTGGTGGAATTTGGGAGGGTTGGGAGGGTTGGATGTTATGACTCCTTGGGCCCTAAAACAATGACCCCAAAGAAACTTAGAATCATCTAGACTATGTTCCAAAAATTAAAGAACCAACTTTTCTTGTTTTAATAAAACCATTTTAGTTTTTCATTTTTAAAGAATAGCAATTAGTATCATAAACAAAACCTTCTCAATTCACCCATCAAGTATGTAAACAACACTTGAGTTAAAGTGTTGATACTTGATACAAAACAACCTTAATCATATAGATAGTGAAATTGTTTTATGTTTTGTTTAAACTGTTGGAATATGTGAACTATAAATAAATCATAAACACATAACATCATCAAAAGCACGCAGCGGAATAGATCTACAAGAACATGTAATTAATTAAATTAAACAAGACACGTACCTTAATGATTCCTAGCAAGAACAAGGAATCTCTTGAACAAGAACAAATAATATAAACCCTAATTGGGAATATATTGGATCGATCACACCAAGATCACAAGCTAAAGGAAGCTTGTCACTCGTTCCTGTACACACGTAATTATAGCGTTTCAATGAGAAAAGCTAGTTTCTTGATCACCAACAAACCAAACACTTTAATGCTATTTGCTCAAGTCGAATTCCCAAGTGGGAATAAAAATGTCGACTAGCTCAAGCAAGAGGGAGAAAGAAGAGAAGTTTGGCCTAGAGTTAAGGATTCAAGATTAGGTGAAAACTAAAACACAATGGGATGTATTTATAGTGTTCTCTTTTCTTGTTCCCTACTCTAGTCGATCGGCCCATCCCTCCCCATAAGGGTTTCCAGCCGACTTCCATCCCTATATGGGAATTCTAGATCCTTCTTTTCCCATCTTGCATAATTAGTCCTTTAACGGTCGTTAGTTAAAACCCCGTTAAGTACTAACCGTCGTTAAGTGTTTTTATTGGTGAAATGAATAAATAAATAAATACATGAAATATATAAATATTTAATTATTCATCATTGAAACTCTCACGCTAATGTGTGCAATCCCGAGCCTCGGGTTCGAAACCGGACATACATATATTAATATTTATACACAAAAACTAACAGCTCCCACTTGGATAAACATTAATATAGCAATGACATGGGTCAGCCTAGCTTAACCTTCCCAATGCCCCCAGCTCGATCCGAGTTGTGGTTCTCCTGGTAAAAACCACGTGTGATGAAATTAATCATCATACTTATCCTTTTGTTACTAATACCGCGTTAATTTGGATATGGATCTTTGTCATTCCATAATTAACTTAGTTTCTCGTTTATACATAATTGAACAAGATTACCAAAACATCTGAACGTCTTCCAGATAGACTTTGGGCGTGCGCACGCAAACATCTTGTCAATCCTACGAGTGGCCAAGCAGTATTAAACTTCAACACAAAGTTGAAGGAACAAATCCCTTATTGACTGCGAGCATAACCCTTGAACTTCGCATCATTTCTGAAAATAGCCCTTATAACTACCTTTTACGGTTAGCGTTAGACCACCTTACAGAAAATAAGCTACATCCTCGGCAATTATCTGTCATCTCAAGTCTGAGGATAAATATTCATGATATACTTAATGACTATGATCCATAAAGTATAATCATGTATTTGGGATAAGTCCTATATTCAATTTATCCAATATTGAATATCATGTGACATTGGTGTCTCAACCTTACAGTTCATTCTACCAATCCTCACATTTGTCTTAGTTCAATAATATTCCCATACTATTAATTGACAACGGACTATTTAGAATAAATAAATTATTCACGGATTTAAACATGCAAATATAGGACACAAATATTAATAATGATAATAAACGTTATCCGCACTTTATTTCATTAAAATAATAATTGTTTACACGTCCCTATCGAAATACCAATCCAACAGATTTACATGAAACTATCTGCTAAACGAAGACCAATACCCTGAGCATGCCGATTAAACGTGTCTTTAGGTAATGCCTTCGTGAAAGGATCAGCCAGATTGTCATCTGTGTAAACTTTGAGTACTTTGATTTCACCCAGTTCGACTTGTTCACGAACATAGTGCATCTTTCTTTTAAAATGTCTGGCGCCTTTCATAACTCCAGGTTCATTGGCGAATGTGATAGCAGCAGAGTTGTCGCAATACACATTTATAGGTAATTCAATAGACGGCATCACTCCAAGATCCGTAATGAAATTCCTTATCCAAACAGCTTCTTGTGCAGCATCCGATGCAGCATTGTACTCAGCTTCTGTAGCAGACATGGCCGTTGTGCTCTGCTTTTTACTCTTCCAGTCTACTGCTCCTCCATTTATGACAAAGACATAACCCGTTTGCGACTTCGTATCATCTTTATCAGTTTGCCAGGACGCATCGCAGAAACCTGTAACATTCAGTTCTGCGTCTGGATTTCCCCCGAAAACTAAAAACATATCTTTGGTATTCCTTAAATACTTAAGAATGTTTTTAACAGCATGCCAGTGATCTTTCCCTGGATTTTGCTGATATCGACTCGTCAAATTTTGAGCGAATGCCACATCAGGCCTTGTGCATCTAACAGCATACATGATAGATCCTACAGCCGAAGCATATGGAACTTTCTGCATGTATGCCACCTCTTCAGGTGTAGAAGCACACATTTCGCTACTTAAGCCATGATCTACTTGCATGGGCAAATATCCCTTCTTGAAATTTTGCATATTGAATCTCTTCAATATTTTATCCATGTAAGCACTTTGGCTTAATCCGATTAACCGTTTAGATCTGTCTCGATAGATCTTGATTCCAAGGATATACGCTGCTTCTCCTAAATCCTTCATGGCAAAGCAATTTCCAAGATATTCCTTAACTTCATTAAGGCTTGGTATGTGATTTCCCATAATTAATATGTCATCGACATATAGGACAAGAAAAGTAGTGTTACTCCCACTAACTTTGTGGTATACACATAGCTCATTGAAATTTTGAGTAAATCCAAACTTCTTGATTTCCTCATCAAATTTCTTATTCCATTGCCTGGATGCTTGCTTCAATCCATAAATGGATCTTTGAAGTTTGCATACACGCTCAGGAAATTCTGGATTTACAAAACCTTCAGGTTGCGCCATATAGATGTCTTCATCTAGGCGACCATTCAGAAACGCGGTTTTGACATCGATTTGCCAAATCTCATAGTCATAGTAGGCAGCTATGGCTATAAGAATCCTAATAGCTCTAATATCGGCTACAGGAGAAAAAGTCTCCTCATAGTCAACACCATATGTTTGGGTGAAGCCCTTGGCCACCAAACGAGCTTTGTAGGTGTGTACTTTGCCATCCATATCATTCTTTTTCTTGAAGAGCCACTTACACCCAACTACCTTAGCATTGGGTGGAAGATCTACTTCAATCCAGACTTTATTGTCTTTCATGGATTGCATTTCCCCATCCATGGCTGCTTGCCATTTGTCCTTTTCAGGATTATTAATGGCAGCCTTATAACTAGTTGGCTCATCAATGTGATCCAATAGAAAAGTTTCCTCATCGTCTATGCTTAAACATAGGCGTTCAGGAGCCTTTGTAGATCTTGAAGATCTACGGATGGGTACCACTTCAACTTCAGGTGGAGGACCTAAACTTTCAGGTTCCACAGGAAGTGTGTTAGTGTTCTCAGAAGGCGACACATCTTCTTGATCATTTTCAAGATCATATACTCTCCCACTGAATTCTTGAGTCAAGAAACTCTCCTCAAGAAATTCACCATATCTAGCCACAATGACTTTATTTTCTGGTGGGAAGTAAAAGTAGTAACCCCTTGTTTCCTTAGGGTATCCTACGAAGATGCACTTAACAGATCTTTGTTGGAGCTTATCAGGTGAGTCACGTTTAACAAACGCCTCAAAACCCCAGATCTTTAAGTAAGACAAGTTGGGAGCTTTTCCAGTCCATAATTCATATGGAGTCTTATCAACCTTCTTAGTTGGAACCATATTTAATATGCGAACAGCACTTTCAAGAGCATAGTCCCAAAAGGACAAAGGAAGAGTCGTAAGATTAAACATAGATCGTACAATGTCAAGCAAAGTACGATTTCTCCTTTCAGATACACCATTTTTTTGTGGAGTATAAGGAGAAGTGAGTTGTTGGACAATGCCACACTCAGCTAGATAATCTTTGAACTCTTGGCTCAAATACTCACCACCACGATCGGATCGAAGGGCCTTAATCTTTTTTCCGAGTTGTAATTCTACTTCATTTTTGAAAACCTTGAATGTCTCAAAGACTTCATGTTTGTGTTTAAGTAAATAAACACAACCATAACGACTATAGTCATCCGTAAAGGTTAGGAAGTAGGTAGCACCGCGTTTTGACACATGTCTAAGTGGACCACACACATCCGTGTGTATCAATCCAAGTAGATCCGAAGCCTTCTCCATATTGCTATGGAAAGGTTTCTTTGTCATCTTCCCAGATATGCAAGATTCGCATTTATCAACTGAATCATCATTGATATTAGGTAAAAGCCCATCACTTAGCAGCTTTTCCATGCGTTTCTTGCCTATGTGGGCAAGGCGACAATGCCATAAATAAGACGAGTCCAAGTTAGATTTGACTCTCTTATTGCCGATGCTATACATTGAATTATTTTTATTGGATACATGGTTATCCATGTCAATTTCAAACACACCATTTAATGAAATAGCATTAAAATAGAAAACAGAATTTAAAGAAACAGAAATTCCATTATCATTAAAAGTATGCTTAAAACCCAAATCCAATAACAAAGAAACTGAAACGACACCTCTAACAATAGATGTGCTGCGTGTGTCGTTGCGGTTTAGCAGTTTTAATGCCTAATCAAGTTTTAAATTTATATTTAGCCGACTTATCAATAACACACACACCTAACGAGCAGTGTACCCGGTCAGTATGAAGATAATGGTAAGTAGAGTGTCGATCACTAAGAGTGGAACTTTAATAATCTCGTTAATCTAATCAGTATTATAATATCCTAACGCAAGGGGGTTTCAGCCTGAGAGACTGGCACGATTTTGTTTGCAAGTAAATAATAAAATAAACAAATAGGCACGAATCAACAAGTAGCACACACGTACACAGATAGATACTTGAGACAATAAGAGGGCTGTCCTTATAATTAAGTAGATTGTCACTTGTTTTATTGATAGCTTTATATGAAGTGTATGTAATTAACCCTTTCTCGTTGGTCCTATTCTTATCGGCGAGTAAACCCTTAATGATTACTTATGTCTAAAAGTCATTCCTAAGTGATCAATTTAGAAACAACCGTGGGAGCCACATCTTGTCCCGCAGTCAAATGCCCGCAAGCCACTAATAAACACAGAGGTTATCAATGCACTAATAAGTAGTAACCAAAGACATCAACATATAAACTTTAATTAATGAGAAAGCAGTTTTAAGGGAGTGCAATCTTTCCGTTGCCACATTACACAAGCCACCAATCTTGATGAATTAAAGTTTGCTAACACAATAAAACAAAACTACTTAATGAATTAAATACATGCAGCACCTTCTTACAGCTCTTGTATCTTCGATTTGGGTGTGTCTTGTGCTGCCTTCTTGACTGAATTCGTCCTTTTGCTCTGCTGTCCGAACTTCGGTTTTAGGGTTTCGGATCTCTTTTTCTCGTCTGGTCTACGGGGTATTTATAGTTTCTGTCTGAGGGAAGATGCGGCGCATCTATTAAGTAGATGCGGCGCATGTACTTAACTTCGCGTGGGGTCCAAGATTATAATATTCAGGAATATTCGTACACCGTCAGAAGATGCGGCGTAACTCTTGATTAGATGCGGCGCATGTCCTCTTGTATCTTGGATCGTATCTGGTGATATCTTGATAGAGATGCGGCGCATGTTGATAGTGAGATGCGGCGCATCTGGAGCAGATTAGTCTTGATCTTCTTCATTTCAGTAGACTCTTTACTTTATGCACGTTTTGCTCCATAATTAGTCCAAAATCGCCAAGTTTCACCAAATGCTTGTTTTTACCTGAGAATTACAAAAGTAAACGATTAAGTATCAATCCTCATACATAATATAGTAAAACAAGTCAAATTAATAGGATAAATGATGGTAATAAAATGTACTTATTTGAGTTCATCAAATATCCCCCCACTTGAACTTTACTTGTCCCCAAGTAAACCTTAGAATTTCTCTTATGAAAATGTATCCTAAAAGATGTTAGGATTTATTTTTATATTTAAGCATGTATTCGTTTATTTCATAATCACACAACTAAACACTTAACGAATTAGAAGTAAAATAAAATAAGTCGATAAAAGCAAATCTAATCGTTTAACTGTCCAGTCGCGACGAATATTCTATCATAAGCTTGGCAAGTATACACATCTCCACCACTAAAGCTAAGGAATAACAAGTCTAAAGCGGTAAAAAGGGTTTTTAGGCTTAAGGGTTAATTATTCTTATTTCACTATCGATCTCAAATTCCAGAAAAGGCGACAAAATCACAAATACATGATCGAATCCACGAACACGATACTTGCAATTGCTCAAATCCTTAACTCGAATAGGCTAAAGATAGGTCCAAACTTCACCAATAATAATATATCAAAAAGGGCGACAAAATCATAAATACATAGCCGAATCCACGACTACGATACTTAAGATTGCTCAAATCCCTAATCTCAATAAATCAAAGGTTCGGTTGGATAAAGAATAATATAGGGTATGGATAATATTTGGGATATAAATTGGTGTAAAATAAAAATAAAAAGAATAAACAAAACAAATAAATTAAAATCCTAAGTGTGGTTAATCACTATCCCAACCATCCCATGAACAAGACTCATATCATCGAATAACTCACGCTTTAACACTTGAAACACACGCTTTAGGTAGACACGAATTATACTCAACAAGATCTTAATCAAAGAATAAACCTTAATTGGCGTTCCCATAACTGCCAATTCCCATTCAATCCATAGATATAATACAACAAATAGTGGCCATATGAACCACTTACATAACTTTACATCGTTGGCTTAAAATAAACATCCAACTCTTTTTTCTTTCTTTTTCTTTTTTTTTTTTCATTTTTTTTCGATTTTTTTTTTTTTTTTTTTTTTTTTTTTTTTTTTTTTTTTTTTTTTTTTTTGATAGATGTGTAAAATTTCACCACATCACTATAACTTTCTTTCCGGATAATTTTTTCATACTTTTCATACTTTCAGAAATAACGGTAATAGCGAAAGTAGTAAACACACGAAAAATAAACTCAAAAATATACAATATTTACTTTCACTCCAATTGCATTGTGCAATTTCCCGACCTAACCAAAGATAATGAATTACGCACGCGAACACAGGTAATGTAAGGAAACACACTCTGCCTATAGCAATTAACCAACCACGGACTTTAATCTACAGGGTAGGCTAAGGTGTAAGGGTGTAACGAAACATTTTAAACATAGGTGTAAGAAACGAAAGGAATGGCTCTGAGTGTTTTTCTAGGGGTATCTTACTCTAAAAATGAGAGTAACAAAAGGGTTTATACGGGGGTTAACTAACCAGTGTAGTTAGTCAATAACACATAACATAAAATAGGCTTTTTGGGTGTAATCCTAGAATTTTACCAAGTTAGACAAGTCATTCCAATTAAATAAATAATACTCATTATGGTGGTCTCGAATAGTATACAAGCCAAGTTCTAAAGTCTACAAGTCACCGGCACACTCATAGATTTGTGAATTTTTGGAAAATCACAATTTTTGAAAATAACGTCATGTGTGCAGTTATGTAACTTAGATCTTAAACAAAAACATGCTAAAAAAATTTTTAAGTTTGATATATTAAGCACATTTTAAGCATAATTTTTGAAAAAGTTAAGGACAAGTAATTGTTAAGTGTTCTAATTCTCCTATCCCCCCACTTAAGTTAAACAACGTCCTCGTTGTTTGTATAAAAGGTAAAAAACTGGAAAATAAAAAGAATTAGAACAGAAAAACTCCCCTGAGATTTGCTCGGTATGATCCTCCATTAGTGTAAGAGCAAAAATCATCTTTCTTGTGGATTAGAACGTTAAAGCTTCATACTTGATGTATCCACAGGAAATTCGGGAAACTATAATACCACCAACACTTTAAAACACACCTAAGATAAGAAAGGTTCAAGCTTGCATAATACATTAGTAGTTAGGAAAAAATAAAACTTAAAAATTAAAACTGAAAATCATCAGGTCAGTCGATGCGCCGTATCTTATTGAAGAAGATACGCCGTATCGAGCCTGGAATAAATACGGATCAGAATAAAGATGCGCCGCATCCTTAACCAGGGATGCGCCGCATTAAAATAAACTGATAAATAGTTTTAAAGTCGAAAATAAAAATGCATAAAAATGAAATAAAGGATAGGATGCGTCGCATCTGTTTAAGCAGATACGGCGCATGTAGTAACCAAACAGACTGTTAACAGTCTGTTGTAAAATGACTCGTTCCACGGTCTAATCTCATACGTCCTCTCGTACTCTCATGCTGAACTTAATGCCAGTCTTCATCAAACATAACAAGAAATATAAACTGAAACATTAAACATAAACATAAGAATAACGATAAGTACAATCCAAAAAGTAATAATAATGTGTGGAACAATGTCTATGAAATCAAGAGAGTAAGGTCATGGGTGAGTGTGGTCGTCTGGATGGGTCCCGGAAGTGCTGGCTCCATCAGTCCTCTGGCGGACTCTGCGCTCGTATGCGCGCGTCACTCCCTCAACACGAGTCCCATCCGGACGAGCGTGTGAAATACCCTGCTGCTCTAGTAGTCTGCTCACACTCATGACCACCCACTCTAAGTCTCTCCTCAGTACCATCACCTCTCCCTCGACTGCGTCGAGTCTCTGACTCACGGTGCGTGGGGGTACTGGTGCCTGTGGCACCTCCTCGTCGGCAGGAGCAGCAGCCGGAGGATCCTGAGGTCCTCCCTGCTCCGCTTCTGGCCCTGCAGCTCTGGCGGGCCCTAATGCTGCCCAAAAGTGGCCTCCCGCAGCAACCTGGCAGATCCCGAGTCTAACCAAATAATCCCTATCGATAACCGGGAGACGGGCCACAATAACCTCCAGCCCCGCTGGGATCTCAGCTCCAATAACTCCAAAATGGCGGGCCAGCCTCGAAACAAAATGCCCGCCAGTCATCTGGCTCCTCCGATCTCTCCCTACAGCAGATCGGTGGAGGTAGTGCGCTAAAAAGTGGGGGATGTTCACCGGCAACCCCTCATCCATACTCCTCAAGAGGAAGAGGTCCAGAGTGGTCACCTTCTCAGGTGACTGACCCCTCCCAGCAATGGTGAGTGCAATCAAACGGTGACATAGCCGCCTCATCGGTTCCCTGATCAATGTGTAGGATGGGGTGGAAGTAATGATGTCACCCATCGAAGAAATCCTAGCCCAATAATCACTGAACATCCCTCTGTCAGGGACAACCCGTAAACTCTCGGCCCAGTACCTGGCAAACCCAGCGGATCCAATCTCCTCCTTAGTGTGTAGCCCCATGGCTAAGATAAACTCCCTCATCGACATCTGTCTATGCACACCTCCCAGCCTAAACACCAGTGTGTCAGCAGTATCAATCTCCATATCCGTCTCCCTATAATGAATGGTGCTAAAGAACTCCAGCATGAGTTCCCTAATCAGAGGCTCGTCAATCCTAAACAGTCGCTCCCAAGCATTCGACCTAAACACAATCTCCTCATCATCTCCAGCAATAACCATCTCCAACCGATGCTGCAAACTCTCAGCTGCATGTCCACCACCAATCAACCCAACATCATCAAAACTCAAAACCTGGACTCTGAGTATCTTCTTGAAGTAAATCGAGTCAAGCCTACGCAAGTAATCTTCCAGAGTGGCAGGAGTAAGTCCCATGTTCTCAAATTGTAGCCACTGATGCCTAAGTGTGACCTCTGGTAGTGTCATCTGAAATAAATATTCACAGTCAGTAAACAGTCTGCAAAACAGGTAGATACGGCGCATTGGATTAGATCAATGCGGCGTATCTGTATAAAGTATAAGAGATGCGGTACAAGACAACAGATACGGCGTATTGGGATGCGTCGTATCTAGATTAATCAATACGGCGTATCTATAATTTTATCAATTTTGAAATAGGTCGTTACGCCGCATTAACCAACCTAGATGCGCCGCATCTAAAAGCATATCAGTACAAAATAAAGGGTTATGCACGTTTTTCAAGAATCCGTATCCGTGACGTAAACATCCACTAAATATCACAGTATAATATTCTCCTTGTATCAGTTCTAATATCTCAATCTACCACTCCTAATTCGCCTTCCCGCTAAATATTCAAAATCAAACCCAAAACCTAAATTTTCGTTCGATTCAATTAGTGCCAGATTCGATGTCTTATTCTAAAATTAACTTAGGGGAAATAATTAATTCCAAGTTCTAATCATATCCCTATATCGTTTAAGCGCGAATCGATTCAATCCTATAAACCCTAATTTTCGTATTAATCAAAATTAAATCGAAATGTAACAATTACCTTAGTATTTGTGATTAGGAGAACGTTTTAATGCTCGGATTAAAGGCGGATTAAAGAAAGATGATCGGATTTTGAGTATAATTTTAGTGCGTGTTCTTAACTGTGTGTATTTACGCGGCGTATTCCTGTCGTATTTATAGGGCGACACGATGCGCCGTATTAGAAAATTGGGATGCGCCGTATCTATTTAATTCCGTTGACTAGTCAATAAGTCCTAGTTGGTCAGGGATACGGCGCTTTGGATATTTAGATCCGCCGTATCTCTATGTTAGTTAACGAAATTTAAATGAAGAACGTACCTTGGCCTCCGCAACATAGTTCCTTATACATCAAATTTGGGTAAAAACGGCACACCATATAGATGAATTCAAAATAAGAGTAATAGGCATAGACGTTTCATTAATAATTGTAATCTTATTGTTTAGTGGATAAGGATTTATTCCGAGGTTAGGAACAAATATCGTTTTTGAGCACACAAAATTAAGAATACGATTTGAATCAGATGTATAATATGGATGATAAAACTGGAATCATAGTATAGAGAACTTTCCTTCGGGCAGTTGAATTATGTAGAGTTTACCTGGGATTCAATTTCAAGAATTTAAGAAGTTCAATGTTACCAGTACTGAGTTATCCTCCACTCTTGTCGTCTTATGTTCGGTCACTTCAGCTAGCGTCTCTTGGTTTGGTTCAGAATGTAATCCTTCTTGGTGATGCTCGAGTCATCATTTATCCTGAAAATAAACAACTTGCACACGAGAGTAGCGGACCGATCAAAGTAAATATCAAAAATCAACTATATTTATCAAATTATATTCGCCGTATTAACAAAAGTTAATGCGCCGTATTTTCGTTACGTTTAATAGTACAAGATTTTTGATTCAGTAAGATGCGCCGTATCGACAGAGATCGATACGCCGTATTTGTTTAATAATTCGCAAACTGTTTTTAATTAAAATAATAGATACGCCGTATCTGCGAAAGCAGATGCGTCGTATGGCGTTAACGTTTTAGAAATTTTTTATCAAAAACAGATACGCCGTATCTTCAAAAGAAGATGCGTCGTATTACTTTATCGCTTAGAAAAATTTTCTTGTTAAAAACAGATACGCCGTATCTTAGGGAAAAGATGCGTCGTATCGAATTAATTAAACGCGTTGTATTAAAAAAATTGAACGCAATACGCCGTATCTGAGAGATCAGATGCGCCGTATCGTTCGATTTAGCACAGTACAACGATAGCAGAACAGAAAATACGAAAAAAATAAAAACAAAAATTCAAACACACAAACAAAAATAAACACACAAAAATAAAAGAAAACAATTAACACACAATACAACAAATATGCAAAATAGTACAATGATGCAATTAATCTAATAAAAAAGAAAAACCTAATTAAAATACTAATCAAATTAACAGAAAATAACAATCTTTTCCCCGGCAACGGCGCCAAAAACTTGATGTGCTGCGTGTGTCGTTGCGGTTTAGCAGTTTTAATGCCTAATCAAGTTTTAAATTTATATTTAGCCGACTTATCAATAACACACACACCTAACGAGCAGTGTACCCGGTCAGTATGAAGATAATGGTAAGTAGAGTGTCGATCACTAAGAGTGGAACGTATAATCTCGTTAATCTAATCAGTATTATAATATCCTAACGCAAGGGGGTTTCAGCCTGAGAGACTGGCACGATTTTGTTTGCAAGTAAATAATAAAATAAACAAATAGGCACGAATCAGCAAGTAGCACACACGTACACAGATAGATACTTGAGACAATAAGAGGGCTGTCCTTATAATTAAGTAGATTGTCACTTGTTTTATTGATAGCTTTATATGAAGTGTATGTAATTAACCCTTTCTCGTTGGTCCTATTCTTATCGGCGAGTAAACCCTTAATGATTACTTATGTCTAAAAGTCATTCCTAAGTGATCAATTTAGAAACAACCGTGGGAGCCACATCTTGTCCCGCAGTCAAATGCCCGCAAGCCACTAATAAACACAGAGGTTATCAATGCACTAATAAGTAGTAACCAAAGACATCAACATATAAACTTTAATTAATGAGAAAGCAGTTTTAAGGGAGTGCAATCTTTCCGTTGCCACATTACACAAGCCACCAATCTTGATGAATTAAAGTTTGCTAACACAATAAAACAAAACTACTTAATGAATTAAATACATGCAGCACCTTCTTACAGCTCTTGTATCTTCGATTTGGGTGTGTCTTGTGCTGCCTTCTTGACTGAATTCGTCCTTTTGCTCTGCTGTCCGAACTTCGGTTTTAGGGTTTCGGATCTCTTTTTCTCGTCTGGTCTACGGGGTATTTATAGTTTCTGTCTGAGGGAAGATGCGGCGCATCTATTAAGTAGATGCGGCGCATGTACTTAACTTCGCGTGGGGTCCAAGATTATAATATTCAGGAATATTCGTACACCGTCAGAAGATGCGGCGTAACTCTTGATTAGATGCGGCGCATGTCCTCTTGTATCTTGGATCGTATCTGGTGATATCTTGATAGAGATGCGGCGCATGTTGATAGTGAGATGCGGCGCATCTGGAGCAGATTAGTCTTGATCTTCTTCATTTCAGTAGACTCTTTACTTTATGCACGTTTTGCTCCATAATTAGTCCAAAATCGCCAAGTTTCACCAAATGCTTGTTTTTACCTGAGAATTACAAAAGTAAACGATTAAGTATCAATCCTCATACATAATATAGTAAAACAAGTCAAATTAATAGGATAAATGATGGTAATAAAATGTACTTATTTGAGTTCATCAATAACAAAGAAACTGAAACGACACCTCTAACAATAGAAGGTGCGTAATGACAATTGTTCAAAACTAATATTAAACCAGAAGGTAAAACTAGCTCAAAAGTCCCTATGGCTTCTACTGCTGCACGTATTCCATTTCCCACGTACAAGTAGCATTCCCCATAGTTCAGCTTCTTCGCTCCTCTAAGCCCCTGCGATGTATTACAAATGTGAGTACCACATCCTGTATCATATATCCATGCATTTTGCTTACGAGGAAAAGAAAACAATTCAACCATAAAAATACCTGAAGTGCTGGCGCCCTGCCCAGCCTTGGCATTCTTATTTTTGCGACACTCCTCAAGCAACAATGGACAGTCACGCTTCCAGTGTCCAGGAGTGTTACAGTGGTGACAAGCAGCCGCATCCTTTTTGGGATAATCCTTCTTGGGAGGAGGATTCTGCTTCTTCGGCTTTTGCTGATAGGTCACAATCTGCTTGCCCTTGTCAGCTTTGCCCTTTCCTTTCTTGTTCACATGTTTCGGTTTACTGGGCTTAGCTACCCTACCACCTTTTATTGCCATAACAGCAGGTGTAGGAGCTTTCTTAGTGAGTTCCTTCTCATGCTCAATAAGCATTGCATGCAATTCAGAAAATGTCTTCCCCTTGCAATGCATGTTAAAGTTGCGCACAAATTCACCATATAATTCCTCATTGAGGGATTTGTTGATGAGGCCAACTTTAACGTCTTCCACAAACCCGCAATTAAGTGCATCTAGTTGGTCAAGATAACCTTTCACTTTAAGTGCATGATCACTTACGGGTGTTGTCACATCCTGCTTGCACTTGCCCAAGTTGTCAAGTACATCATACAATTCAGCCATAGGAGATTTCTGAAACATACGTGTCAGTTCATCAATCATGTTTTTCGGGCCATATTTCTCAAACTGTTTAACCAGTTGATCATCCATCCCCGATAGCATGAGACAAGCCGCATCATTGTGCTTGTCATAGACTTCATTGAACTCCCTAAGTATTTCATTAGGCGAGTTTGCAGGAGGAGCTTCAGGAAGGTCCTCAGTAAGACATTCTGAACGTTTAGCAATTCTAAGAACAAGCCTTAGATTTCGATACCAAGCGTTAAAATTCTTAGTCCCGGTCAATTTTTCCTTTTCAAGCATCATCTTGAAACAGGAGGTTAAATTTGACGAGTTTCCGGGTTGGGCCATTTCTACAGAAAAAAGTTCAAAAGTTAGTACTTTCGATAATTTAAACATTTCATGAAAATTAAACACCCATTGGTTAAAAACCATTTAATTTTCACTGAAATCTAGGATCCTAATTGATGTCGTTTCATTACATCAGCTGAGGCTGCTAGCAATGAAAGTACTCAACAAGGTACGAGATCACCCAATTGCCAATTTCAAATTGCAATTCCTAGAAATCTTGGGACTTACAATATATATTGCCAACATCAGTTGCAAATTGTAAGCATGTTTCATCCCCAATTCTTTTATGCCTTGACGCCGTTTTATTACATCAGCTGAGGCTGCTAGTAATAAAAGTGCTCAATTAAGTTAACCAATTTAGAAACGTGTAAATTGACGCCGTTCCATCACATCAGCTGAGGCTGCTAGTAATGGAAGTGCTCAATTTACCCCTATTGACTTCATTCTTTGAATCATCACATCAGCTGAGGCTGCTAGTAATGATAGAATGTCATCTTAGGTGTTTCCTTGTTAATTGGTCGGCATATAACTTAAATTTTTAGGGTAATAAAATTTTGATGTGTTAAATAAAAAATATGTACAAAGATGTCATGCATTCATCTTTGTATCATATATGTATTTTCAAAACAAAACCATTTACTCATTCGTAGCTCAAATCATCAAATCTTTTAATTGAGGCGTTGAATAAATTACAACATTGCCTTAAGATGCTTCGTATTTATCGTGGTGTACTTGGTAAGTCTAAAATTGACGCACAGGCGGGCGTAGGGACGACAGCCGTCGAAGCTGGTTAAAACCTTGCCCCTCTAAGGTCACAATTTAATGCGTACCAACTAGAACCCACTTTTTAGTTTGTCAATTTTAGGTCCGCCGCTTCGACCACTTAGTACAGTCGCAATCAATCAACTAAAAGAATATAATTTTCTTGCTAAATAATTAATGTAGTAAATTTATTATTGCTAGTCTCGCCTGGGAGCAAATTACCGTGCGAAGCGAACCACTGTCGGCACATAAGACTTGGCAATAAATAAAATTACTACAAAGGTTTCATAGTTATTAGTCTTATTTATTTTTATTATGAAAATTACCCTCTTTTGTTGTTTACAATCCATCATAATATAAAACACAAAAGATCAAGTAATCACAAAAATAAATAAACACATAATAACAAATATATGATCATCCACGATATCATATAGCCACATGCAAACCTTTTTTCAATAAATCCTATTATTAATTCTATGTGTAATTTTAAATGTATGTAACTAACAAAACTCCCATTGGTTTTCGAGCTCATTGTGCCCAATGGACCACAGACACCAAATAATTTGGCCGCGTAAGTTTTAGTTAGTTAGATACCACATTGCACATATCCTTTTAATTAATATATTGAGGTCTTCCCCAATTTTAGATTTATTTAAAACATGTAGCAAACAATTCAAAACAAACATACAAATCACACCATGACAAATATGCAAGATTTGTCAAGGATACCATATTGATCACATAATCATGCATCACATATTATTATGTCAATATTAATTGTACGTATCTAATTAATTAGTAACATCACATACGGTATTTACTAATTAATTCCTAAAAATTTTCATGCAATCCTAGGGTTTTCTACAAGTTTTAATTAATCAACTAAAACCCTAATTTTTAATTAATATGGATCGAACCATATTAGGGTTTAAAAAAACAAACCCTAATTTTTAATTAATGCATGTAATCTCTACAAGATCCAATTTTTAGGTTTAAGTAATTAATTACAAGTTCTAAACGAGGCTCATGATGCCACTGTTGGAATATGTGAACTATAAATAAATCATAAACACATAACATCATCAAAAGCACGCAGCGGAATAGATCTACAAGAACATGTAATTAATTAAATTAAACAAGACACGTACCTTAATGATTCCTAGCAAGAACAAGGAATCTCTTGAACAAGAACAAATAATATAAACCCTAATTGGGAATATATTGGATCGATCACACCAAGATCACAAGCTAAAGGAAGCTTGTCACTCGTTCCTGTACACACGTAATTATAGCGTTTCAATGAGAAAAGCTAGTTTCTTGATCACCAACAAACCAAACACTTTAATGCTATTTGCTCAAGTCGAATTCCCTAGTGGGAATAAAAATGTCGACTAGCTCAAGCAAGAGGGAGAAAGAAGAGAAGTTTGGCCTAGAGTTAAGGATTCAAGATTAGGTGAAAACTAAAACACAATGGGATGTATTTATAGTGTTCTCTTTTCTTGTTCCCTACTCTAGTCGATCGGCCCATCCCTCCCATAAGGGTTTCCAGCCGACTTCCATCCCTATATGGGAATTCTAGATCCTTCTTTTCCCATCTTGCATAATTAGTCCTTTAACGGTCGTTAGTTAAAACCCCGTTAAGTACTAACCGTCGTTAAGTGTTTTTATTGGTGAAATGAATAAATAAATAAATACATGAAATATATAAATATTTAATTATTCATCATTGAAACTCTCACGCTAATGTGTGCAATCCCGAGCCTCGGGTTCGAAACCGGACATACATATATTAATATTTATACACAAAAACTAACATAAACCTCCTATAGCATAAGTGTTGTTACTTAAGATAAGTTTATGATAAGGTTGCAGAACTCCAATGAATAACAAAGAAGAAGCATCACTTACATTTTTTTTTTCATTCAAACATTTCATCAAACGGTTGGTGTGCATTGAGAAATCTGTTATAATTCAAAATCCATAGTAAAAAACGAACACCAAGAAGCTGCTAAAGAAAACCTGATAACTTACCCGAGTCGAATCAGAGATGACGCTGTAACCATACATAAATCAACTATTGAAGGCCACCAACCCTAGATTAGATTTAGCAAATCAGAACCAGTAGCGAGAAGATGCAGTCAATATAAAGCAATTGGTGTTTATACTATGGATTATAAACACTATGAAGATTACCTGAAAAAATAGCAGAAGCCAATGGAGATGATGAATATCAAAATGATAGCGATAAATTTGAAATTTCAAACTTAAATTAGCATAATGAGTTTTAGCTGTGGAAAACTAGAAGGGGGGGTTGAATAGTTTTACCGGATTTTAAATCTTCTTAAAAACTTTGCTTTGAAAAACTTTGATTCGAATCTTATGTGTAACCAATCAACACCAATATGAACACTACACTAAACTAACTAATTATAAGTAATGAAAGTAAAGAGAAGAGATGGAAAGATCAAACCGGGACAAAAGGATTTATAGTGGTTCGGCTACGAAGCTCTTCTTCGCCCTACTCCACTCCCCGAGTACCACACTCGAGCGTTTCAAGCACTATGTCAACAACCTCCCTTTAGGCGGAGAAAACCGTACACGTCGCTTATCCTATTTCCGACACTAAGCTAGATGTCGAGTGCTAATCTTAGCTAGCACCAATCTACCACGATCTACTTGATCCTTTCTACTTCACACACTCAACACACAAGACTCAAGAGATCTCCAAGATCTCACAAGATCACAATGATCAACTCTCTCTCTCGACTCAACCTACTCTATCAACTCTTGATCAACTTGATCAACACACAAGCTCAAAGGCTACAAGAGATATTCACTATCTCTATAAGATCACTGGACCCGAACTATACAAAATGGTCGATAAAACTAAACAACTAATATATACGCGAATGATATGTCCAATTATATATTAAAACTTGTAAAACTTGACGATGATTGAATTATTCAAATAAGTCATATGACTTGGGAACGTCTTATAAACGAGCACTTCATGCCGAAATTTCGTAAAACATTTTATAAACTTAAACCAATTATGATTTAGTAAATGTCCTAAAATCCTTTCAAAACTCCTATGTTTTAGCGATATAACATCTATTTTGGGAAAACGGGGAAAAGCCGAAACTATCTATCGATGTTGTTTAATTATTGTTTATTTTTCTTCTTCTGATTTTATTATTTCTTTCATGTTCTTTTCTTCTTCTCCTCTCGTCTTTCTTGAGTATTCGTTCGTATTCGCCGACTTGTTATTCTTACTTTTCTTGTCTCCCACACGAGACTTAAACGTATCTTTTCTTTCGAATGCTATGGAAACTAAAACCTTTTTAAACGAGTATTGTTTATTAAATCATTACAAGTATTATTTCTGAGTTATGCCATTTAATTGATTAGGTTGTGCTGAGGTTCATTTGTTGTGCCGTACCATCTGATTGTTTATCTCGTATTCTCTGTGACTAAGGTGTGATTCATAGCCCCACCTTTTAATACTTTTTAAATGTTTATAAATCCCGTGGGGGAGATACATGCTACTTACTATTTTTCTGAGCACAATTGTTTACTTGTATGCTATTTCCTGATTGACGCTATAAATGCTAAGTACCTTCCTTGCCAAAAGCAAGTCCCTCGATCATGAACCATTAATCACCTGCGGGTGAGCGCGATTATAGTTTATAGGCCTATAGGATTTGACCATTCCGCCATGTTGACTAAGGTCGGTCAACATGTGATGTACTATAATTGAGTTACCTAGGTATTTGGCAAGATACCTACTTTGGGGTCAATTATTATGATTATGAAATTCCGCGGTTACTGTCGACTTACGCCAGAATTACTGGTGCCGGTTAACGCATTGTGTGTCATGAGCTTAGCAATCCTGAGAATTATGTGACGCTTACCCGATATTTGCATTTGTTGCTTATATCTTCCAGACTAAAATTCTTGTGCTTAAACTATTATTTTATTAAACCTATGGATTACACTCAACCTTTGTGTTGACTTTTTAGTATGTTTATCTCAGGTAATTGAAGTATGAAGTGTGCACGAGGAAGGGCTGGAGGTTCAGGATGGCTATCTATGGGTTATGTTTTGCTAGTTCTATCTTAATTTCCGCTGCAAACTACTTTATTTTTCCGCTGCAAACTATTTCATTTCCGCTGCTAAATGTGTTATGAGTCCTTTGAACTCTGAATGTGGAAATTTGCAACTGAATGTTATGTTTTATTAAAAACGTCTCGTTATGAGATCGTTTTCTGTGATCGTGACTGTCTTACCCCTCACGTAGCACCCCAAACTCAGTCCCGCTGCCCTAATCCGAGTTAGGGGTGTTACAGAAAGGTATCAGATCCACCGTTTATAGAGAACGAGATCATACTCGGCTATAAACATTTTTCGTGTGAGTCAAAACGTTTTTCGAAATCGATAGCCATCAGCCTTCCGTGCCACTTCGCTTGTAAGTACTTTATTACTGTATGTTGGATTTTTACTACTATTTCATTTCATATGAAATTGTTTTATAAAAATTTTGGCTAGAATAATTTATACTTGTCCCGATACCCATGTGGAGTGTTATGGCCACATCAGTTCTTTCCAGTCAGTTATCAGTTGCACCAGTTGATCACCCCATTGCACCACCGAGTCCAGAAATAGACCCACCCCCTGTTGATGTGCCTCCTCATGATGATGAGGAGATGGATGCTGATGATGAGGAGATGAGTGACGAGGAGGAGATGGGTGACGATGATGATGACGATGGCGACGACGATGATGATGATGACGAGGAGCCGATGGAGGATGAGCAAGAGGCTCCCCCATGCCACCTCACCAGCTGCCTGCTCGTGCAAATGATGATTTGTTGTGAGGAGTAGAGGTTGATAGGCAGCGAGAGTAGGATCTTCAGAGACAGATAGTGCAGAGATTAAGGAGTGTTTGGGGTCGATAGAGAGGAGGATGACTGAGGTGGAGAGGCTCATAGAGAGTATGGATCTTAGGTCTGTGTTTACTGAGATTGATAACCGTCACTACCAGCCGAGCGTTCAACAGTTGTGGGATGAGCTCCACGCCATGTAGAGGCAGGCTTACTACGACAGGATGGCTCGTTATCGCTTTGATGAGAGCGTGGATGTTTTGGCTGCCTATGGAGGAGATCGACAGTAGAGTTAGGGAGCATCTTATTTATAGTAGTTCGATGTTGTAGTGGTAGTTTACCATGTACATACTAAACTGATTAGTATCAGTTAGTAGATTTTGATAGGAAACTTGTAACTGTTTTGCAAATTTTGTAAGACTATTAACGAGTATCGAATCTATGAGGTATTTGGTGATGTACTATTTATGCTGTTGGATGGATGCTATATTATGATGTGTCATCGTTATTTACTTTTGTGTTATGATTCTGTTATATTAATCATATACTTATAATGTTGTACATTGTAATGATTGATAGAATTATGCCGCCTAAGGGAATGACCCCGGCTGCGATTCAGAAATTAATTGAAGAAGGCATAGCTGCGGCTATTGCCGGTCTAGCAGGAGCTGGTAATCAGAATGCTGGGCAAGCGAATGTGGGCAAGCGAACGTTGAGCAAGCAGGAGTGCTGCCTGTTCCGGAGAAACGTTCCTGTACCTACAAAGAATTCATGAGTTGCAAGCCCACTACTTTCAAGGGAATAGAAGGAGCTGTCGGCTTAACACAGTGGTTTGAGAAGATGGAATCAGTGTTCCTGTTGAGTAACTGCATGGAAGACTGCAAGGTAAAGTATGCCGCAGGAAGCTTGGTGGAACATGCTTCGTCCTGGTGGAATGCATATCGCAATGATGTTGGGTTGGAGAGAGCTTACAGTATGTCTTGGGAAGATTTCAAGAGGGAGATGGTGAAGAAGTATTGCTCCCGCAGTGATATGAGAAAATTGAATACTGAATTCTACTATTTGGCGGTGAAAGGTATTGATCTTGCTACCTATGTTCGTCGATTCCAGGAGTTGAAAGTTTTCTATGCCCATATGGTGCCGGATAATGAGAAGCTGCTTGAAAAGTTTATTGGAGGTTTACCGGCCTGTATCGAAGGGAATGTGACGTCATACAATTCTCAAACTTTGGACGATGCAATCCGTATCGCTGAACGACTGATGGATCAGGCAATCAAGAATGGAACTGCTCAGAAAGGTAACAGCTTTGATCATAAGAGGAAGTGGGATGACTACAGGAGGAACAACAACTACAACAACCGCAACAATAACAATCACCCTCACCATAACTATCACCCCAACAACAACAATAACCAGTACCGCAACAACAACCACCACAATCAGCAGAACCGACGCCAAGAGGCTGTCAAAGCTTATGTAGCTACCCCAGCTCAAGTGGGAGGATATGCTGGGAATCAACCATACTGTGCCAAGTGCAATCAGCATCATTCTGGACCCTGCACTGTGAAATGTCAGAAATGCAACAAGGTTGGTCATGCTACTAAGAACTATAAGGGAAAGGTTGTGGCTATAGGGAGCAATGCACAGCCAGTTGTCACTTGCTTTGGGTGTGGAGAACGTGGGCATTACAAGAGCCATTGCCCGAAAAATGTTGGACAAAGGACCGAAGGCGCTCGGGGCAGAGCATACGTGCTTGGCAACGGAGAGCAGTATCAAGACCTGAATGTAGTTACCGGTACGTTTCTACTCAACAACCTTCGTGTTAAAGTCTTATTTGATTCTGGTGCTATATGAGCTTTGTATCTTCTAAGATTTCGCCATTACTGAACCTCACCCCTACCACACTAGACACCAACTATAGTATTGAACTAGCTAATGGAAACCTAGTTAACACTTGCACCGTAATCCGAGACTGTACCCTAAACCTTCTAGATCACTCGTTTAGCATCGATCTTATGCCTATTGAACTCGGAAGTTTTGACGTAGTTGTGGGAATGGATTGGTTGTCCAAACATCGAGCCAGCATTATTTGCGGTGAATGGGTTGTTCATATCCCTCTTGATGACGAGACTTTGATCGTCCGCGGAGACCGTAGTGGAACCCGTTTGAGTATCATTTCCTGCATTAAGACTCTGAAGTATATCGAGAAAGGCTGTCATGCGTTTTTAGCACAAGTGTCCAAGAAAGAGTCTGGAGAGAAGCGACTCAAGGACGTTCCGATTGTACGTGATTTCCCTGAGGTATTTCCCGAAGATCTACCTGGACTTCCCCCGGTTCGACAGGTGGAATTCTTGATTGACTTAGTTCCAGGAGCTGCACCCGTGGCCCGTACACCGTATCGACTCGCTCCCACAGAAATGCAAGAACTGTCTAAGCAGTTACAGGAGTTGTTGGATAAAGGGTTTATTCGACCTAGTTCATCACCGTGGGGAGCACCGGTGTTATTTGGGAAAAAGAAAGATGGGTCGTTTAGAATGTGCATTGACTATCGCGAATTGAACAAGTTGACCGTGAAGAATCGCTACCCGTTACCGAGGATTGATGATTTGTTTGACCAGCTGCAAGGATCGGATTACTACTCGAAGATAGATTTGCGGTCAGGTTATCACCAACTTAGAGTCCAGGAAGAGGATATTCCCAAAACGGCGTTCAGGACTCGCTATGGCCACTATGAATTCAAGGTAATGCCATTTGGTTTGACAAACGCACCGGCTGTATTCATGGACCTCATGAACCGAGTGTGTAAACCATACCTGGACAAGTTTGTCATAGTCTTCATCGACGACATCTTGATTTACTCCAAGAGTGAAGAAGAGCACAAGCAGCATCTGATGGCAATTCTCAAGTTACTCAAGGAAGAACAATTGTACGCCAAATTCTCTAAGTGTGAATATTGGATTCGCAGAGTACAATTTCTTGGTCATGTGATTGACAACAAAGGGTTGCACGTGGATCCCGCAAAAATTGAAGCTATTGAGAATTGGCCAACGCCTTCTAATGCTACAGAGATCCGATAATTTTTGGGATTAGCTGGGTATTACCGGAGATTCATTGAGGGATTCTCCAAGATTGCTAAACCATTAACTGCATTGACTCAGAAGAATAAGAAGTATGAATGGGGAAAGGATGAAGAAGAAGCATTCCAAATTCTGAAGCGAAAACTGTGTACTGCACCGATTTTGGCGTTGCCAGACGAAGTGGAAGATTTTGTGGTGTACTGTGATGCATCATATCACGGGTTAGGAGCAGTCTTGATGCAAAGGGGGAAAGTCATGGCATATGCTTCCCGACAACTTAAGACCCACGAGGAGAAGTATACTACGCATGATTTAGAGTTGGGTGCAGTGGTTTTTGCACTCAAGATATGGAGGCACTACCTATGCGGAACGAAGTGTGTCGTGTACACCGATCACAAGAGTCTTCAGCATATCTTAGATCAAAATGAGCTGAATATGAGACAACGACGATGGTTAGAAACTCTAAGTGATTACGACTGTGAAATCAGATATCACCCAGGAAAGGCAAACGTTGTGGCTGATGCCTTGAGCCGTAAGGAAAGGTTGAAACCTCTACGAGTTCGAGCTCTAGTTATGACCATCAATTCGAATCTTCCCGCTCAAATTCTCCGAGCTCAAGAAGAAGCAGTGAAACAAGAAGATCTCCAGAGTGAGAGTCTTTATGGAATGATACAGAAGAAGTTTGAGAAGCGTTCAGACGGAACATTGTGTTTTAAAGGAAGAAGCTGGGTGCCACGTTATGGAGGACTGCGAGACTTGATTATGCATGAGTCTCATAATTCAAAGTATTCTATCCACCCAGGATCCGACAAAATGTATCATGACCTCAAGGCACTATACTGGTGGCCGAATATGAAAGTTGAAGTTGCTGATTATGTTCGAAGATGTTTGGCGTGTGCAAAAGTTAAGGCCGAACATCAGAAACCGTCTGGTCTCCTACAACAGCCTAAAATTCTCGAATGGAAATGGGAACGGATCACGATGGATTTCGTCACCAAACTTCCAAGGACTGCAACTGGTTTCGACGCTATCTGCGTCATAGTCGATCGATTAACGAAATCAGCGCATTTTCTACCGATCAAGGAGAATTACAGCATAGATAAGTTGACAAGGCTCTACGTGAAGGAGATAATATCGAGACATGGGGCTCCCATATCTATCATCTCTGACAGAGACAGCAGGTTTACGTCAAATTTTTGGCAGTCGCTTCAAGATGCCTTTGGCACGAACCTCGACATGAGCACTGCATATCACCCGCAAACAGAAGGCCAGAGCGAAAGGACGATTCAGACATTGGAGGATATGCTTCAGGCCTGCGTGATTGATTTTGGAAATGGGTGGGATACTTATTTGCCTTTGATCGAGTTTTCATACAACAACAGCTATCATGCGAGTATTAAGGCCGCACCGTTTGAGGCATTGTATGGCCGGAAATGTCGATCACCCATTTGTTGGGCTGAGGTAGGAGAAGCTCAGCTCATCGGACCGGATCTTGTTCTTGAGACCACAGAAAAGATTATGCAGATTAAAAACCGATTGAAGATCGCGCGAGACCGTCAGAAAAGTTACGCGGATGTGAGACGCAAACCCCTTGAGTTTCAGGTTGGGGATCGAGTCATGTTGAAAGTTTCACCATGGAAGGGAGTGATTCGTTTCGGCAAGCGGGGAAAGCTGAACCCCAGGTTCATAGGACCGTTCGAGATTCTAAAACGAGTTGGTCCCGTGGCTTATAAGCTAGAATTACCACCAGAGCTCAGTAGGGTACATCCTGTATTCCATGTGTCCAATTTGAAGAAGTGTTTGTCCGAAGAATCAGCCGTGATTCCGCTTGATGAGATTCAGATTGATGAACAGTTGCATTTTGTTGAGGAACCCGTTGAGATTATGGAGCGTGAGATCAAACGACTGAAGAAGAACCAAATTCCTCTTGTGAAAGTTCGCTGGAATTCCAAGAGAGGACCCGAATTCACCTGGGAACGCGAGGATCAGTTCAAACGCAAATACCCTCACCTCTTCGAAACTGGTACTGATAAGTTAAACTGAAATTCGGGACGGATTTCCCAATATGATGTATGTGCTGTAACACCCGGTAATTTTCCAAATCTTTCCTAGCCAATTATTTTAAAATTTTGCGTTACCTGAGAACTTAAACTTTTCATTGCACTTATTTGGGCTTGAGATACGAGAGATATTATGAGAAACGAGAATATTGTCCCTTTATAGAACCGGCACAACCTAGAAAGCACAAAACGTATCGTATTTGCCAAATATATTGATTTCTTGAAAGTATCGCATATTTATACTCGTTTTCATTGGAAAAATTATTTCGTGAACAATGGCGCAAGTTTCGTTGATTTTCGAGTCCGTTTGGTATGTCGAATGGGTCCCGCAGTATTTATTGCAAAAGATTAGCCATTATGGCAGGAATGGTCCCTCTGCCCCACATTTTCATTTCCATCCCCCTCACTCTCAAATTTTTCACATTTAGTCCCTCCCTAAAAATATTTAAACCCCAAAAATAATATTAAATTCATTCAATACACACACACTCTCTCACTAACTCTCTCTCTTCCTCGCCGGCGATCACCCACCGTCCGAGCATTTTTATTTGCCGATTCGATAGATCGACCCATTTTTAGTGTTTCTGGAGATTTTGAGCCCTCGGCTCCCACCACAACCACCCTCACGCGCCACCACCGTCGCTGCCACCATCACCGAGACACCACCACAACACCCCCTCCATCTTCTCCTTCGGCGAAACCCATCCACGCGCCCTTCATTTCTAATTTCTTTAAATTTTTTTAAAAACCCTAATTTTAATTTTTATTAAATCCGAATAATAATAATGTTTTATTAATAAAAATGGTTGTAAAAACTTGTTATAAAACTCGTGTAAAGAAACCCTCCCCCCTTCTCGGCGTTGACCCGATCAACTCAGTCAACCAACGAGTCAACTCAGTTGACTCGGTGTGGATAATGATTTGATTTTGTTTCATTTTCTTTTCTTTTATTATTATTATCGTGTTGGTTGAATTTGGATTCGATTTGGGTCTTGTTTGAATTGTTTGGGTTTCGGCAGCCACACGGCATAGCCAAGCCGTGACTCACGGCAAGTCACGGCGAGATGAGGATTGTTTAGGATGAGTATGGTTTAATTTTTGATGTGGTTGTGTTGTTTGTGTTTGGGGTTTGGATTTGTTTCGGATTGGATTCGGGTTATGTTTATGTTCGGTTGAATATTTGGAGTTGGAAATGGTTTTGGCTTTTTGATATAGAGTTAGTGTAGGATTAGCTTTAGGATTAAGATAGTGTGGTTTTGATTTGTGTTTGTGTTGGATTTGGTTTTGGCCGAGAGCCTCATCGGCTCGGGTTGAGTCAAGCCGTGACTCGTGGCGAGTCACGGCAGAGTTTATTTACTAGATGTTGTTTATTTATTTACTTTCGTTGAGTCGTGGATTATTAGTTAGTCGTAATTTATTTTTTTGTTTTGCTTTATTTATTAGATGTCGAGTCGTGATTTTTTTAGGTTAAACGTTTAATTATTTAATTGTTCGTTTGTTATTGATATGAGGTTTCGGATTATTTGAAAACGATATGGGATATAAATTGCAACATATGAGATACTTGTTATATTATGATTTGGACTTGGATAATATTGTGATAATGTAACATTGTTGGACAAGGATTGGACGTATTGGATTTACGGAATTGGTTGATTGGACTATTATGGACCCTTTGGTACATGAGACGGAAGGATACGTTAGACTCATAAGAGCTTAACCTATCTGGACCCGAACTATACAAAATGGTCGATAAAACTAAACAACTAATATATACGCGAATGATATGTCCAATTATATATTAAAACTTGTAAAACTTGACGATGATTGAATTATTCAAATAAGTCATATGACTTGGGAACGTCTTATAAACGGGCACTTCATGCAGAAATTTCGTAAAACATTTTATAAACTTAAACCAATTATGATTTAGTAAATGTCCTAAAATCCTTTCGAAACTCCTATGTTTTAGCGATATAACATCTATTTTGGGAAAACGGGGAAAAGCCGAAACTATCTATCGATGTTGTTTAATTATTGTTTATTTTTCTTCTTCTGATTTTATTCTTTCTTTCATGTTCTTTTCTTCTTCTCCTCTCGTCTTTCTTGAGTATTCGTTCGTATTCGCTGACTTGTTATTCTTACTTTTCTTGTCTCCCACACGAGACTTAAACGTATCTTTTCTTTCGAACGCCATTGAAACTAAAACCTTTTTATACGAGTATTGTTTATTAAATCATTTCAAGTATTATTTCTGAGTTATGCCATTTAATTGATTAGGTTGTGTTGAGGTTCATTTGCTGTGCCGTACCATCTGATTGTTTATCTCGTATTCTCTGTGACTAAGGTGTGATTCATAGCCCCACCTTTTAATACTTTTTAAATGTTTATAAATCCCGTGGGGGAGATACATGCTACTTACTATTTTTCTGAGCACAATTGTTTAATTGTATGCTATTTCCTGATTGACGCTATAAATGCTAAGTACCTTCCTTGCCAAAAGCAAGTCCCTCGATCATGAACCATTAATCACCTGCGGGTGAGCGTGATTATAGTTTATAGGCCTATAGGATTTGACCATTCCGCCATGTTGACTAAGGTCGGTCAACATGTGATGTACTATAATTGAGTTACCTAGGTATTTGGCAAGATACCTACTTTGGGGGCAATTATTATGATTATGAAATTCTGCGGTTACTGTCGACTTACGCCAGAATTACTGGTGCCGGTTAACGCATTGTGTGTCATGAGCTTAGCAATCCTGAGAATTATGTGACGCTTACCCGATATTTGCATTTGTTGCTTATATCTTCCAGACTAAAATTCTTGTGCTCAAACTATTATTTTATTAAACCTATGGATTACACTCAACCTTTGTGTTGACTTTTTAGTGTGTTTATCTCAGGTAATTGAAGTATGAAGTGTGCACGAGGAAGGGCTGGAGGTTCAGGATGGCTATCTATGGGTTATGTTTTGCTAGTTCTATCTTAATTTCCGCTGCAAACTACTTTATTTTTCCGCTGCAAACTATTTCATTTCCGCTGCTAAATGTGTTATGAGTCTTTTGAACTCTGAATGTTGAAATTTGCAACTGAATGTTATGTTTTATTAAAAATGTCTCGTTATGAGATCGTTTTCTGTGATCGTGACTGTCTTACCCCTCACGTAGCACCCCAAACTCAGTCCCGCTGCATTAATCCGAGTTGGGGGTGTTACAGGTGTTGATGTAAGTATGCATAGATGATTTGTGTTTACAAGTAACTTGCGCATTTTACGTTATGCATTACAAGTTACATGTTTGTCATTATTAAAACCGAAGAAACCGTTTAGTTTAAATATCGTAATATTTGCACTAACAATCTCCCCTTTTTTATTATGACAAATATGTAAACCGTAACACACAGTAAAATGTAAAAGTTACCTGTTTACACTCCCTTCTCCCCCTTTTTTCGAAGCAAAAAGGTAGTTGCCTCGAGCTCTCCCTTGAATTCACTCCCTACTCCCCCTTATTGAACTACTTTCTTTTCTCCCCAGAAAGGCGAGCGTGCATCATCCCAGTGAAGTCTTCTATCACCACTTGTGAAGACGACTCCATGCTATGTATTCAAATACACCCGAGCTCCCCCTAGCTCAATGCTCCCCTATGGTAATTGAATCCCCTTGTTTATTCACCTTTGTATCTAGCGGATCCGTGGATCAAATTCTTACAAAGGCTTTTCCTACATCAAGGGTTAGCTTCATGCAACATAATATATAACAGTATAGGAGCAACATTATAGGGATAGAATACACATAGCAAGACATGCAAGGGTTAAACTATGTGAGTGACACAGCCTAAAAGTGTGCCAAAAGGATAAAGACCAAAAAGAAAGCCCAAGAAAGTTGAGCGACACAAAAAGATGAATGCATATTGCAATTCAAAGACACTTGAGTGTCACAACCCGACCAACAACCTAAGGTGTAATTGTTCAATCAATCACACTAACAAGAACGAGATTCGTTCGTTGACTAACACACAAATTGACTTCTTCCAAGTTGTCATTGGGAAGGCAAGTTCTAACAAACCTTTTGAACGACATAATCATCTACCTAAGATGATTGGTGTTAAGGATGGTTTGTTGATAAGACATACTCTAAATGATTACTATTATGACAAGTCATGCCATAAAGTAGACTCAATAGAAGATATACAAAAAAAAATGAAAATGAGAACGATATGCACCTAGATGCGAATGGAAATGATTCCATAAGATGGGAAAGTGTTGGTTTTGACCTTTGAGGAAAGGTGGGGAAAGATGGTTTAGATTAATATATCGTTTGCACTAACAATGAGATGCATGATATATTTCAAAAGAGAAAAAGAAAAGGTGCATGTGATCCTAACAGGATTGCTGGTGGATATCTCTAACGGGGTTGAGGTAACGAAGTTCTAGATTTCTAGTTTGGATGATCCTAGTTGTGTGTTAGAGATAATTTGGTGCATGAAGGATTTCGTGTATTTGTGAGGATTGAAGGTTGTTGAACTAAGTATCACTTATCCAAAGTGAGGAATAGTTGTAAGGTTTGAGTGTAATGATCGATGGGTTGAAGGTTTTTAGACTAACTATCACTGTCAAGAGTGAAGTGTAGCTAAAAGGTTTAAGTGGGATTGATATAAGGGTTGAAGGTTTTGAAACTAAATATCACTTTCAAGAGTGAAGTTTAGTTATAAGGGTTGAGAGTGATGATGAATGATGTTAATGTGAGGTTTGAAGATGAGATGCAAGATAAGCTTGCAATGGTGAGGCCTTATATAGGCAAGAGTTGTGGGATTCGAATTAAAGTTGGTGGTAGAGTCCTATGGTGTAGTGAGGGAATCCTAGGGTGTATGTGAGTTTGCAAAATTTTGTAGGTTTGAGGTTAGGGATTCAGGGATCTAGAGGAAACAGTGAAAATTCGTCAAACAAGGGCACGGTACCACTAAATACCGTACGGTACCGTTAAATTTAACGGTACCGTGGCCTATTTAACGGTACCGTGACTTGGAAGTCACGAATTTTCCTGTGCAGCCTAGTTTTGGGCATTTAAAGGGAAGTTTTCTAGGGAATAAGAACCACATTTGTGTGTTCTTGAGAGTGTTTGTTGAAAGACTATATGAGTGTGTTTTCGCTCCCCCTTAATCTATGACCATCCGGACAAGATATGAAAAAAAAATAAAGAGGAAAACAGACGTTGAAGAAAGCGATGAGCTTAGTAACGTCATGTCAAGTGGTGGATAGCATACAATAAACTTCACCTTTGAAATCACGTAGCTCTTCTCAATCATTGTGAATATTCATAGAACATTCATATGATGAGGCATGTGATCACGTGGAGATATCCTAAGGGTTAAGAAGATAAAATCTTCAAGGTTGTGGGGTTAGTGATAAGGTTCTAGTGGGGTTATCTATGTTGATGAAGAAGGGTTATCTCAACGTATCCTAGCGGTTCTTCGTTTGAAGTGTGTGGAAGATGAGTGGGATGCGGAAGCATTGGTAGTGTTTAGTACCATGCGGAAGTGAAAGGGAAAAGGCTAAGGAATCAGAAGATAGATAGAATCTATTCTGATAGGAGACGGTTCTAGTTCAAGACTACATCGAGTGGGTTTCGATAGTGCTTTTGAATCAGTGAGAGTTGAAAACAAGATAAACTGTCTCAGCAGACAACGGTCCGATGGTACCGTTAAATTTAGCGGTACCGTCCCCTATTTAAGGGTACCGTGACCTGCTGAGGTCAGTTTTGACCCAGAATTAAATTTTTGACAAAGAAATTTCACATATGTTGTGATTTTTCTGGACCTTAGGTTAAAGGAATTTATACCGAATAAATTCTTTTATGAATGAACCCAACGGGATTCGATGAACGTTGATAGAGAACGAGAAATGACATTTAATTGCATTTCCCAAATTAAATATACTTTAAATATTTCGGATGAAATATTTAAGTTGTCATTAGAATTTAAGAGGATTTTACGAATAAATCTCGCTGATTTAGTGAGACTTTTTGACACGAGGAGAGAATTTATACCTAATAAATTCTTTTTACAAGATGAACGGTACTAGACGAGAAGAGATGACTTTTATATTTCCGAGGAAATACATAGGTAGTCATTAGAGCGATGTGAAGGATGACTTAATATTTCCAGTGAAATATTTAAGTCATGAGACGAGACACAAGATATGACTTCAATATTTTCAGTGAAATATTCAAGTAGTCATAAGAGCGATGTGAAGAATGACTTAATATTTCCTGTGAAATATTTAAAGAGTCATGAGACGAGACGCACGAGATGACTACAATATTTCCAGTGAAATATTCAAGTAGTCATAAGAGGGGTACGAGGGATGACTTTAATATTTCCAGTGAAATATTTAAATAGTCATAAGATTTATGAAATATATTCCATCATGTAATAAGCTAAGATCACTACTTTATCACACAAACTATGTAGTATTCGATGTTACTCAAGACAAGAAAGAGATGTGTGGATCGTATCTATAAGAACCGAATGTATATTAGCTTAAAGAAAGAAAACATACAAAACTTAAACACACACACATACACACACTCTCACCTATACTACTCTTGAGGCACACCAACTTATGAGGTGAGAGTGGTGTATTTATAGTACAAGAGTAACGCCCTAAGGGCTTTGTGATGGGCTCGATGTGGGCTTTTGAGTTGGACTAGTCTATTACATTAATTCTAACATATTAGCTTAGCAAAAGCCCACTTTCCTAGACTTAGATAACCACACGACACAAAGTTCTAATAATACAAATGACCATTACTTTAATAAAGCTAACAATCTCCCCCTAAGGGATGGTCATTCAAATGATGCTCCCAGTGATTAGGTCTTTCGTCTTCGATGTCTTGAACTTTGTTTGTCGTTGTAGAATAGTCTTGGTTCTTTGTTCCTTCATGCTTTGTGATCTTCAAAGTAATCGTCTTTCGGTTCTTCTTGCCTTTGATCAACATCTTCTGTACATTTGCGTCGTATCCTCCATCATACTCATACTTCTTGAACTTCATACTTATGTCTTCCTCATTTTGATACATGAACTAGTGCTTGACATCTTGATTAGCTTTTTAAATTTGTCATAACACATTGTCTTTCACTTGATCTTTTTGTCTTGAACATATTTACTTCGAGCTTTGTTGAGGATGATCTTCATAAGTATGAGTATGAGGAGATTTGGATGTTGAGCTATATGATGATGGTAAATGGACTTTCGTCAGTACCTGCATAAAATAGTTAGCAATAAATCGTCCAGCGCTTACAGGTTCAGATTTCGATATTGTTAACAGCATAGTGTGAAAACTTTATCTAATCTTTACCAAGGCCGTGGTGAGCCTCTAAAGTATACCGGAGTATCGCTTCAAGACTGTAGACCGTTTGAAGCACGTAACCATCATGATATAAGGCAAGATCCTTCGATCTCATTAAGACTTTTGTACACCATGTGTCCTTTTTGGTGAACACAGGTGTATTATATGGAAAGTGTGTCCTAAGAGATTTTTGATGAATCGCATGGCTCTAGACTCGATAATGTGCGTTTTGGTTTTTAGTAGACGGAGGCATGGAGCAGAGTGCCACCTTTTCAATATCAGTACATCTTGGAATGAGAGGCCAATAGATTATGCAATGTTCTCTGTGAGAAATGAAACAAATATCTTTTAAGAGATATCTGAGTGGCTAGGAGGGGTGGTGCAGCGCGTCACTGGGTCCATGACGTCTTGTCTTCAATATCAGTATCAACTTTGTGATAACCGATAGCAGATGTATTGACCCGGTTTCTGCCCTAAGTTTTCATGGAGGGCTATTTCTTTTCACCCTTTCATTAAACTTTTCTTTTTAATTCTTCAACCCCTTCTTTCCCGTTCTCATTTACTCCTTTTTTTCAATCTTTCCTAAGGACTTCTAATTCTAATCTATTGGAATTGTCCTTGGGTAGATCCCTCCGGCTCTGTCGGATCATAGGACATAACCTAACCATAATCACCTTATTACTCCATGATTATCATAGGTTTGTTGATCACTTGCCATAAAACCTTTTTTTTTGTGAAAATCTCTCAAAGTGTTTATGAATAAAACACATTTTGGTTAACACTTCGAGAGTTTTGCATTTTCTGAAATACTCCTCCTTCACATGTGCTCATGCATTTTTAAGATAAATTTGCACATGTTGGGTAGAGTTCGCACATTTTGAATTGATTGATTTTCAGTTAATATGACCATCGCGATACACGTTTACATCACTAGTTAGACTAGCTTGAAATTATTACCCGTCCCATTCATATCAAAAGATTATCTCTCGAATTGGTTCATTCTACTCGGACAAGTCCTTTGCGAGACACATTTACATCACTGGATGAACCGGCTTGAAATTATTACCCGTCCCGGACAAGTCTTTTCGATTACTGACATTTAGCTTTCGTCAATTCGAGGGTTCAGATCTGAGTCATTTTGGAGAGCTCTTTTTGAGATTCAATCCACGATCTTTTAAACTTTTTGATCACATTTTAATCACGTCTTCTCCCCCTAAAAAAATGGCATGTAGTGATATTTTTTATATCAACTGATTAAATGAAAGCTTTTTGGAGAGATAGACGGATTGGTTTTAGCATGATTTGGAACATTTTGTTTTTCATTTTTATACTCCCCCTTAAATAAAACATATTTTTTAAACATTTGAGTTTAAAATTAATTTAAGGGTATAGAGGGAGTTATCTTGAGCACAGAATTTTGAGAAAGATTTTGAAAAATCTTTTTGAAAAATCTTAATCATGTGCTCATGAATTTTTTTGTTTTGCCATTAACATTACGAGTCCTGATCTGAAATAATCAGAAGTCATCAATGTAGCTCGTGTTTCGTACTGAAATATACGAAAGCCGTAGTGAAGAATTTTTTTGAGAAACGACATGTTTTAGAAAACATTTTAATGAACTCTCACTCAAGCATCTGTACATGTCCGTATCATTGTTGAATGACATTTCTAGATACGTATAGAATATCGATTATACGAGAGACATGTCGTGAGAGGAATATTTTTGGCTTTTTGATTTTATATTGTTTTTGTATTTTTGAAAATTTTCTATTTTTATATTTTGTTTTTGTTGGTTTTTCAAATTTTGTATTTTGTTTTTTCAAAAATATTTACAGCGAAGCTTTTTGAGATAAATTTCAAGAAGTTTCGAGAAGACTTTCTAACTCTTCGGGAGTTAGGCTTCGCATGCCAATTCGTCGAACTAAGTTATCAAACCTCTCTTTTGGAAGAGCTTTACTAAATAGATCGGCGAGTTGGTATTCAGCCTTCACGAAAAATAATTCAACAGTACCCTCTTCTACGTGTTCCTTGATGAAGTGATAGCGGACTCTAATATGCTTGGTCTTCCAGTGTTGTACTGGATTGCACGAGATGGCTATGGCACTTTTCGAGTCACAATACATAGGTATGAGGTCGAAAGTAAAACTATAATCTGTGAGTTGTGTCCTCATCCATAGAACTTGAGCACAACACGCAGAGAGAGACACATACACGGCTTCTGCGGTTGATAACGCAGTACAATCTTGTTTCCTTGATGACCAGCCTACTAGTTTTTCACCCAAAAATTGTGCTCCACCAGATGTACTTTTTGCTGTAACTTGGCAACCTGCATGGTCCGCATATGAAAATGCCATTAGTTTAAACTCCGAATCCTTCGGATACCAAAGTCCCATGTTAATGGTTCTTCGTAGGTACCAAAAGATCCGTTTAACCTCTTGGAGGTGAAGTTCGGTAGGCCTTGCCTGAAACCGTGCTAATAAGCAGACAACAAAATGAATATCGGGTCGACTAGCAGTTAAGTACATGAGAGAACCAATCATGATCCGATATTTCTTCGGATCCATGTGTTTTCCAAATAAATCAGCACCTATTTTTGGTGAAGTGACCATTGGAGTACCAACAGAGTCACAGTTTTCCATTCCATGTTTTAATAAAATCTCAATAGTATATTTAGCTTGATTGATAAAAATACCACGAGGGGACTGATGAATTTGTAAACCAAGAAAATTTTTTAGTTCCCCCATCATGGACATTTCAAATTTGCTTTTCATGAGATTTTCAAAATGTTTTGAATGTTTCGGATTAGTGGACCCAAAGATAATGTCGTCAACATAAATCTGAACAATCAAAATGTCATCTTTATATTTTCTTGTAAACAAGGTTGGATCAATTGTTCCTTTGGTGAAATTGTTTTGGATCAGAAAAGATGATAGTTCGTCATACCATGCCCTTGGAGCTTGTTTCAAACCATAAATGGCTTTCTTTAGCTTGTAGACATATTTTGGATGATCTTTGTCAACGAATCCGTCTGGCTGACTCACATAGACTTCTTCTTTCAGAGTTCCATTCAAGAAAACCGTCTTGATGTCCATCTGATAGACTGTGATGTTCTTGTAAGCTGCATAGGCTAAGAAAATCCGGACTGCTTCAAGTCTTGCTACTGGCGCGAATGATTCTTCGAAATCTATCCCTTCTTCCTGTCTGAATCCTTTAGCCACTAGACGAGCTTTGTTGCGAATGACAGTTATTTCTTTATCCTTCTTGTTTTTTCCATAACCACTTTAGATCAATGACAAGTTTGTCAATTGGTCTTGGAACTAATTCCCAAGTGTCATGTAACTTGTATTGGAGAAGTTCTTCCTGCATTGCTTCAATCCATGCATTATTTGCCATCGCCTCCTGAATGTTCTTTGGCTCTTTTAAACTGACTGAGCAGACGTAGATGCACATGTCGGGGTCGGTGGCGAGCTGTTTTCTCGTCTGAACTAGCCATGAAGGTTCACCAATTACTTGTTCTATTAGATGGTCTTTAGTCCATTGTAACGTAGAAGGGTACCTTGGATTTAACGAATGTGTGTTAGATGGTTCATGTAACCGTGAAGATGATTCAGCAAAATCCGTTGCAAATGGGTTTTCGAACACTTCTTCTTCTAACACAGCATCGTTTTGTTGTGGTTCTTCTTGAATTGGTATGTTTGGATTTTGCTCATCAACTCTTGGTAGAACAATATCAATTACTGGAGTTGCTGGAGTAGATGTTGATGACGTTGAGGGAGTTGGTGCGTCAGCTTCGATTGTTGTTGATGCATCTTGTGTTGGTGGTGGTGGTTGATGTTGTTGAGCGGGTGCAGCGGAATTTTGTTGTGATGCATTTGTCGAAGTTCCACCATAGTATTCATCAAACATAAACTCGAAGAAATTTTCCAGTTCTTGATTTGTTGGTTTTTCAGTGTTAGTTGACTGAGCTCCTTGGGGTACGAGTCCTGAACTAATATGTCCAGAAGTCTGAACTTTTGGTGCGGGTCCTAATCTGGTATGATTAGAAGCCATCGGGTTAAGCGCGGGTTCTAGAGCGAGTCTCTCAGAAGCCATTTGTGAAATCTCGTCAAACTTCACATTCATCGTCTCCATTATCCTTTTAGTTCTTCTGTTATACACCCTGAATGCCCTCGAGTTTTCTGAATAACCAATGAAGATTTCAATATCACCCTTTGCTTTCAGCTTCCCCAGATCTTCTCTGTCGTTCGTTGGATAGCACAAAGCGCCAAATACATGAAGGTAAGAGATATCGGGTTTTCTATTGTTCACTAGCTCATATGGGGTTTTATTGAATCTTGGATGGATTAGGGAACGGTTATGAGTGAAACAAGCAGTGGCAACAACATCAGCCCATAAGAATAGCGGTGCACTAGAATAAATTAGCATCGTGCGAGCAGCTTCCACAAGAGTTCTATTTTTTCTTTCAACTACCCCGTTCTGCTGTGGTGTTCTAACAACTGATGTCTGGTGAGTGATTCCAGTATCTTTAAAGTAGGTTCTTAACTCTTGGTTAGTGAATTCTGTGCCATTATATGTTCTTACGATCCTTACTGGAGCTTGGAGTAGGACTTGAATACGCTTCAGAAAGGTGATGATGATGCCTGATGCTTCGTCTTTTGATCTCAGAAACTTTACCCATGTATATCTTGAATAGTCATCGACGATAACAAGAATATACTTCTTCCCATTTATGCTTTCAACTCTCATTGGGCCACATAAGTTCATGTGCAACAGATGTAACTTATCCACCAAACTGGGTACGATTTTAGGTTTATATGTTGCCCTTTTGCTTTTTCCTTGTTCACAGGATGGACATAGGTGATCTTTGGTGTATTTGAACTTAGGGAGACCGTTGACGATGTTGTCTTTGGCAAGCTTGTTGATGGTGTCAAAGTTGAGATGGGATAAACGTCTATGCCACAACCAAGACTTTGTTTCGCATGCTCTTGTCATAAGACAAATTGGTGATGAAGAGGCCATTTGGTTAATGTCGATAGCATATAAGTTGGTGCCACGATTCCCAGTTAAGAGATCATCTCCAACCAAATTCCTAACGAAGCAAGTATTTCTCCTAAATGCAACCTCTAAATCTGCATCACAAAACTGTCCGACTGAAAACAAGTTGTGTCCCAATCCTTCGACATAGTAAACCCGAGTGATTAAGTAGTTTCCAAACTGAAGATCTCCATAACCCAGAATAGTTGCTACATGATCATTTCCAAAGCGTACAGTTCCCATAAACTTCCATACAAAGTTGATCAGCAGCTTTAGATTCCTGGTCATGTGCTTGGAGCAACCCGAGTCGACGATCCAAAGACATATTTCGATAACCTGCCAAGAACAGATGATTTTGCATTTGGAAACCGTTTATCATTTGGTTCCATGGGGTTAGAGGTAACATTTAGTTCACACTCATGGAAGGTTTCTACTTGTTCTTTTGGAACCTGTTTTAGTTTACCATTCACAAGTATGAATTTTATACCCGTTGGTTTCCATGCACATATCCTAAGATAGTTCCTAGGTAATATGCTACTAGTGGTTGACCTAGATGTTGCAATTAGTCTTTTAACATATCTAGTCCTAGCACTAGTTCCTAGAGAAACATCTTTCTGTTCAGGCATTGCATTCACATTCACATTATTAGAAACATTATCATCACAGACATTTTTAGACAAAGATTTCTTGCACATTAAACAAACAGAGTCATTACATGCACTAGAATCAGTACTTTTAACATTACATCCAAATGACATATGTTTCTTATTAGAAAGTGATAAACTCCTAGGGTGTTCTTCTACTTATTCATTTTTATTCTTGCATCTACTCTCAGAGACAGGCGAGACTCTATTGTTCCTTGTATTGCTCCTAAGCTGTAGTCTGCTGCTCTTAGAGGTGCTTTCTACTCCTGTAGAAGGTAAGGCACACACATTAGGATTTATTTTGTTGTCCTTTGAAGTTGTTTTAGCAATCCTAGTCTCTTTTGGATTATCTTTTACACTCTTGTCTATCGCCCTATATGTTTGAGATGTAGAGGTAGAAGCAGTAGTGGTACTAATCCTATAAAGGCCAGGTGCTATCACATTCGGTGTTTCGACAACTGCTTTCCCTTTATCAACACATTTTGCTTTTTCACATTGTTTAGGCAAGGGTGTTGGAGTGACTGGTTTTGTCAAATCAATTATCACATCAACTTTTGGAACCATTTGAGAAATTGACATTTTTGGTTTAACAACCGGTTTGTTCGAAGTCGATGGTTTTACAAACTTAGTTTCCTCACCCTTCCCTTTTTGACTATCCAGCTGAGACTTCAAAAGATTATTTTGCTCTTTCATGTTTTTGTAAGCACGCTCATACGACAATTTGTCATACTTGCATTATTCCTTTTTCGATCAAGTTGTTTAAAATATGTTACATTTTCTTTCTCAAGTTTAGCAAGAGCATTTTCATATTTTAAAACAATTGCAGAAGTCTCAGCTCTCAGTCTTTCATCGTCTTCCACAGAATATGTTTGATAAATGATTGACATAATATCAGTCGACAAAGCTGCTTCGAAGAGAGAATCATTGTGGTTTTCCAAAACTTTGATGCGTTCAATGTTTTCATTAGCTTCCTTCACCAGGGATTTGTGGTCCTTGACAAAGTCGGCTGTTTCTTTTAAAATTGCATTTTCAACATTAAGTACTCTCGCATGAATTGCAGTTAGTGGAGTAGTAATTTTTGTTTCAAACACCTTTTTCATTTCATTATGAAAACTTGAATGCCAGTCGTTGATGCTAATATTTGTTTTGGATGCCACAACCATTTGAAGTGTTTCAACTCTCTTTTTAAGATCATCCAAATATCTTCTAGCGTCACTTGTGTTAAAAGGGTTGCTAGAGGACATTTGTTCTATGTTTGAAAGATTTTTTGAAACAACTTTTTGTTTTGACAAAACAACTGGTTTTGTGAAAACCATTGGTGTTTGTTTTTGAACAAGATGTACTCCAGAAAGTGTGTTAAGCTTATTATAATCAATTGGTTTAATTTCTGGGTTCATTTGTCTCATTTTGATTCTACTCTCTTCTGCAAACTCAATCGTTTCATAAGAATCCCGAACCTCGGGAGGATCATGTTTAGCAAATATCACATTACCATTATATAACACATTATGTTCTTTCTGAGCTTTCTTGAGATGATAAGGGTTTTCATAACCAATAGCCATTTTTTTCATTGTGTGTAAAAGTGGGTTTGGATCTTTAATTAGCATATGTATTGTTTGAGCAGAATGACCCATTTTTACAAGCAAATCTTCCAACTTTTTAATGGTTTCTTGTTTCTCAATGATTTCATCAAGAAGATCATTTTCACGTTTTGAAAACCTCGCATTCAACTCTTTCTTTTCTTTTTCAAGATCAGAACAAGTTTATTTTTGTTTAGAAAGTTGGTTGGTTAATTCTGAAATTTCCGTGCTTAAGGATTTTATTTTCATGTTCAAATTAACATCGAGTGTGTCAAATTTTATTTGCAAATGCTTTTCTCTTAAAACAGAATCTCGATAACCAGTTTCTAATTCTGACAGTTGTGTTTTATGAAATACAAAAGCTTTTTCATTAACCTTATATCTCTAAAGCTCAGCGGTCAAATTTTCATTCGCGGCCTTAACATCGCGATTGACTTTTTTGACGTTTTCAATTTCAATACTACAATTGTTCAATAATGATTCAAATAACGCACGTGTTTCCTCATTATTCTCAGTATGTTGTGACTCGAAGCCTCCATTAGGATTCATATCTGGAGTTGCCAAATTAATATTTCTACAACTTGGCGTGTCCATATATGTATCATAAATGGGTGTTGGAGTCGCAAGATGATGTTCCTCATGAGGTGACATATCAAATATTTCATTATTGTGACATGTAGTGAATGGTGGTACCTCAGAGACTGCATTGGTGTCATACACAGGAGGTGTCTCAGAATCCGTATCATGCTTAGCCTCCTGAAGATTTTCCATAAAAATGTAGTTTGCATCGATGTCCTCAAGGTCTTCCATATCATCCATCAGAGCCATGAAATCATTCTCCTCTGCATTCAACTGAAACCCTGCCTTTTCCTTTTGTGCTAACAGCACTGCCTTCTGCAGATACTCTAGATCTTTCTTTTTCGGCTTGGTGGGACAGTTTCTTGCCATGTGACCAATTCCCTGACAGTTGAAACACTTTAACAAATTACCCTGATTCATATTCCCAGCAACTGGAGCAGCAACATTCCCAATCTGATTACCAATATTCTGACCCTTCTGATTTCCAACAACTGGACCCATCTGATTCCCTGCATACTGACCCATCTGATTTCCAACATACTGCCCTGCATTCTGATTACCCATCTGATATCGAGGAGCATATCCCTGCTGATTCCCATAACCTCCAACCATTTGTCCTTGTTGACCCATGTTGAAACTCGGCTGTGCAATCTGCCTGTTGCGAGTGTTCGATGAGATTCTTTGGTTGTTGTTGGTAGGTGTAGAGTAGCGTCCTTGGAATGCCTTTGTTAGGTAAGCAAATGCTTGAGTCAAAGCAGCAGTGGACTCATCATTGTCAGTGAATTCTGGTTCTGGGTATTGTGGATATTGTTGTTGTGGAATGACTTGTTGTTGTTGTGGGTAGAATGGTTGTTGTGGAACATATTGTTGTTGCATGATGTTCTGAGTAGAAGATGAAGATGGTTGTGTATTCACTGGTGGTGATTGAACAAGTAATGCAAGAGGATCATGTTGCTTTGCTAGTTTTCTCTCCTGACTTCATTTGCCTCTGCCTGGTTTTGCTTAAGGAAATCATAGAGCTGATCATAGTTCACTTGATGAAGATCTTTTGTTTGGTTGACAATAGTGACGAATCGTCCCCATTCTTCTGGTAGATTGTTGATTAAGGTGCAAAACCTGGTGTAGTAAGATTCAATGGGTTCAGCTGGAGTGGATGTGAACTTCTCCCATTCAGTTAGAAGCTTGTTGTCCAATTTCTATGCCATGACAAAGTCTTCTAACTCGTTCCCACATATCATAAGCAGTTTCACAACTGTCAATAGCAGCAAATATTTCCCGTGGTAAACCAAGTTGAATTAAGTGCATTGCTAAGTCATTAGCTGCAATTTGCTTCCAATCCTCTGCTGTGTATTCCTCTTCTTTTTTATCATGAAAGGACGGTGGTACGGGAGGTGTTGCATTTGGATCTCCAGGTTCTTGAATCTGACGAGGCTTGAATGGTCCATTCTTGATGGAGTTGAGCAGGAGTTTACCTTGTCCATTAGGTTTAGTTTTGATATAGTGAATCATATGGCTCGTCCATGAAAGATATCCGCCTTTTTCTAGCATGGGAGGACGGTTTTCTGCACCGGCTGCATGAATGTCTTGCTGAGTAGTCATTTTTGATGTTTTGTATGATAAAGTTGATGTAGGATCGTTGCAACGAAATAGGAGTTGTGGTAGGTAAAGGTTAAAGTCAGTTGATGTAGTGAAGCTTTGGTCTTGAACTTATGCTCGTTTGAAGTTACTTGCAATTTAGATAAACTAGGGCAATTTAGATAAGAGTAGCAATTTAGATAAAATTATCAATTTCGACAAGACTATAATTTAGACAACGTCAAATGATCACAAATTCGACAAAGTTATCACAATTGAAATTTAGATAAAATCACAATTTCTATGTAAATCTCAATTTAGACAAAATTATACAATTTTGACAGAATCTCAATTTAGATAGAAATTTGCAATTTAGATAAAAATCTATCTAATTTGTACAAATTAGAAGATGTTTCCCTTGTCGAAGTATTCCACACACTTGTACAAGTACGGGAATACCGAGTTCACGTTTGATATTGTAGAAATTAAGTACAGATCGAATTTAGATAAGTTTAGTGAACTGCGACAGTTTTCTATGAATTGCGATAGAACTGAATTGCGATAAAACCCACAATTGCGATAGAACTGAATTGCGATAAAACCCACAAATGCGATAAAACCCACAATTGCGATAGAACCGAATTTCGATAGAACCAATTTCGATAAAACCCACAATTGCGATAGAACCCACAATTGCGATAGAACCCACAATTTCGATAATTCCTTGTTTTTATCTAAATTCCACCACAATTTAGATAAACCCTCTTTTATCTAAATTCGTCCACAATTTAGATAAACCCTCTTTTATCTAAATTCCTCCACAATTGAGATAAACCCTCTTTTATCTAAATTCTTATACAAGAATTTCGATAATGGAGCTATTCGATGAAGATCCAAAAGCAAGTCACAAACAAACTTCGAAGCCCTTTTCCACGATCAAATCTCTTCAAAAACCCGTAAAAACTAATAAAGTTCGAATCTTTTATCGCCTATATGCTCTTTAAACTATATTTCGATACAAAGAACTCAACTTTTAACGAGTAAGACTATTTTTGAAGCTAAGATTCGAAAGAAAAATAACCAAAACTCACTAAATAACGTAAAAACTATAAAAAGTAACAACCTTTTAACCTAAAACTTGCGTAAAAATCAAAACTTTCACACAAAGTACACGTTTTATGGAGAAAAAACGAGACTTTATGTTATCTTTTGATCAAAAAACGAAAATAAGAAACTCCTACAACGTTGTTTGGCTATATGATACCACTTGTAATAAGCTAAGATCACTACTTTATCACATAAACTATGTAGTATTTGATGTTACTCAAGACAAGAAAGAGATGTGTGGATCGTATCTGTAGGGAATAACCTTCATGATTGTGTGTAAGATTCAGGTGGTCTTGGTTCATGAAAGATCAAGCTTTCCATGGTGAGTTAGTGAGATGTTAGAGAGAGAGAGAGGGAGACTCTTTGAGAGAAAACTGAATATGTTAGATTAAGTGTGTGAAGAGTTCCAACCCTTCCCAAGTGTGGGAAGGGGTATTTATACTTCTACTATTTGGTGCCCCTAGTGGGCTGTGGAGTGAGCTGACAGTGGGGAAAGCCCCGACCCACTCCACAAATATAAATACGACTAAGCTAATACTAATATTACTAATAATACTAAACTAATATATATAAGCCTACGAGCTATATAAATGCTAATTAGATGCTCGGGGTGACCGAACCTTCATATGAATATTTATATTCCTAACAATCTCCCCCTAAGGGAGGTCACCCCGGAAATAATAACTTGAATTCTAGCATTTTATCTTTTGATCTTGACTTCATAGCTCGTAGTCTTTGATTCTTCAAAGTCTTGAATCTTTGTGCTTTCAGCAGTGTACGTTAGATGACCTTTCTTTGTCTTGGATGATCTTTGAGTATTCTTCGACTTTATCATCCAGCCTTTGTTTCCAAGTCATCTTTCAGGAGTATGTTTCCATGTGATGTGATATTCTTCGAGCCGACATGCTCACACTGTTTGGTGTCATGATCTTTAGCATCAGAGTTAGCAGAAGCCGTGTTGAAGGTCTTTTGGTTGATCATGACTTTGTTGAATAACAATGATGATGTAGTGTGAACATGTGGTAGAGGATTGGCATCTTTTCTGCAACCAGCTACAACAGCAACCAGCTACAGCATTCCTCAGCTACAATCGCCAGATGTTCCTGCATACGACAGTTAGCAATAAAACGTCCGGTACTTACAAGTTCGGACTTCGAGATTGTTAACAGCATAGTGTGAAAACTCTCTCTAATCCTTACCAAGACCGTTCCTAATCGAAAACCCACAGAGGGCTTTTTAAGATCGAACCGTAGCACATCAACGATTAGGTGAGTCGCTGGAGATCACTCCACGACTGTAGATCGTTAGAAACCGTCGTGATCACTACGCGTAATCCACAAAGGACTACCGAAGTGACCTGCTTTCAGGGCTGCTTGATGTTGACCCTGGCAGGAATTTCCATTCAATCATTGAGAATTACATATGTAAATTCCCTCATAAATGTTCTGGCAGATTGCTAAGATCTGCGTAGGACTCATAAGTTTACAACTGGTGTCCTTAATGTTGAACACCCAGTGTAGAAATAATTAGTGTTCCTATGAGATCTTTTTATGCATCTCGTGGCTCTAGACTCTATTGTGCGTTTTGATTTGGTGAGCGGAGGCTGGAGAGGACTGCCACCTTTTCAATATCATCTAACTCGGAGTGAGAGAGACGATAGGAATGTATTGAACTCCGTGACAATTGAAACAAGAATCCTTTGAGGGACCTTGAGTGGCTAAGGAGGGTTGTGCAGCGTATCACTGGGTCCATGATACTTTGTCTTCAATGCCAGCAATCAACTAAATGATTCTGACAGCATATGTATTGACCCGGTTTCTGCCTAAGTTGTAAGGAGGGCTATTTCTTTTCACCCTTTCTCTTTACAATTCTTTTTCATTCTTCAACCCCTTCAGTGCTTACCGAGACTTCATAACTAACACCTTGTTGGGTTTGTTCCAGTGTTAGCTCCATCTCAGTCGGCACTCTTCCCTCATTCACTTTTCTCCTTTTTAATCATACCTAAGGACTTCTACACTAACTAGTGGATTGTCCCTGGGTAGATCCCTCCGGCTCTGGCGGGATCGTGGGAACTTGAGCCTAACCTAACCATCCTTATAACTCCATACATTCATTAAAATGGTCGGTCTTTGGTGTACTTCCACGATTGCCATAAACCAAATCTTTGAAAAATCTCTCAAAGTGTTCATGATTCTGAAACACATTTTTGCAAACACTTGAGAGTTTTATAATTTTCAAATGCTCCCCCTCAACATGTGCTCGGTTGATTGTTTTATAAATTTGCACATGTTAGGTAGAGCTCGCACTTTTTGAATTGATTGATTTTCCAAGAACATGATCATCGCGAGACACGCTTACATCACTAGTAAACTAGCTTGAAATTATTACCCGTCCAGATCACATTCAAGGAAAGTCGCTCGAAATCGGTACATTCTACTCAGACACATCCTTTGCGAGACACGCTTACATCACCAGATAAACTGGCTTGAAATTATTACCCGTCCAGGACATGTCCTTTCGACTACTGACTTTAGCTATCGTCAATTCATTGGTGAAGTCTGAGCCTTGCTCACATGATATGCATGCCAAATCCTTTTTGTTCATTTGCTCCCCCTCAATATGTGCATCGATATACGAAAGAGTTTAGCACATATAGGAGAGCCTAACGTTTAAGTCCAAAACATCACATTTTCATCAGGTTTCATATTTAAATCACATTCTCTCCCCCGATCAAAAATTTCAAACCTTTTGAGATTTGTGATCCCAATTGATTTAAATAATTTAGAAAAACATGGGAGAAAATGTGGTCAGGTTTAACATGTTCTGATGATGAAACATACTTTGCTCCCCCTTAATCTAAGAGGGAGATTCACTGCTTATTATGCACATTTCGACAATTATGACACAAATGATATTGACCTTTTTGCTCAAATGATGTAATCACCCACTTTTCTGAGTGAGTCAGTGGTCAACATCGATTATCCATCCACCAACAAATCTTCTCAAGTATTGTCGATCTCCACTTGGCGAGATCTGAGTAAGTGCTTCTTTGTTGAAATGATGGTGGTGGAGGTGAAGGTGTTGTTGTTGTTGTTGAAGTTGTTGTTGAGGTGAATTTCGAGCCAATCAATAGAGTTTGATCGTCTGATCAAATGGTTAGAATGGGAACTGGTACATTCATTTTGGCTATGGAATCTGCATAAGAGTATCAACACAGATATACATACATGCAGATACACTATTCCTAAATAGCTACCCTTCAGCAGCTTGCCACATTATAATACCAAGTTCATCTTATAATCAAACCCCAATCAGGAACTACGTCAAACCACTATCTAGCATGAAGAGCAATTAGCAATCATGAACATGGCAATTCACACAGATTTCAATATTTAATTCAGGATCTTAGGAATATGATTCTAACATAATAGCAATCTATCTAAGCGAATCCTGAGAACATATGCACAATATCAACAACCATTAAGCAGCAGAGACAAACAACATTTGAAACTCATTCATTTAGATCATACAAATGCCAGTGGAGTATTCAAAAACATCAAACACAACTGGTTTTCTAACTTCTTTTAGGTTTTGAGTCTTAAAGCATTTTGGGGATTATACGAGGATTCCAAAGTAACACAAATGAACCTTCTAGATACATAAAGCTAGGAAACTATAAGCAAATTGCACATAATGTCCTAAACTTTCTAGCAACTAACACACTTGGTCATTTGATATATTTAAGCAAGATCCTCTTCAACTAATTCCCCATTAACTACAAAACCATTTCTAACAAGTATGTTTCAACCAATAAATCCGTTTGATGATATAAAATTTGAATTCACTCTCCCCCTCAATCAATGACCCGTATTCTAGTTGAACCTCAACTGAAATCACCCTTAACCCCACAACTCATCAAACAAGAACTGTCGTGAGGTTTTGTAGTCGTTGATTGAGTGACAAATTTTATGCATAATCCAAGTATAAACAAATTTCATACAACACATTTTCACCAAGTGTCTTACAAATAATTTTCAGAAGAATCATAGAATGAAAACTATTTGTATACAAAGAAGACTTCTCTTCTTTTACAAGAAATGATGCACTGAAACGTACATCAGATCGAAGAAACATGGATATAAAGTAATCCATGCCCAGGTGAACATCACCCAGTTGGAGGAACAGCCGTCTTTTTGGCGACGTGCTTTCCCAGTATGAAGCGCGGGTTGCTATCTAAAGTAATAGCAAGCCATTTAGACATGTTTTAACAATCCATTTTAACTTCTGCTCGAGCTTCATTTAAAGACCCGTGCCATTATTGAATGACATTTCTAAGTCCGTAAATGTTATCGATAAACAGAAGACATGCCTAGGTGAAACTATTTTTGGTATTTTCTAATTTTTTAATTTTTATGGTTTTTCTGGTTTTACGAATTTCTATTTACAATTAGCAAGATTTTCTATGTATCTATTTACGAGATGGTATAAGATATGAACAAGTATATATATACAAGGATACGAACCAGAAACCATTACTCCTCAGCATTCTGAATCTTCTCCGCATTCATCACTTGACTTGCTGAAGAGCAATGTGAGCACTTTCAATCAGGGAATGATTCTGGCTTTTCACTCTCCCCTAATTAGTGCTCTCCCCCAATCTGACAACCTCTGACGATCACCCATAATAGGAAGAAGACTTTGGATGAACGCCCGAAATATGAAGAAGTCTTTTGATAACCAAATGCATGCCGTCTTTAATCTTCTAACACTCCCGTCCTAGAGTGACTCCGTCAAAAACCTTAGGCATCTTTTCGGTAGTTTAAGTTGAGCCTCAACTGAAATCTAACTTAACTTCACAACTCATCAAACAAGAACTGTCATGGGATTAAGTTAAATATCAAGTTGTAAGAAAAGAGCTCAACATTCTTGAATGTAGAGAAGACTGAAGACTCGACCTTCTTCAAGATTGCCCAATGTGGAGGAACAGAATACCAATCATCTTCATCTCACCAAATGCCTTCCAGTAACCTTACATATAACCCATCAGCCCGCAGCATACACATGAGATGATAACTCCCAACAGAGAATGTAGAGTAGACTGACGACTCGACCTTCTTCAGTCTTTAGTATAACACCAAAGTAACAAGTTGAACCACTGATCATCTATAGTATGTATCCATCCTTGGATATTAAGCCCTGATCACGTGAACCTGTTGTGCGTCCTTGATGTACACATTCTCTCTCCCCTGATGGTTACGATAGAGTAGACTGACGACTCGACCTTCTTCAGTCTTTAGTATAACACCAAAGTAACAAGTTGAACCACTGATCATCTATAGTATGTATCCATCCTTGGATATTAAGCCCTGATCACGTGAACCTGTTGTGCGTCCTTGATGTACACATTCTCTCTCCCCTGATGGTTACGATTAATCAGCCCATGACGTAACAGTGAAACGTAAATACCAAGGTAACAAGTTGAACCACTGATCATCTCTGCGGTTATCAACACCGGAATATATGATTAAGCCCGATCACGTGAACCTGCTGTGCATCCTTGGTGTACACATTTCTCTCCCCCTTGATGGTTACGATTAATCGGAATCATCATCATGATGTGTACATGTAGCCTGATGACGTGTACTTGAAGCATTGACTAGAAACCCTTTGTTACTGATTGTACCGGCCCGTGAGACGATGTAGATTAGCATTCCATGACCATGTTCTTCAACACCTTGATAGACGGAGGAAGAAGTAGTGTTGGAGAACCATGGTTTTCACGACTCCTGAACTGACGTATTCAGGAGTCGTATGACCATTCCTCAATCATCAACCAACATGTAGAATAATATTCACCCTTTCCCCCCTCAAAAATTGCATATGCCTGGCAACTGCAACTTTTTGATGATTGAACTTGTGAATATGAATACCATCAACGATAAGTGGCTCCGCTTGACGGTTCTTGAAGACTAACATGTTGTTTATTCACTCTTTCCCCCCCTCAAAAATTGCATATGCTTGTCAATTGCAATTTTTGGATGAATACGTGAATAAAAATATACTCCAATATGCGCCGATCCACTTGATGACTGAATAAGCACGGAAAGAGCATGAAACTTGTTGATGAGAATGGCCATAAATAAGAAGACTCCTCTTCTTTTGAAGATAAAGTGCACTCAAGCGTACACTTTTCTTTTCTTTGATGAACGAGGCCTGAACTGAGGTATTCAGACGTCATTATGTTGAAGAGCGAGGCCTGCACTGACTTGTACAGACGTCATATGATGAAGAACGAGGCCTGCACTGACTTGTACAGACGTCATATGATGAAGAACGAGGCCTGCACTGACTTGTACAGACGTCATAATCTCTCTCTTTACTTCTTCTCTCATCTAACTCGTCACCAACCCCATTATCATTCTATCGGCTTGATGTCGTGACCACTGATGGAGAAAACCCAATATGATGAACTTGATACTGAAGTAAAATAACCCGAACTTGTGACTTAAACTTGTACTAATGCGTGACAAAGAGCGGTGTAGAGACTTCGTGCAACATCGAATCCCTAAGTACTCTATACTCTTCAACCAACCAACCATCAAGTATAAGACGTACATCACCTCTTGGATATCCACAACTGCGTGTGACACTGAGCACTACAACGTGACTCCTTAAAGTGATAGTTATTTTGTAGTAGGGAGAAAGAAAAAAATAACTAGATATCCAAGTCCTTGTCATTGTATTGAAAGCTCGAACAAGGATCTCGAAGAATCTTCATCCAACCTCCCCGATATCTTCAGATGCTAAGTACACGCACCCATGAAATTTCACTTCAGCCTCAAATAAATAATAATGAATCAACGCCGTAGTCACGTCTTGTGGTTAATGCCCAAATCTAGCCCTTCATGATGCTTTAACTGAACTTTGATAATGGTTTTAACCCGATCATGGTTAAGAGCGCATAGTCCATCATCACGGGATTTTACAAATCTATGATTTAAACCGAGAAATAAGTTCTTTCTCGGGATTTTACAAAATCAAGAAGAAACCGTGAGGCAGTAACAGATTGAATGTGGCGTGACTGATTTGGTTTTAGGTGAACATCAGTTTGGGTTAAGAATATTACGTGAGAATTACAGATCACATCACAACCTTTTAAAACCTTTGGCCAACTAACCAACCTTGAACCCAGATTAGAGACCACTTGATGAAGGAAACCCGACGTACCAATACTGAAACCAGAAGAAGAAATCCCCAAATTTGTAACTTAAGCTTGCACTAATGTTGGAAGAACGGTGTAGAGAATTAATGCTTCAAGCAGATCTCTAAGTGCTCAATACCCAACCAAAGTATGAGACATTAACACCTCTTGCGATTATCGACATCGTCAATGACGTGTGACACTGAGTACTCCAGTAACTCTTAAGTGATAGTTACCCCGACTGCTGGTAACTAGATAACCCAAGTCTTCAACTTAAATTTTTCGCACGAGCAAGTTATCATTGAAAGTCATGCATCCAACCAACCCCGACTTCAAGATAAAATAAGTAGACGCCTTCGAGAACTACAACTTCAATCACAAATAAAGAATACCAGATTAACTTCGTGGTCATCTTGTGCTGTTGACTAGCCAGAAAGGAAAAGAAACATGCGCAAATTCTTAGAAGAGCCCATGACTCATAGTCAGTCCTATCAAACAAAGCTGTCTGATCCAGAATAGTTGTCGTACTGTGTACAGGATTTTACAGTTCTTGAGATTTATCTGAGAAATAAATTCAAGAACTAACTGCACAACAGTAAGTATCAAACTGCTGTAGACTGAACCACTGAATCCTGAATCGCTACGATCTGACCCGCTGTAACCGACACTGCTAAGATTCAAACCGCTGGAGACTGAACCGATACGATCTGACCCGCTGTAACCGGAACCGCTAAAATTCACATCGCTGGGGACGGAACTTCTAGGAAACTTGCGATAATTCTCCCCCTCAAAAAGGACATGAAATGACCTTTTTGCCAAAGCTGAGAGTCCGTGATGTATGTGAATTTGACAGGCACACAACATGGAAAGAGACAAACGAAACAACTGCAACGAAGAAGGTGATTCAGACTCTCTTGTAGTAACCCCTTGCTTTCCTCATCATCAATGGTTTAGTAGATTTACAATTCATTGAAGCTCGTAATGTGCCAAAACCACTTGATGAAATGCATATGACTGTAAAGTGAGTAAAAGGTTAACACATGTCTCCAAACAGATCACCTCTTGTCTTAAAGCCTGACTACCTCTTGAGAAGATCTCGAGCAACAATCCCATTAGAAGCTTGAGAGACAACAATCACTTGATGAAGCTTGATAAAGAACAAGTCCGCGACTTATACTTGCACTTAATTTGTGATGTAGAACCTATATTGAGCACAACAACGTAACTCCTTTAAATATAGGTAATGATATATACCCAACCTTCCATCCTTTATTGTATATATCCATTTCTTGAAGATCCAAGTCTAATCATCCACATTTGTGACTTAGAACCTATATTGAGCACAACAACGTAACTCCTTTAAATACAGGTAGTGATATATACCCAACCTTCCATCCTTTATTGTATATATCCACTTCTTGAACATCCAAGTCTAATCACCTTAAATACGCTCGAGCAAGGGTCATCAAACATCGTGCATCCATCCACCCCGAGATGTTTGTGACACTAAGTACACCAACCCGTGAATTAACAAACCAACCAAGTTACCATAATTCCCCAATTCCTGCTGATCTTGAAGCACAAACTTATCCCGAAAAAGCAGTCAAACCCCGTAAGTTACATTATGTCTACATCCAAGTCTAGCCTACTTGTCCAATATTACATTCACGGGATTTTGCAGCTCTTGAGATTTAAACCGAGAAATCGAATCTTTCGCGGGATTTTCTAAAAACTACAAGAGAAACCGTGAAATCAACCAGAATACCCAAGAGTGAGGTGCAATATCAATCTTCGAAATTCAAGTCACAGAAGTCAAATCACAACATGATCAAATCGCAACAAGTCGAGTCACAGATTGTCAAATTGCAACAAGTCAGATTGCAATCAACCAAGTCACAATAAGTCAAATCGCAAGTGTCAGCTCGCAACGTCATATCGTAACAGGTCAAATCGCAATCCGTCAAGTCGCAACAAGTCAAAGCGCAACTTGACAAATAGCAATTAAACAAATTGTAATTCGACAACTATAACTCAGATCGTAAAAATCAAATTGCATGCTTGCTCAAGTGGTAGGCTCTATTTGGACTACGCCGCCAAATCCACAACTCTGTAATCCCGATGACATTCATAAACCCAAATACTAGCCGTGAAGTGTGTATCCTCGTGAAACTTTGTGGATCCAAATATACCCAAACATTTCACTCTTGAACCCAAATCCAACACCATACGGTTGCCAAAAACAATAACCTCGGATCACGACTCACAAGACACCACAGCCCGATCTATATTCACCTTATAGTCCAACAATTTGTGGAAGAGTAAGTCAAACTATAATCACATACTAACTTCACCTTTACCCTTAGTTGACCAAAGTATGTTAGTTAGCTAAAATAATAAAGCCCAACACAATTTACTCGGCCCATTGATTAAAGAAGATAAAGCCCAGAACCAACAATTCACTCGGCCCATGTATAGAAATAACATCCGATCCAAATACACCCTTAACCCTAACAACTCGGGTATTTAAATCCAACTTAACACAAATCCTCACCCTAACTATTAGTAAATCCGCCCCCTTCTCCAATCTAATCTCTCTCACCCAAACCCCAATAATCCACAACCCCTCAAACCCTAATCACCATCATAAATCATGCGCCCCCATCCTCTCCACCTTCTTCATTAAATCGAATAACATCCACCAAACTTTAAATCATCATCTTCTCAATCTCAGACTTCAATCAATCATAACCGAATAACATAAACACAAACATCAATTAAGCAACCAACTGATGCTTAATGATTCTTCTTTCATCCCTTGTAACACACGAAGCATATTCACATAACCATACACTGGTCTTTCTTCTTCTTATCGGAATACTAGCTTCGATAATGGTTTCATGATCTTGACAAAGATGTCACGGGTAGGTTTGCTTCTTGTTTCTTTGTTGTGTTTTGTTTGAACGAACCAAAGAAAAGTGGATGACATACATGTTATATTACTTTTCTTTTAGTTTTGGATATACAATAGAAGCCTTGTTCTTCAACAGATCTATGATGAGGGAGGTTCAATTAAAAATCTTTGCAAGATAAAAAATGAACCGATCTGAGATTGATTTTCCTTTTTCTGTCTTCGTTTAGTATATTTGATGTTGGATGGTGAGGTGGAGTTGTTGACTCACATTAGTTAATTAGAGATGGGAATAGGTAGATATGATGTTGTTTACTAATTCGTTGGATGTAGAAAGTTAAGCGCAGAGGCGTTTTATGTATGTGTCGAGATATCGGTCTTCTTTTTCAGTCAATATTAATGAGGTCATGAAGAGTCTGTGGTATGTTTGGTTGTGGTCTGGTTATGGTTATGAGTCAATTTGTCCTCCTTCATCTTCTTTCTTTATCTATGAGTCGGTTTGATTTTTTACTGGTTTGGTAGACAAACCGCATCCACAACAGATAGACAAACCGAGTTCCTAAGTATAGACAAACCGAGTACACTTTATGTACACAAACCGAGTCTTAGACAAACCGCGTTCACCTCATATACACAAACCGAGTCTATGACAAACAGACAAACCGAGTACGTGACTATGGACAAACCGAGTCCAGGGTTAAACAGACAAACCGAGTCTGTGAGCCAATGGACAAACCGCGTCTGGGACAAACCGAGTCCAGGACAAACCGAGTCGAGGACAAACCGAGTCCTGGACAAACCGCATTTGACCGGTCAAAGCAGTCACTTTCGTACTTTCCTTAAATTCCGGATCTGTGTTTTTCACTTTGACCAGTCAAACAGACAAACCGCCTTCAAGAAACTCATTCTTTAACACTAGCAGTAACCAAGATCATCCTTCCATGACACACACTTTTTATCAAATCTCTACCAATAACATCATGTGCACACAAGAATATTGCAAACCGTTGTTCCGTTTTAGTTAACTGCTTCAAACTACAACTGAAAGTATTAACCAAATATTGGGCACAACATAATTTGTACAACACCAAACAAGATGATATACGAGCATTTGACACACCCAACAAACCAATGTGTTAAACAGGACAACTACCCTAGACTCTTAATACGTACGAACAAGAGCAGCAACAAATAGCAACAAATTAATGTACACAAAAGATTGGACACCAAAGCTGTACTCAGTAACTGGGCTGGATCTAAATTTGTAACAGTAAAGACATCCTAATAATTAAGCACTTAAAGCCCAATCTAGCATGAAATGTTGTACGAACCCAAAGGAATCAAACTGGTTATTCGAACCAACAAAAATAAAGAAATAGATTCAAACAGATTGAGAATAAAAATTCGGACCACAAGAGAAAATATAAAAATCGACACACAATCAAACTGGATCTAACCATGGCTCTTGATACCAATTGTAGGGAATAACCTTCATGATTGTGTGTAAGATTCAGGTGGTCTTGGTTCATGAAAGATCAAGCTTTCCATGGTGAGTTAGTGAGATGTTAGAGAGAGAGAGAGGGAGACTCTTTGAGAGAAAACTGAATATGCTAGATTAAGTGTGTGAAGAGTTCCAACCCTTCCCAAGTGTGGGAAGGGGTATTTATACTTCTACTATTTGGTGCCCCTAGTGGGCTGTGGAGTGAGCTGACAGTGGGGAAAGCCCCGACCCACTCCACAAATATAAATACGACTAAGCTAATACTAATATTACTAATAATACTAAACTAATATATATAAGCCTACGAGCTATATAAATGCTAATTAGATGCTCGGGGTGACCGAACCTTCATATGAATATTTATATTCCTAACAGTATCTATAAGAACCGAATGTATATTAGCTTAAAGAAAGAAAACATACAAAACTTAAACACACACACACACTCTCACCTATACTACTCTTGAGGCACACCAACTTATGAGGTGAGAGTGGTGTATTTATAGTACAAGAGTAACGCCCTAAGGGCTTTGTGATGGGCTCGATGTGGGCTTTTGAGTTGGACTAGTCTATTACATTAATTCTAACATATTAGCTTAGCAAAAGCCCACTTTCCTAGACTTAGATAACCACATGACACAAAGTTCTAATAATACAAATGACCATCACTTTAATAAAGCTAACACATCATTCCTAGACCTAGACGAAGATGGTTAGAGGATTCATGTTTGAGAGGTTTGGTTGATTTACGGATTTTGATGTGCTTCGCACGCAAGTGTTTCACGGGGTTTTGAAAGACGTAAAGCAAAACATATGGTGCTGATTCGCAGCAGGGTTTGGGATCTTAAGAAGTGTATATACACATGAGGATGAAAGGAACTACTACTCACTTATATAGTAACTCGTGAGTCCTTTGTCATCCGAAGGTTGATGTTAGCATTTAGCTTTTTGATGAGCGTTTTAACATATGTTGTTAAAAGGCTTGAATATGATTTTTCGGATATGACATTTAACAATTGCGATCGCAAGTTAAACTTACTTGAATATTTTGGATGAAATATTTAAGTTGTCAACCCTACTCCAAGTTCTACTAGGTTTGTATCTAACCTTCCCATGACAAAAGGGTGTATTACTTGGAAGAAGGCGAAATGATGACCAGGGAATTAAGACAACTTCACGACTACTTTAACTTATAGGTTTTGACATTAGTGTATGACTATATGACTTCTAAGGGTTCATAGTGATAGGCATACCTAATTCATAATGTGTTAAAAGGACATAGTGTGGGTGCAAAATTTACGAGCAAATCATATAAAATGCACATAAGGAATGAATGCAAACATCATGCAAAACATGATAATCATTTAGCATTTAAGATCATGAAGACATTTAATCATATCTTACGAGAATATGTTATCATTTTGAAACAAATATGTGGGATGCAAGTAATCTAGGTTTGCTAAGGAAGATCCTAATTACTACTTATTCAAAATGAAATCCTAACGGGAGATAAAGTTCACCAAGGTAAACTATCTCTAGTCAAATGTAGGAATGAAAAATTTTCAAGTTATAGAATGAGTGTGAGACTATCACTAGTGGTGCTCAATTCAGGCTAAACACGACCATTTTTACGGGTTATACCACGAACCCAGCTTCTCTCCTGGAAGCAATTCAACCGTTAGGTCAAATTGAATTTCTAGTGCGATAGGTTCTCCAGTAGTCATTCTCATATTAGAAAAATTCAAGTTCCTATATTTGCCTATCGAATTATAGCAAAGATGATATTAGCTTATTTCGCTAATACATGGCCTAATATGACTCAACTAACCGTATTTTGAAAGTCGGTTACGAATATGACATGTCTTACACAACTTCTAACAAAGGCAAATGAAATGTTTTAATTTCGTGTTTGAGGTTTAGAGGTTATTTGGTGGAGATGGTGCATTTTATGATCTCTTGGATAACAACTTTGTTTGTTGAGTTGTTGCATGTTATTTTAACATGATTTAGTTTTCTAGAACCAAGAGATGCTTTAATGTGATACAATGTAGAATCTACTACATCGAGAGTGTTTCAAGAATGCTCCTTAGCATATCTTGAGAGACGAATCTAGTAAAGGTTATTTACCTCAATAGATCTTGTGAGTATTATATTTGAAATGAGACATATTGTATATTTCAACAAATATGCTTTTCTAAGAGGAAACTTATCACTTTTATGAATGCTTAGTGAAACAAGTATTTTAGTGTATGACCAATTTTACTTGTTTATGCAATGACACATGTTGTATTGGGTTATTATTCAACTCTAATATCCTATATTTGTTAACAAGATGCAATGTATTCTCTTGTAACATAATCATTCATGTTATAAAGAAAATAAGATGCATAGGATATAATTGATCCTTTGTCAATCTTTTGATAAGAGAAATACATGTGATATTCTCAAAGATTGATGACTTACATAATAGTTAATAACATATTATGTGTGACACTTTTACTAGACATGTGATTTTGAGTGTTGAGTCGTTCATGGGCAAAGTTTACATATGTTGTTTGTTTGCTCGTGTTTGGTTTTTCAGAAATGACACATTTACTAATTGTATTGCAATGTAAATTACTTGTATATTTCGGATGAAACATCCAAGTTGTCAATCCTACTTAGTTGTGTATTTTATGCATCTTTTAAACATATTAGTTTAATGTTTGGAACACAACCATTGGACAAGAAGACTTAATATGGCATCTTCAACACAAGTGTGAGTTATGATCCGATGCATATTATTTTTGTCTTGAGAGGACGTCATTATTTTCATAACAATCGAGTGTGATTGAGTATGTAGATTCAAGATAATATATTTCATCATATTTTGATGTTATCTTGAAGCTAGACAAATAATGACTCCAATTTCATGTCCATACTCGAAAACTTGTCAATTAGATTCGATAATGATATCAATCATAATTTGAATAATGAATTGATATGTACTCGAAATCTTTCTTGACCCTCACGATCACTCCTTTTAAAAAGAAAATAAAAATTAAGGGAATGTGTTCAAAATAGCAAGCGCAGATAAGGAAGATAGCAGGCATAAAACTAACCATCGATTTACTGGTCTAAGGAAGACAAGACTAAGCATTAGGACTTTCCTATTGACCTTTCTTTTCTATAACGAAAAAAGCCCCCTCTCGGTGATGTGGGTGAGAAACCCAAATCAGAAAAGCTCAGCAAGCCAATGGCTAGTATACTTACTTGCTCGTTATAAGGGGGGGGGGGGGGGCTAAAGCAGGGTAGCGAAACTAGGAACGGAGTTGGCTTGTTAGAGCGTGTGAGGTTAATGATATATTAAATTACTACTTCGATATTGTCATTTATTTTTATTTGCGAAAAACTATTTATATTATTAAGTATAACATTCTTAGTTTTTTGACACCTCATTAGTATAAAAATTATTATCTTAACTATTTTTATACCACATACATAAAATACTAAATGTTTAAAACATTTTGTATGTGTGTTAGATCAATGCAAGTTTAATACATTTTCTTTTACTTAAATACTAATGTATTAATATGATATTTTATCTTGTTTAGACAACCCATGGCCAAGCAATACAAAATGATGTAATGTTTTAGAGATCATGTTACGGATTTAATGAAAGTGTTAAATATTTTGAGGTGATATATTTTTTACACTTAAACCTTTGGAAAAATAATTGTGTAAGACAATATCTTTCGACGTACATGATCAACCAACTTAGTTTCCATTCCTAAGAAGGTTACTAAAGCATCCTAAAACTTGCAAGATGTCGAAGACACATATGCAAGAAAAGTGGTCTATGCCTATATGCAATGCAAAATCAATTAAGAAACTTAGTGCAAGAAGTCTAGTCTAAGTTCTATTAACGCATAAACAAAAACAAATAATCAACACATAGCAACAAGGCATGTAAAACACTTGTGATTATAGATATAATTAGCTCAACTAAAGATAAAAATAAGCATACAAAAATATTAACTAACAATAATAAGACACAAAGAAAAACAAATAGCCATTTAGCATAACACACAAAAATAATTATCGTCATTTTGTGTATTAAGTATAATAATGTATACTTAGCTTGATTTTATTTGAAAATAAATATATTTTCACCCCATTTCAAAATTTGGTCAAGTTCAACACCTTGAAAATATGAATACATCAACGTGTGATGTTCACTTTGTAATTTGACCAAAAAAAAAATTGCAATCGGCATGACCGGAAATGACTCTCTGTTACGAATTAAAGACTCTCGTAAATTTTACTTTACAATCATTTTCTAAAATTATTTTTATATGAAAGTAGACTCAATTATGTTTAAAACGATAGGTGGCATGACTCCCACGGACTTACGGTTGATTTTATACGAATTTTTGAAAATTACCCAATTCTGAAAAACCGACGAAGGTACCGTTAAATTTAGCGGTACCGTCCATATTTAATGGTACCGTCCGTTATATTTAACGGTACCGTTACCTGTTATTACAGTTTTGAACAAAACCAACCGCATCACTTTACGACTCGTTCTATAGACATTACCGGACACTTACAAACTCTATTCTTTTAGTGGTTTAAGAAAACCTTCAAGCTAACTTGTAAGTATTAAGCAACTAAATACTTTTCATATTTTATCACCTTCATAGGTAATTTGATACATGGATCGTACTCAATTTTGAAAACAATTTGTTTTAAAAATTTGAGCGACGTGGCTCTGGTACCAATTGTGGAAACCGTAGAGGGGGGGGGGGTGAATACGTTTCCATTAAAAACTTAAAACTCTTTGTATCAAACACCCGATCAAGTGTGACGTAATATGAAAAGTGTCAACAAAGATCATACAACATCTATAGATGGTATAAAGTAAACTATAACACAAAAACAATCAAACCATGACACAAGCATAATCAACATATTATAAGCAACAAACCACATAAACATAAACGCAATGCAAATATAAATATAAAGCGATAAAGAATAAAATAAAAGTAAAGAGATAAGTAAGAAGGCGCAAACCATACACGATGATTTATAGTGGTTCGGTCACGAAGCTCCTCTTCGCCCTACTCCACTCCCCGAGTACCCAACTCGAGAGTTACTTCACTAATCAACAAGCTCCCTTCAGGCGGAGAAAACCGTACACGTCGCTTATCCTTATTTCCGACACTAAGCTAAATGTCGAGTACTAATCTTAGCTAGCACCAATCTACCACGATCTACCTGATCTACACTTGATCAATTCATAAGCCCACAAGCTACAAAAGATCACCAAGATCTCAACAATATCACAAGGATCTACTCCCACTTGAATCGATCTACCCTTGATCCACTTGATCAATACACAAGCCCACAAGCTTCAAGAGATCTCCAAGATCTCGACAAGATCACAATGATCAACCCTCACTTGACTCAATCTACCCTATCTACCCTTGATCAACTTGATCAACACACTAGCTCACAAGCTACAAGAGATATTCAATATCTCTATAAGATCACAATGATCTTCTCTCACAAACTCTCAAAAGAAAAATGAACTTGATGTATGCAAGGATACAACAAGTATGTAACAAGTGTTACAAGTGCTCTAACTACAACTACAACACTTTGTATCTTCTTGGATACCTTGTGTTCTTCTCTTGCACTTGAAGAGGAATGAAGAGGATCTCTTGTTGGGATGAAAGGATCACTCTTAAACAAACTAAGACTCTCTAAATGATCAAAGAAAGTGATCTAAGTGAGGAGGGATTAGACCAGAGAAAACTGACTGAAAAAATCAAGTTGGAAGTGTAAAATGGTCCACTATTTATAGGCAAAGAAAAATTAGCCGTTACAGAGGGACGACACCACTAATTGTCAGACGGCACCACTAAATTTAGTGGTACCGTCGGTACTTTAGTGGTACCGTGGACGCTCCTCTATTTGTTTTTAGTGGGGAAGGTTTATTTGGGAATGTTTGGAGTTGTTTTGGGGGGAAAATGACTGTTGGGATTTTTTTAAACTTATTTTTCAAAATAAAACATTTCTTTTTAATTCAAAAATAATTTGTAAAATGTATTTTTGAAAAAATGTTTTGTTACATTAAAAATGTGAAGTTTAGAGAAAAATATAATCCTTTGATCATTTGTCAAGTAGTAGATTTGTTTGTCCATACCTTGAGTGATTTACGTCGGGATGGAAATCTACGACTTTGTTGAAGCATACTTGAGACGTCGAGAGGTGTTGATGTAAGTATGCATTGATGATTTATGTTTACAAGTAACTTGCGCATTTTACGTTATGTATTACAAGTTACATGTTTGTCATTATTAAAACCGAAGAAATCGTTTAGTTTAAATATCGTAATATTTGCACTAACAGTAGTTTAAACCTATCCTTCCATATCGTGTAGTTTTGTGTCAATGGTTAATCTTATGGCTTTAGTAGCACTGTTACATATCTAATTTAGTCTTAGGGTTTCCCTTTCAGACTGCCTATATACATACTATGCTTGCTATATATGTCTGTTGTGATTTGCTGTTGTTTTGTAATATTATTTGCCTATTTGAATATGACGGCTGTGATATGGATAAACCATGATCCTTCTCAACATTATTCTTATAGACTTCCTTAATACTGAACTTGATCCTTCTCAACTTTAGTCTTGACTTGGTGTTTGGATATGTCTCCTATAAATATTCTTCCATTTAAAGGCACATTTAAAGTCACACCAAACACATTTAAAGCCACACCAAACACACATAAAGGCATCTAATTATCACATTTACATAGTTGACTTCCCCACTTAAATAAACACTGTTTTTCACAATTATTTTTGTCAAACCCTTCCAGACCATTGGTTCCTTTTATGCTTTTTTGCTTATTTTTAGTATATTTTGTGCTCCCTTTAATGCCTTTTATACTTAGCATAGGATATTAGACAATAAATATGTTCATGTGACTACCATAAGTTAGTTAGACCGAACCATTTTTTTTGGCAGAAATCATAAGCATTTCATCTGATTCAAGCATTTAAATTGAAACAAGTTCTAATAAAATGGCTCCTCCACCTTGGCATTTACCTTATCTTGATGATTCAAGCTATGTTTCAAGCTATCATTATAGTGATTATTCAAGCTCTGATGACCAAATCCTGTAAAATTGTGTTTTGAACCACATTCTCCTACAAAATCAAGTTCAAGCTCCAAAACTGTTCAATCTAAAAAAAAACTTCAAGCTCTGTCAATGCTCCTGCCAAAAAGGGTTCAAGCTCTAAAACTCTTCAATAAAAAAAAAAAAAAAAAAAAAAAAAAAAAAAAAAAAAAAAAAAAAAAAAAAAACCCTTCAAGGTCTGTCAATAGTCATGCCAAAAAGGGTTCAAGCTCCAAAACTGTTCAATCCAAAAAAAAAACTTCAAGGTCTATCAATAGTCCTGCCAAAAAGGGTTCAGCCTCAAAAAGTGTACAAGCTCAGAAGGTTCAAATTCAAGAAATCCCTGGTAAAAGGATTCAGGTTCTAGGCCTTGCAAATATGCATACTTGTGCAACAATTAAAGATAAAATGTTTGGAATAAAACAAACTCCAACAGGACTTAGACCAGCTGCAGACAGTAAGGGGAATGGAAAAAGAAACATGGCCTAGAAGCAGTTGTGTTTTTAGCTTAACTGTTATGTCTTTAGCTTAAGAGTTATCTGTTTAGCTTAACTATTATGACCTTAACTTTTGATGGTACTTGAAAAAACCTTGGATGGTAGTAGCTTTTGATGGTAGTTTAACATGCATATGTTGGTGGTCCAATTATGTGCCAAAACAGATGGATGGCCAGGGAAGCACTCCAAAGCCTGCACATATTTTGTGGTCTAATTATGTGCACATCTTTTGTTGACAGTTTAAGTGCACTTTAGCATGGTTGGTAAACACTGAATTTGTTCTTATTTTTTGCAATATGCAGTCTACACAAGTGAAAAGTCATTAAAATGCAGTCTTATTGACAAGTGAAGGAAATGACATATGTGAATTCATTCCATTAACTGAAACAGTTTACATGATTGACCATTTATACACAAGATAGTCAAACTAGAAAAAGTCAACTAAAACTAATAAAACACTAAACTGCTAACTAACTGCTAATACCACATATTATTACAATATGCTAGACTATTGTTGAGTAGAGTTTTCATCCTTGAAGGGCTTGTAGCTCTGCATATGCTCTGCACACTCTGGATAGTTGAAGACTGTGTAGAGGTGGTGTTTGGATCAGCACTTATCTCCACTTTAAGTCTGCACATATTCTCATTTGCACATCAAACTTATACCATTTCATACATCTCAACACAAATCATTGTCCAAATAAATACACATTTGTGTGTCCTTATTATGCAGTTTACACACATATGTGCAGTCTACACAAACTTATACCATTTCATTCAACACAAACTTAACAATTAACATTTCAATATCAAAGCAACACAAAAGGCAACAAAAGATCATACTTGATACCATTTCATTAACTTAATCTAATCATTACATTACTTGGCTATTATCATACCAAACCCAACACAAATAACTGAGAAAAATCCTAACAAAATGAAAAACAACCTATCATACAACTGCAACTTTGACTTTGTAGCAGTCAACTCTTCTTCCAAGTTTGACTTGTAAGAGCATCAATGATCGGTTGACTATCCACATTCTTCTTCAATCGTTTCTGCCTTTGAAAGAACCCATACACCAACTCTTTGTAGTATTCACTTGGAAGATCATCATCCAAAAACTCATAAACTTTAC
>CP139508.1:227107354-227252203 GCA_021014915.2 Artemisia tridentata subsp. tridentata | reverse complement strand
CTTCTGGTTTTACAAATTGATGAAGCGAAAAGTGTACCGTTTTTAAGGGGTCATTTAAGCCCTAAATCGTATTTATTTGATCCAATATTGCCCTAAATCGTTCCTTTTGTCATTTTAGGTACTTTTGAGGAGAAATCTGGAAAAGGAGGCATTTTGGACGTTTTTGGAGCATAAAAGTGAAGAAAACGACAAAGTCTCAAAAATCGGCTAAAAGTTACCTTTGACGGCGTCAGATTTTACTCTGGACGGCGTCATGGCTTGGCAAGAAAAGGTGGATGTGAAATTTACTCATGATAAGCCAGTGAAAATTACATGTGAATTCTGACGGCGTCACGCTTTAACCTGATCAAGGGCGTCACGGCTTAATTCAAAGAGGGACGGCGTCACGTTCAAGGGCTGACGGCGTCAAGCCTTGATAAGCCAGAACGGATTTTGGAGAGCTAAAGAGGGACGGCGTCAAGAAGGCCATCCGGGAACCCTAGAAGCGGCGAGGTGACGGCGTCACACTCCATAAGGTGACGCCGTCAGATGTAAAAATCTATATATAGTTTTGCAATTCTTTGTCATTAAAGAGAGCTTAGTGTGGAATTTTTGGGAGAAAACCCTAAGACGATTTTAGCATCTTTTTCAAGGCTTTTTGCCTTGAGATCTTCCATGTTACATTGAAAGATAAGTTATCAATTAATCATTCAATATGTCTATGTGTTGTTTGATTCTATCTTGTTCTTGTCTTTTGTTTAACATGTTAGGCTAGATTTATCTTGTGTTTGCTTAGATCTAATGAAACCTAGCTATTGATTATTGGTTATTAGTGTGTTATTGGTTGTATTGGATGATTGTTTATCTATGTTAGGCTTAAGAAAACTGGCTAACTTCCTATTCGGTAACTTGCTTGAACGTCTTAAGAAACATGAACCAAATGCGTACTAAAGGTTTTTATGGTTGTATTTAATGCATAAGCGAATTCTAGTGATCCCATGTTAGGAGCTTCCTAGCCGGCTCGACATAGGAGTGAAGTAGGAGCTTGTAGAGTTGGGGAAGTACGTACGCCACCCCACGATTGGTATTAAGGAATACACCCGTCATCCACGCAACTAATACACACTAATCAACCGGTAAAAGATAGTTAGGGAGTAAGGAAATCTAAGTGAACACATTTCTCTACACATAAGTTTTCACCAACTTTTTATTTTCAGTTATTTATTTTATTTGCATTTGTAGTTATTTGGGTTAGTTGACTAGCAACTAATTCCGCCCACTCCTTCAAACCCGAGATTTTACTTGCTTTCATAAAAAATTATAAAAACATAAAAAGAATCTTCTCTCACCCTTAGACCTATTAGAGTAGTTTTTCATACCTAACGAACACTATTCCCTGTGGAGAACGATCAATCCCCCGTACTTACCACTACACTATACTACATCGGTCAGGTACACTGCCTGGTGGGGTTGTAAGCCTCTTGAGATCCCTCGAGAGGTAAAACCTGTTGTAAGGTTGCAAAACCACGCATCAAGTTTTTGGCGCCGCTGCCGGGGAATAGTTATTGTTTAGGTTGAATTTTTTACTTTATAGGTCTACTCACTAGATTCCCTTCTAGTGAGATTTTTATTTTATTTTTCTAGATTTTCTTTAGTCTATCTATTTTCTTCGTTTCTTTGTTCGTAACCATTACCATTCGACATCATGGAAGATGGTAATATCCTTGATCCCAACATCCCACCACCACAACAACCACCACCACCTCCTAGAGCCCGTACTTTAGGAGAGTATTCCCGTCCTAGCCACCATGGCTATCGAAACACCATTGAGCTCACTCAAGGAGCCAATGTCACACCCTTGCGATCCGACACCATCCGGTTGGTGCAAAGCGGATGCGCATTCCATGGACTTCGTTCTGAAGATCCTAATCAACACCTCAAGGACTTTCTTAAAATCGTTGATTCTATAGACCTTGATGTTGCCACTCGAGAGACGACCCGATTGCGTCTCTTTCAATTCTCTCTGCGGGATCAAGCTAGTCAGTGGCTAGAACGTCAACCCGCAGGATCCATCACCTCTTGGGATGATCTCACCACTCGTTTCCTTGCTCAGTTTTCCCACCGGGAAGAACTACCAAGCTAAGGAATGATATCTTGATGTTCCAATAACGTCAAGGCGAAACTCTCTACGAGGCATGGACTCGATTCAAGGACTTACTCCAAAAAGTCCCTCACCATGGCATAGAACTTTGGCTCCAAGTCCAAATCTTCTATGACCATATCAATCTCTCCACAAGGCAAACCATTGACCAATCGGCCGGTGGCAAGCTACGTGATCTAAGTGCGGAACAATCATGGGCTCTCCTAGAGGATCTTGCTCTTTATGACAACGAAAGTTGGAGTGATCCCCGTGATTTGAATAAAACGGTCAAGGCAATATCTTTACCTTTGAACAATTCAAGCACTTCCGACCGTAGGATCATAGAACTTGAAGACCAAGTCAAGTTTCTCATGAAATCCTACGAGGTTCCTAAACTTTCAAGCCAAGTGAACAAAATCACTTCTTCATGTGAATTATGTAGTGGTCCCCACGACACTCGTGATTGCATGGAACTCCCCGAACAAGCTTTTGTGGACTACGCATCCTCGCGTACCGACGGAGCGGGAGACAAGTGGTACACTTTCAAACCCGAGCCAAACCATTACGGTGATACATACAACCCCTCATGGAAAAATCACCCGAACCTTAGGTGGAAACAAAACCAAAACGCACAACAACCCAATTCTTCCAACCCACATAATCGTTTCCAATCAAGCGGTTCCAACTCGAACCGTACTTTCAACAACAATCCTTCCGGCAATGGTAGTACCGATAACTTTGAAGGATTGATGTCTCAATTTATGGCATCTCAAGAAGCTCGTTTAGCCAAGTTTGAAGCCGATTTCAAACAAAAACAAAGCGAGATGACCAATAAGATTGACACCTTGTTGAAAGCCCTCAATGACCGAGAAATGGGAGCACTCCCTAGCAACACGGTCAAGAACCCGAAACTAAACGTCAACGCTATTTCATCGGTTTCGTCCCCTAGTTCTTGTCCACAATATTATTCGGTCAATTCCATGAGCACGTGTTTCAAACAAACCCAAGTCATAGTTGAAACACCTCCCACTCAAAACCTTGACGAAGAATTCAAGGAGCTCCACCTTGAAAGTCCGGTTGTTGATGTGTTGGATGAGAAGAAGCTCAAGTTAGGCGAAAAAGGGACCGCCTTCGTTCAAAACAAACTACCTAAGAAGTTAGATGATCCGGGCTTATTTGTTCTACCTTGCAAGATCGGTAATTCGGAGGCTTATGACACATTAGCCGATCTTGGATCAAGCCTTAACCTACTTCCGTTACCTCTCTACACCTCTCTAAAACTAGGAAAACTTGAAGAAACCGAGGTGATAATAGGTTTAGCGGATGGGAGTGTTGCTTACCCGGTTGGAGTAGTTAAGGACGTGTTAGTGCACATTGGAAAACTAACCATTTTAGCCGATTTCCACGTCCTTGATATGGTTAGCGACCCTACATGCCCCTTGTTGATAGGTAGAGGATTTTTGGCGACCGCTAGTGCTATGATTGATTGTAAGGAATCTAAGATAGCGGTAGGAGAAGGAGATACTTGGTCAGTCTATGATGTAAAGAAACATGCTTATGATACTAGTGATGAACCGACACCCCATTGGTTAGAGTTGAATAGGAGACCATCTAGATATGGACCTTGGATAGATAGAGGCTTCATAGGACCCCAACGCCCATTTTACCTAGAAGAGGACTTTGTGAACCGAACACATACGGTAGAACAACTCTTGGCTAGGGACACCGAATTGGATCCATTTGAAGACCCTCTAGTTTTTAGAAGGATGATTGAGTTCCTAGGAGTTTTGCCAATTAACCTAGGAATGAATAAGTGGACTTGTGAGGAAGATGATCATAAGTGGAATTGGGACAAACCACCCAAAGATGGAGATGGGTCATGGCATATTAAGATGACATTGTATGACCCGGATGGAGAGAAGTTTGAAAAGATATATCGTACTAAGCGGACCAATAGGAAACTTCAATCCAAGCTTAACCCTAAAGACGTCCTCGATGACGAGCTCACTTATATAGGGTAGAGTGACTTTGAGTCTAGCTACGAGACTCGTTAATAAAGAAAAGCGCTTCTTGGGAGGCAACCCAAGCTTTATTTTATTTGCTTTGTGTGTTTATTTGTTTGTTTGTTTGTTTTTATTTGTTTCCGTATGTGTGTTTAATTTTTATTAGTATTGATTCATGTTCAAAACTAAAATTGTGAAAATGCTTTATTTTGTTTTTAACTTCGTCTTAACTACATATAAAGGTATTTTGCAAAAGATAAGTGTAAGGGAAATCTAAATCGGTTTATTAGAACACAAATGAACATGAATCGTATTAATATTAAATTAACATACATATTCGTATTTGTTTGAGTCAAATGCTTGTATCGAGTCATAATGATGTTTTGCAGGATTTCCAGGAAGTAAGGTAAAGGTTTTTTCCAGAAATTTTCCGGAAACTTAAAATGAGAATTTTTGTCAGGTCATTTCTGACGGCGTCAGGGTTTATAACCTGACGGCGTCAGATTTAATTTTCAGAAATTTTTGAAAGTTTTGTTTTTAAAAAAAGTTTTTATTAAATCTCCAACTTATAATCTCCAGGAATCTGCAAAATTATCATTCCACAAGCATTATATCCTTATATATAGATTTATCCCGCCGATGTTATGCAGGTTTTCGTGTTTGTTTTCTCAGGTTTAACAGGTTATTTTGGACAAGGAAATGTTTTGAATCAAGCTTATGGCGATGCATTAGTCATGGAGCTTCAACATTACTTTGGAAGAAGATTTAACCGTGTTACTTCATTATCCACCGAGCGAATCAGGGGAGTATTTGATTTCATTCTTTTACTTTATGCTTTTACATCTTGTTATTTGAACATTGGGGACAATGTTCATCTTAAGTGTAAGGGGGGGTAAAAGTACGATTAGAGAATGCTCTTACGCTTGATTTTTATTTGTTTAATAGAAGATGTGTAATAAAACTGAGAGGAATACTTGTTAAGGTAATTTTAGTGCCAAATTTAAAATTTTTTACAACATATAAGAGTGAAACTTTGATCTTAATGAGCGTCTCACGGATAGGAGTTATATGACTAGCACAAAAACCGTACCACTAAAAAATTTTCCACCCCCAAATATGTGAGGTTCGCCCCTAGAATTGGTAGGAAAAGCACTTATGCTATGATGTGTGTACCGGTAGCACTTAGATTCTAGAACTTGCGTTAGGACCATTCCAAGGCCACAAGTGAGACTACATTCGTGTAGTTAGATTTACTACATGATAAGAGGCATTAGGATTAACCCATTGTTTTACACCTGTGTTTTTGTCATAATTACATTGGCTACATTGGTCAAGTAATTCTCCCACACCCTTTGCGTTGTACTCATTTTTAGTACACGATACCCCTAGTACACCCCTCAGAGCCTATCTTTTCGTTTCGACCTTTAAGCATTTTACTTAAAGGAAGAATTTGTTACACCCCACTAAAATGTACACCCAAATCGCCTTAACCTACCTTGTATGCACTCATTTTTAGTGCATTATTGTTACAACATTTGTTTAAACCCAAGTTAATTATCTAATTGATTACATGGTTGCTAAGTCGAGTCATATCCTTGTACATATTGTTTTGGGACGATTGGAACTCATGGGTAAAGTACTAGTGTAATGGAGTAATGGGGAAGAACATCATTTATTACCCCCATATGTGCTAAATATTTTAAAAAGTACTCCAAGTTTTTCGATTATCTTAATTCGAGTCATTAGATTAGTTAATTGTAAAGTTATGTAAAAGTTCAAGTGTAAGGGGGATGCAATGCTCCTATGATGTATTATTTTGGATGGTAGGGCAAGAGTGTATGCAAAAAAAAAAAAAAAAAAAAAAAAAAAAAAAAAAAAAAAAAAAAAAAAAATCGAAAAATCAAGAAAAATACAAAAAAATGAGAAAAAGAAAAATAGAAAAAAAACATACGGACTACCATCCCGTTTCATTTTTATTTTATGTTTTTGTTATTTTCTTTCATTAGCTTAAATCGAGTCGAGTCTTGGCTTAGCAACATTGTATAGTACATGTAATTAATCAAGATCTTTAACTCGCCACCAGTAAAATATCCTTTATCCAACAAAACCGTGTTTTCCTTTTCCCTACACCTAAAGTTATAACCCATTTAAAAGCCCTCTTTGATAGTTTATCTTAGGTGCTTACGCCTAGTGGAGGAGGTTTTCGATCCTTTCCCAAGCCTATGGTAATCTATTTGCTATGACAGGTAGTGAGAGATATTATCCGTTTTCATTTATGAGATTTATTTTGATGACACTTGAGAGATGTGAGTATCTAAACACTACTTGTGAGGTGCTAGTTTATAATCTCCGTGCTTATTATGATTGAAGTGGAACGATTATTTGTTGTAATTACTTTTATGTTTGCATTAAATGACCCCTAACTTGTATTTTGATTAGAATAAAAGCGCATTTGCTTGAGGACAAGCAAATCTCAAGTGTAAGGGTATTTGATGAAGCGAAAAGTGTACCGCTTTTAAGGGGTCATTTAAGCCCTAAATCGTATTTATTTGATCCAATATTGCCCTAAATCGTTCCTTTTGTCATTTTAGGTACTTTTGAGGAGAAATCTGGAAAAGGAGGCATTTTGGACGTTTTTGGAGCATAAAAGTGAAGAAAACGACAAAGTCTCAAAAATCGGCTAAAAGTTACCTTTGACGGCGTCAGATTTTACTCTGGACGGCGTCATGGCTTGGCAAGAAAAGGTGGATGTGAAATTTACTCATGATAAGCCAGTGAAAATTACATGTGAATTCTGACGGCGTCACGCTTTAACCTGATCAAGGGCGTCACGGCTTAATTCAAAGAGGGACGGCGTCACGTTCAAGGGCTGACGGCGTCAAGCCTTGATAAGCCAGAACGGATTTTTGGAGAGCTAAAGAGGGACGGCGTCAAGAAGGCCATCCGGGAACCCTAGAAGCGGCGAGGTGACGGCGTCACACTCCATAAGGTGACGCCGTCAGATGTAAAAATCTATATATAGTTTTGCAATTCTTTGTCATTAAAGAGAGCTTAGTGTGGAATTTTTGGGAGAAAACCCTAAGACGATTTTAGCATATTTTTCAAGGCTTTTTGCCTTGAGATCTTCCATGTTACATTGAAAGATAAGTTATCAATTAATCATTCAATATGTCTATGTGTTGTTTGATTCTATCTTGTTCTTGTCTTTTGTTTAACATGTTAGGCTAGATTTATCTTGTGTTTGCTTAGATCTAATGAAACCTAGCTATTGATTATTGGTTATTAGTGTGTTATTGGTTGTATTGGATGATTGTTTATCTATGTTAGGCTTAAGAAAACTGGCTAACTTCCTATTCGGTAACTTGCTTGAACGTCTTAAGAAACATGAACCAAATGCGTACTAAAGGTTTTTATGGTTGTATTTAATGCATAAGCGAATTCTAGTGATCCCATGTTAGGAGCTTCCTAGCCGGCTCGACATAGGAGTGAAGTAGGAGCTTGTAGAGTTGGGGAAGTACGTACGCCACCCCACGATTGGTATTAAGGAATACACCCGTCATCCACGCAACTAATACACACTAATCAACCGGTAAAAGATAGTTAGGGAGTAAGGAAATCTAAGTGAACACATTTCTCTACACATAAGTTTTCACCAACTTTTTATTTTCAGTTATTTATTTTATTTGCATTTGTAGTTATTTGGGTTAGTTGACTAGCAACTAATTCCGCCCACTCCTTCAAACCCGAGATTTTACTTGCTTTCATAAAAAATTATAAAAACATAAAAAGAATCTTCTCTCACCCTTAGACCTATTAGAGTAGTTTTTCATACCTAACGAACACTATTCCCTGTGGAGAACGATCAATCCCCCGTACTTACCACTACACTATACTACATCGGTCAGGTACACTGCCTGGTGGGGTTGTAAGCCTCTTGAGATCCCTCGAGAGGTAAAACCTGTTGTAAGGTTGCAAAACCACGCATCACAAATGAACAACTTAATACTCTCATTTCTCTCATCAAAGACAACTCTCTCAATGGAAATAATGTGCAAGCCAATATGGCAGATACCTATTATAATAATAGCAGAGTTTTCAATCAAAATTTTCACAATTTTTTTTGCTCAAATAGTAATTTGCAATCTAAAATTACTTCTAATGGTAAAATTGTGGACTCTGGTGCTAATCACCAAAATTGTGGACTCTGGTGCTAATCAAGACTTGCAACCTTGACTCTTTTCACTTCAAAAACACCAAAATTGTGGACTCTGGTGCTAATCAGCATGTGACTTACACTGATAAAGATTTAGTTAATGTTTTTGATATTTCCCATCTTAGAATAAAGGTTGGACATCCCAATGGGACTGACGCCTTTATTTCTAAAATTGGAAATCTCAAATTAACTGAATCTTTAATTCTGTATGATGTATTGGTTATACCTGAGTATTTTGTTACTTTGATTTCTGTTCATAAACTTGCCAAGGATAACAAAATCTTGGTTGCCTTTGATGAGAATAAATGCTATTTTTTGAATCAGGATTTGAATCTGGGAAATGTTCTGGGGACTGGTAATCAATGTGGTGGTCTGTATTATTTCAATACTGGAGGTATTTCATTTAAGTGTGATAATTCTGACTTTAAAACTTGTCTTTCTCAATATGACTGGCACTGCAGGCTTGGTCACCCTGTAGACCCTGTTCTAAATGTTTTAAAAACTGATTTACAATTTGATTCTAAGGATAAAAACATGGTTTGTGAAATCTGTCAAAGGGCTAAACAAACTAGAGAACATTTTCCTTTAACTGATCATACTACTTCTGATTTAGGAGATCTTGTGCATTTAGATCTATGGGGACCTTATAAGGTTTCTAGTAGAGAAGGTTACAAATATTTTGTTGTTGAGTCTAAAGTTAAGTATGGTATTGAAAAGGTTGTTAATTATTTCAAACTTAACACTAGAAATTATTGTTTTACTGTGCAACTTAACAAAAATCATGAACCAAAAAATTATTTTGAAGCTTTAAAATATGCTCATTGGACTGATGCTATGAATAATGAAATTGAAACTTTATATAGAAATGATACCTTTGAGATTACTATTTTACCTCCTTATAGAAAAGCTATAGGAAGTAAATGGGTGTTTAAAATTAAGTATAAGTCTGATGGAGAAATAGATAGATACAAGGCTAGAGTTGTTGCCAAGGGCTTTAATCAAAAAGAAGGTGTTGATTATGAGGAGACTTTCTCCCTAGTTGTTAAGATGGTCACTGTTAGATGCTTACTTAACATTGTTGTTCAGAATGATTGGCTTATCCAATTAGATGTTAATAACACCTTTTTATATGAAATTACCTGAAGGATTCTTTCCTGATGGTGATAACAGAGTATGTAGACTTAAAAAGTCTTTATATGGTTTGAAACAAGCTCCTAGGCAATGTGTAACACCCCCAAAATCACAATATTCGCGGAAGCATACACTTTGGGGTGCTACGAGGTCGATAATCATAACACAAGATTTAGGGAACGGATTGAAAATCCGTTTTAAAATATATTACATGAGTCAAATTATGTAGCGTTACATAAAATCCATTTCAGATGAAAATGAAGCCCATTTAAACAAAAGGTCCAATTGTCAGAATAAACGCATTAAAAACATTTCCATCACTTATTACGACCATCGCCATGCTCTGCACTCGGCTAAACGCACCTCAGTTTCCTGAGAAAAACATGCTAAAAGTCAGCTAACGCTGGTGAGTTCATAGGTTTAAATAAATAGCACATATGGACCAATAGCAATATCATAAAAACAATTCAGCAGATACACACTACTCAGCTATGCAAACACTAAGCCTCATCCTACCGATCTATGACAACGCAGCACGCCTACCTGGCGTTAGCAATTAAATAAGGGTGCCCGCGAGTGTTAATCCCCAGACACTCGGACTATTATTCGATTTGGTATACGTTCGCCTTGGTTATGCCGAGCCAACCGAACGGGGACGTCACTCCCAATAGATCTATTTATAACAAACGACTTCCTAGACATGAATTAACGGCAGATGATAGTGGGCACAAAATGGGATTCAGCAAACTTAGGTTTCTGCATATTAGTGTGTACTTAAAAACAAAATTCATTTCTGGTCCATGAAAATAGTTTTGCATGTTTCTCACCCCAAGCTTGTAAAGCAAAGATCGTATAAAATATGGGGCTATAAACTCACCTTTCAATAACAGCAATCTGCTACGCAACAAAATAATGCAACCGCGCCGACAGACAACCTAAATCAGTACGGTCAGTCTTAGCAAAAATACTCGTGTCTCATGTGTCCTCATATTATTTGAAAATTTTACGCTTGACTAGTGCTCGTGTATTTCTTGCTTGCTGTGTGGTAAAATATATTTTGAAACAATTTATTGTTGACGTTCTTTATGACGGTGGCTCATGGTGAAAGTGTACGGTGGGAATACGCAACGGAACATCCGTACTAGTATTCACCGCTTTAAATGCGCAAGTGTTATATATATATATATATATATATATATATATATAATATATATATATATATATATATATATATATATACTCATATATATATATATATTAGATTAATTACTTTTGTTATTTAATTAATTAAGATTAAAATTAATTAAATAGGTTTTTGAGAAATAATAAAATAATGAAGTTAGTGGAGGATTTTTATATTATAAATATTATTTATTATTTATAATACAATTTTAAGTAAAATAAAACATTGTTAAGAAATTTTTATAAAGTTTACTTAAGTTAAGTGTTTTCACCAAAAATATTCTAAGTGTTGGATTTTTTTTAGGAAATTTGGGCATGACCCATTCGTTTATACCACGTTTCCATTTATCTCAAGTGTTGCAAATTTTCCTCAAATATTCCACTAACTAGTTACAAGTGCAAAAATGTGATCGTGATGTATATTTCAATTGTCGTGAATATTTTCATCGTTATATTATTCGTTATCTTTACTTTTAAGTATTAACATTAGATTTCGACACAAAGTCAATATTTTGTCAAAAAGTCAACAAAAGTCAATCTCAATATCAATTTAGTGAAAATGTCAATTTTTACCCTTTTGGATACTAAACGTCTCAAAATAAGTCCAAAAATAGTTTTCGTTATATTTATTGTTTCGTTAACTTTTAATAAACACGGCGAGTCGGAAAATATTCCAAAAATCAATTTCATCATTTTTGTTGCTCATTGGGCCGAAAACTAGTGAAATAGCCCAATAGCCAATGTTAGCCCAAAACACATTTTTAGTTATAACGTATTTATCGACGCGTTTCTAGAAATCATTTAACTCGCTCATTGGGTTCGTTTGGTCAAAAAGTCAAAACTACAATTTTCTTCATGGGCTTCGGCCCAACAGTAAACTCGTGGGCTTTTTGGCCCAAAATTTAGTTTGGTCCATTTTGTTAATATTTAGTACTTATTAGTGATTATTAGTTACCAAACAAACTTTATACTTATCAAATAAGCTCTAATAAATAAGCTACTTAGTCAAACAGTCAACTATAACTAAAATTAAGTCTATTCGACCCATATTTCATGTGTTAACTTATTTTCACCTTTTTACTAGTTATTTTCTATAACTTGTGGCTTATTAAACAATCTATTCCAAATAAGCACTTGATAATATTTTTCCACCATTTCACCATTAGAGCCAAAATTTTATGTGTTTCAAAACCCCAATAATCTTTTATTTTTATCTTGGCCGATCCATGTATATGTTCACAAAAGTTTATATATTGATTAATTTCGCGTAAAAACCGTAACTAGTGTTTGTATCATCAAACTAACACTATATGTAACAAGATTTACCACACAAGCAAGAAATTTATAAACTAACTCATAAACCATAAAAATGTCGAGCACTATATAATACCATACAAGCCCTAGATTTTTCCAAATCAACAAAATATATACTTTCAACACTTTTAAACATCATTAGGCATCAAATGAACAAGAGATTAACAAGATTTGAAAATTTTTATGGATTCTTACAAGGGTTGTGAGATTAACGAGCCAAGGAAGACAAGAGACACCCAATGCTTCACCAAATTTACCCAAACTAAGTTCCAATTAACCCGAAAAGCTTTAATATACACTATAATGCATTTGATATTCAAAGAAAAATTATGGGTGATGGAGTTTGAAGATGGATCATGGGTTTTGAAGAGAAAATGATCAAGGAAAGAAGCTAGGTGCTTAATGGATAAGTGTATTTGGTTGTAGTAACATTTAGGAAAATATAGGATTATATATATGATGATTATGAGTTAGTGGAGCAATTTTTTGTCTTCTCTTGGTGAAATATGTATATGGCCGGTTTTATGTATTACTAGGGGAGGGTGATTTAATTTTTACCCGCGTTGGTGTATCGTGTGTCGGTTTGAGCTTAAAACGTAGCTGTAAAGTCCCGTTTTGACGTTTTTGGACACGTTTACGTAAAATAAAGTTTTTATCCGCGTTTTTGTCAGAAATAAAATAAAATATCATTATTGACTCAAAAATATATTTATTTGACTGCTACCATATGTGCTGTGCTGTTGGTACGCGCGTTCGGTTGTTTTTCAGAAAAATGAGAGAAAGCTCTCAGTAAATTACGAAACTTGTCAGTAACTATCAGAAATGTGATAATTTAGGCTTACTGACAAAAATATACTTTTTCTGCAGTGACTGTAAGCTACAGTATGCGGGACAGCTCCCAAAAATGCTCAAAAACACTCAGAAACATGCAAATGCGCATAGAAATGCTTAGCTTAAAAATAATTAATACTCATATAATATTAATTAACAATGTGAAAATTACCATTTGTCACACAATGGAATGCTAAACTCACCTCTGCTCTTATTGAAAATGGATTTAGTCAAAGTAAAGTGATTATTCTTTATATACTAAATCTGATAATGATGTGTTTATTGCATTGCTTGTTTATGTGGATGATATTATCATTACTGGGAAAAATATTTCAGAAATTGAGATTTTCAAAAGTTTTCTTAAAACAAAGTTTCTGATTAAAGATTTGGGAAAACTGCAATATTTTCTTGGTATAGAAGTTATTGATACAGATAAAGGAATTTGTTTAAACCAAAGAAAATATTATTTGGATTTGTTAAGTGTGTGAAAACGTAGAGGGGGGGGGGGGGTGAATACGTTCCCGTTTTAAAAACTTAAAACTTGTTGTATCAAATTTCCAATTTGGCTTGTTCTAATATGAAAGCTGTCTGTTGTAGTTTATGTCTACCAAGTTGTCACATAAGTATTATCAACTAATCACAATACAAGCAATCACATAATGCAAACATAAAAGTAAAGAGATAAGTAAAAGAAAGCGCAAACCGAACACGATGATTTATAGTGGTTCGGTCACGAAGCTCCTCTCTGCCCTACTCCACTCTCCGAGTACCCAACTCGAGAGTTACTTCACTAGATCAACAAGCTCCCTTCTCGGCGGAGAAAACATTACACACGTCGCTTACACTTTTTCCGGTACAAAGCTAAATACTGGGTTCTAGTTCGAGGTAGAACCAACCTAACGTCGCCTATACAATTTCCGACACTAAGCTAGATGTCGAGTTCTTTTACATGGGTATAACCACTCCCGTCGTCGCTTAACCTTTTTCCGGTACTAAGCTAGATACCGAGTTCTTTAAAAGGGTACAACCATTCCCGCTATGTTTTATGGCCCAACATAGAAACCTTGTGTTTTATGGCACAGACACATAAACCATCTAATCTAATAAGAATAGATTACAATGATGATCCATGACATAAATGGGTCATGGATATGAATGCCTAATCTAAATGAACTTCCGTTGATAGGAAGCCTTCAATGGATGAAGATCACAAGCTCCCTAAACTTGTTGTGATGGATCTTCATATATGCATATGGAATCTACATGAACTTCTGGAATAGGAAGTCTTCAATCATTGAGGATGTCAAGTGCTCTTGAATCTTCATATGTTGGAATGCTATGATGGATAATGACTTCAAGATCTTCTAACCTTCATGGTGGATCAGGAAGTATGCTATGGATAATGACTCATGATCTTGAGTTTGCTTCACAGGATCATTAACAGTGTATGCTTACAACATAATGAAAGTTAGTAACATTATGATCATTATGTAAAGGGTGATTAATTTATGAATCTACATGGTTTGCTACTGATCTAAGTATGTGAAATGATGAAGGGAATGTGTGTTCTAGTTGGATGAAACTATGGGTAAACAATGGGCTACTATTTATAGGAAAACAATTTGTACATGCCACGGATTTGGCGGATCCCAAAAATTGGATCCGTCTTTGTATTGGTTTGGATCCGTGGGTACATGACAGCTAAGATTTCAACAAATCTTTCCATATCATTCCATATCATGTTAAGTCATGTCAAGATCTTGCAAAGTCAACTATGTAACTTAAAGATCTTTCCAAAATATCACCTAAATCAAATCTTCATGAAATCTATCCAAGATCTTTCCATATCTAACCATATCTACCAAAGTCAACTTTGTTACTTAAGAATCTTTCCAAAATATATCTTTCCATATCTTCCTAAGATTTTCTAATGATGTATGCAATGATGTCATGAACATATTTCCATTTTAATTCTTAAAATGTAAATAATGTAAATGTATATATGTATGTCCTATGTATATACTAGCTTAACTAATATATGTTTGCCAATATGTATCATGTTAGTTTGACACCTAAAGTGTACTTATCCTATTTAGGAAACATGACAAATGAGGTTCTAAGTAGAATAGTTAGGAATATAAATATTCATATAAAAGACTCGGTCACCCCGAGCATCTATTAGCATTAAGTTAGCTCGTAGGCTTATTAGTATTAGTTTAGTTATAGTAATACTAGTTTAGTTATAGTAGTATTTGTGGAGTTGGGTCGGGTCTTTACCCACTGTCAGCTCACTCCACAGCCCACACTGGGCAAATATTGTAAGTAGTATATATACCCTTTCCATGTTATGGAAAGGGTTGGTTGTTTCATTTAATACACACACATAACTAGTGTGTTTCTCTCACAAGAAACTTCCCACCCCCCTCTCTCTCTCTCTCTCTAACTCTTACAATGGCTATCTTGTTCTTCCATCAAAATCGACCTCCCGAATCACAATAATCAACACATGTATCGATCCTACAATTGGTACCAGAGCCAAGGTTATTTTTTGTGTTGATTTATTCGTGGATTCGTACAGTTTTTTAAGCTGTTTTTACCAAGTTTTTTAGATCTGGATTTTTTTTTCTTTCCATCTTTTGTGGTTAACAGTCTTGAAACTGTTTGTGTATCTATATGGTCAAAAGAGTCCTAACAACAGTTATGTGTTATCTATTAACATCTTTTGTGACTCTTTGTTCCTGAAACTCATGGTCTCTAACTGGTCAGAATTGATAGTCGGAATCTATGGTCGGAATCTGGTCGGAAAAAGTCATAAACTTCCAAGACAAATCTGGGTTTGTATACATTTTTCTTCTTGGTTGAGTTTTGTGTATTTTTTTTGTTCTTGCTTGCGATTTGATGAAAGAGAAACCCAGATCCGGTTTTTTAGGAAAAGTACGATAGTGACAGCTCATTGCGGTTTGACTGGTCAACTGCGATTTGACTGGTCAACTGTGATTTGACTATGGTTGCGATTTGATCTTGCGGTTTGACAAATTAAAGACCAAATATTGTGATTTGCTAAGGAGAATGCTGTCAAAATTTCAAGAAAAGTTGTGATTTGTCCATAGAAGAAAGAAGATGAAAAAGACCTGCAACCACAAACAAATAGCATATACTCGTTGACTTCAGTATATTACATCCTCAGTCATAGACACAATAACAGATCGAAACACAATAACAGATCGAAACACAATAACAGCTCGAGACAAAATAACCAAAAGCAAGCCAACACCTAACTAATCCCAACTTAGCTTCACGTCAAAACTAAGTAACAGTCAACAAGTTACTTCAAACCCAATAACTACCAACATCATTTTAACTCCCTGTCCTTATACGTTAAAAGATACAAACACAAATCATCAAACAACTACAACCTCAACAATCACCAATCCCATCTCCAACCGAAATAACAAACACAAATCATGAAAAGTGATGCTAAGATCTCAGTTTGTTCATCACCTTTAACACTCTTTAAAAGAGTTTTCGGATGAATCATTAAACTATCATAGATCTTATAGAAGCTTTGCTTCTTTTCAATATTATTTTAAACTGCTTATTACCTTATTTCGCAGCTTATTTTATGGGTCAAAATGGGTTATCACTGTTCATATGCAGTAGAGCTAGGTTTGATTAGATATAATTAGGTCATATTAGCTAAGTTTTAGCAGTTTTGAGCTTCACTAAATAAGTTTGTTGGTTTTTATTGGATTTCCAAATTTTTAAGGTTTTTAACCTTCAATTATTGCTTATTTCTGGGAATTCAGTCTAAGTTTTTTTTAGTGTAGGTTTATGAGTCAATGCCAGTGATGTAAGTAGATTGTTACTTGTTGGTTACATTTCAGTAAGTTTTCCAGTCCTTTTGTTCAATATTTAGTTAAAGTCTGTCATTGACCATTTTCACATATCAGTCTGCAATAGCTTTCAAAAGCTCTTTTAGAACTTAATTGTGATTTCAAAGCTCCTGATAATCGTTGCACAAGTAGCTTGTAGGGTAAATTTTACCTGTTTCAGCTTGTATCCATATTTTTAGCCTTCTAGTTGGATTAAATTAGGTCTGCATATGGTAGTCCTCAATTTGATTTAAAGACTGCATGTTTTATCTGTTTGTTGAAATCAGTCACCCTATATGCTAGTGTATAAGCTCCCATAAGCTCATTCTTGGTCTAATATTTGGTTTCTGAGCCCTTTGGTATGTGAGTTTTAAGATTCAATAGCTTTTGTTGAGTTTGGAGTTTAATTTAGACCTTAAATATAAGCCCAAAAAGGCCTCAGCAGGCTGCTTTTGAACCTGCAACAGTTTACCCTTTTTCTTAACTCTCCTTTTTCTCAGCTTAGTTTCTGCTTATCTGGCTGAGCTTATTGTCTGGAATTTGGTTTCTAGATAGTTCATAGTATAGAATTTTCATATTTTGGCTTTTCATAGACTTTATTGCTTATTTAGTTCTTCTTTTTCTGTCTGCAAATTGCTTTAGTAAGGCTGTAGGCTGTTCTAGGTCTGCTAGTATTGCCCCACTATAGTTTCTCTATCTAGTGCTTATTAGCTTAGTTAGTTGCTTATTTTGTGTTCCTTTAGCTTATTTAGCCTGTCCTCAGATCATTTAGCTTATTTCAAGTCTTAGTTAGCTTATTTTCAGCTTATCAGCCCTTTAGCATATTTACCTTTTGCTTCTTTCCCTTTAATACCTGCTGTTTTTCTTAATAGCTTATTTCTGAACTGATCAGTGGTTTTTAAAAAATAGTTCTAGTTATAAGATTTTCTTATTAAGTGTGCTCATTTAAGTTTCTAAAAAGAAAAATATTAAAAAAAAAAAAGAAAAAAAAAATAGTTTAAGCAAAAAGCCAAGTCTAGGGTTCGAACCCTGAGACCTGGCCCTTCCCACACCTCACAACACACACCCAACACCAACGGCCCTAGGGTCTTATCTCTGTTATACCTTTCTTAGTTTTTTAGTTAACCACATTTAATTCTTTTTAGCTTAATTATCTAGTTTTGCTTATTTTCTGCTTATTCTGAATAGCTATTTCACTTATCTTATTTTTCCTATGATTAGATTTAGTTAAAGTATTTTCCAGCAAAATTTCAGATTTTTATAAATAGTTTTAATATTTTTAATCATTTAATTAGTTTAAAATTGTTTTTAATTTATAATAAATAGAATATAAATCAGAAAAATATAATTCCTTTTTCTAAAATTTTCTTTTAGTATTTAGAACTTAGGAAAAATTAATTTTCACCCCTAGGATTAGTAATTCACCATTTTGACGTTTAGGTTCGTTATTTCCCGTTTTAAACGCTTAATTAGGATTTCTTTTACGTTTTATGATACGTTTGCCTTAGAATAGCATTTCCCTTGCATTATTAATCGTTTTTAGTTTATATTTCATTAAATTAGTTTATAAAATCCCAAATATCTCTCTTTTACACATTCACTGCACATTTCACGATCCCGAAATCACATAATTCCATTCATCCTTCGTCGGGACAACGAACCGGGGTTTTCACATAATTTCACTTGTGTGTTAACTTTTGGAACGATATAAATCGATAAATCAGTGTTGCTGCATATTTTTTTCTACAAGATAGATGAAGGGGGCGGATTTTTTTTTGTGTGATTAGGGTTAAGGATTTGTGCGAAAGGTGTCTTTAATACCCGAAGATTAGGGTAATGTATTGGATTTGGATCGGTTTGTGTTGGGCCCAAAGATTAGGGTAATGTATTGGATTTGGATCGGTTTGTGTTGGGCCCGAGTTAACACAAAAATGGTGGGCTGCTTAATATCACACACTTTTGTCATCCGAATTTTTTTTTGGTTATAAAATATTTGGATACAAATTACTGATATTATTGGTAAAAAGTGTGGTATGTTTGGATCTACAAAATTTCACGAGGATACACACGTCACGGCTAGTATTTGGGTATATGAATGTCAAGGTGATTACGGAATTGATTTCGTATTTCTAATTTGAGATTGAAGTGGAATTTCACGAAGGCGCGTACTTATTTTATATTGAAGTCGAGGATGGTTGGATGCATGACTTTCAATGACAACTTGCTCGTGCTTAAGATTTAAGTTGAAGACTTGGTTTATCTAGTTTCCAGAAGTCGGGGTGGATGGTTGAAGACCTGGATAACTATCACTTAAAGGAGTTACATTATAGTACTCAGTGTCACACGCAGAAGACGATGTGGATAATCGCAAGAGGTGATGAAAGTCTCATACGTTGTCGGGATAGTATTGAGTACTTAGAGATTTGCATGGTGCACAAATTCTCTACACCGTTCTTCCAACAACAGTGCAAGCTTAAGTAACAAATTTGTGGAATTCTACTTCATTTTCTAGTTAGGTATATCGGGTTTACTTCACCAAGTGGTCACAGAAATAGCCGACAGAATAACGTAGTTGGTTAAAGAGTTGATTGCGATTTGATCTTTGCTATTTGAGTCACTGTTGACTAATTGCGATTTGATTAATTGCGAATTGACAAGTTGCGATTTGACTAGTTGCGATTTGACTGATTGCGATTTGACCAGTTGCGATTTGACGTTGCGAGTTGATACTTGCAATTTGACTTATTGCGATTTGGTTAATTGCGATTTGACTTGTTGCGATTTGACTAATTGTGACTTGGCTTGTTGCGATTTGATCAGTTGCTATTTGACTTCTGTGACTTGATTTTTGAAGACCAGTATTGCAATTTACTCTTGGCTATTCATTGTGATTTGCTAACATCATCATATCACACTCAAGTAATCAATATCTCACGGTTTCTTCTTGGGTTTGTAAAATCCCGCGAAAGAATCTATTTCTCGGTTTAAATCATAGATTTGTAAAATCCCGTGTTGATGGAACTATCCTGGAGAAAGAAAAGTGCATTTCCGGACCTTAATTGATTCTGGTGCTACGGTTTCAACTTCGAAGAAGGGATAAAGTGTGTACTTCATGTATTGGATGATTTTTGATATACTTCATGGCATTTTGGTTATAACAAAGTTTTACGGGGTTATGCGCTTTTGACAATGATCGGGATAAAACCATTATCAAAGCTCATTTAAAACATCAAAATGGGCTAGATCTGGGCATTTAAACTACAAGATGTGACTACGGCGTTAATTCACTATTATTTATTTGAGGTTGAAGTGAAATTTCACGGGTGCGTGTACTTAGAATCTGAAGATATCGGGGTTGGTTGGATGAAGATTCTTCGAGATCCTTGTTCGAGTGTTTAACCTTTACAATGACGAAGACTTGGATATCTAGTTATTTTTGTGATTCTTCCTCTTTATTACCACAAAATAACTATCACTTTAAGGAGTTACGTTGTAGTGCTCAGTGTCACACGAAGTTGTGGATATCCAAGAGGTGATGTACGTCTTATACTTGATGGTTGGTTGGTTGAAGAGTATAGAGTACTTAGGGATTCGAAGTTGCACGAACTCTCTACACCGCTCTTTGTCACACATTAGTGCAAGTTTAAGTCACAAGTTCGGGTTAATTTACTTCAGTCTCAAGTTTATCATATTGGGTTTTCTCCATCAGTAGTCACGACAACGAGCTGACAGAATGATAATGGGGTTGGTAACGAGTTAGCTGAGAGAAGTAGAAAAGAGAGAGATGACGTCTGTTCACATCAGTTCAGGCCTTGTTCTTCAACGACAACGACGTTTGAACACTGCAGTTCAAGCCTCGGGCCTCAATGTCAACACAATGGCGTCTGCTGACAACTCTTCAGGCCCGTTCATCAAAGAAAAGAGAAGTGTACGCTTAAGTGCGCTTTTATCTTCGGAAGAAGAGAAATCTTCTTATTTATGACCATTCTCATCAACAAGCTTAATGCTCTTCCATGCTCACTCAGTCATCAAGTGGATCAACGTACATTGGAGTATATTCTTATTCACTTGTTCTATCAAAAATGGCAACCTCCAATGCAATTTTTGAGGGGGAGAAGTGTGAATAAACTACATGTCAGTCATCAAGTGGAGTCACTTACCGTTGATGGTATTCTTATTCACTCGTTCAATCAAAAATGGCAGTCATATGCAATTTTTGAGGGGGAGAAGGGTGAATAAACAAAATGTCAGTTATCAAGTGGATCTACTTACCGTTGATGGTATTCTTATTCACTCGTTCAATCAAAAATGGCAGTCATATGCAATTTTTGAGGGGGAGAAGGGTGAATAAACTACATGTTGATTGATGTTTGAGAAATGGCCATACGACTAATCGACATCTTCTCACGGGCTGATATAATCAGTGATAAAGTGCTTCTAGTTAATGATTCATGTACACATCATTATGCTTCATGTACACATCATTATGCTGATTCCGATTAATCGTAACCATCAGGGGAGAGAAATGTGTACACCAAGGACGCACAACAAGTTCACGTGATCGGGCTTAATATCTTATGATACAAATTAAAGATGATCAGTGTTTCAACTTGTTACTTTGGTATTATCATTTCATGTGTACGTTACGGGCTGATGGGTTATATGTAAGATTACTGGAATGCATTTGGTGAGATGAAGATGTTGATATTCTGTTCCCCAAATGGACAATCTTGAAGAAGGTCGAGTCTACAGTCTGTTCTACATTTTCCGCTGTGTGTTAGAAGACTAAAGACGGCATGCATTTGGTTATCAAAAGACTTCTTCATATTCTGGGCATTCATCAGAAAGGTTGTCAGTTTGGGGGAGAGCACTAATTAGGGGAGAGTGAAAAGCCAGATTTAATCCCTAATTAGATCTGCTCACATTGTTCTTCTACAAGTAAAGAGATGGCAGCTGAGAAGATTTAGGAAGCTAAAAGAAGTAATGTAGTTTGAAGACCACTCTCAGAGCTGTTGCATCAAGTTCATCAAGGTGGTGAAGAACAAATCTATCAAAGAAGAATTAAGGTGGTAATTCTTCATGTATCCTTTGTAAATACATAAAATCATAAAATCATAAAAACTCAAAAATATTTTTTCCAATTTCATAAAACTTTTATAAAACAAAATACAAAAATATAAAATCAACAAAATCAATAAAAATCAGAAAAATAGAAAATACCAAAAAAAAAATAATAAAAAAAATAAAAAATAAAAAAATAAAGTTTTTTTAAGGCATGTCTTCTAGTATCGATAACATTTACGGTCCTAGAAATATCATTCAATAATGACACGGGTCTTTAAATGAAGTTCGAACATAAGTTCAAAAAGTTTTTTCAAAACTTGCCTATATGGCTTGCTATTACTTCAGATAGCAACCCGCGTTTCAAAATGGGGAAAGCACGTCGCCAAAAAGACGGTTGTTCCTCCCACTGGGTGAAGTTCACCCGGGCATGGATTACTTTATATCCATGTTTCTTCGATTTGATGTACGTTTCAGTGCATCATTTCTCGTATAAGAAGAGAAGTCTTCTTTACATCGCAAATACTTTTCCATCTATGATTCTTCAGGAAAGTATTTGTGCCAAACTTGGTGGTACCATGAATTTTTTTTGAAATCAATTAGACTTGACGTTTTCCATAAAATTTGCCACTCAATCTATGACAAAAGGTTTAATTTTTCATAAAATTTTAAATTGATAAAGGGTCATAGATTGAGGGGGAGAGTGATTTCAAATTTTATTTTAGATCATCAAATGGTATCTTTGTATGTTTCAAGTAATAAATAAACATGTGTTGTTATGTGTCAGTATATGAATCTTTTCATGAGTTTCTCGCTAAACTCCAAATCATTTATAAACTCATCATTTCTGACACTAACATTCTCCCTCATTGATTGAGGGGGAGCATAGTAATGTTCCATTATCAGTATATATTGAATCAGACCACATTTTCTCCCATAATTTCTAAACTTATTTAAATCAATTGGGATCACAAATCTCAAAAGGTTTGAAATTTTTGATCGGGGGAGAGAATGTGATTTAAATATGAAAACTGATAAAATGTGATCTTTTGAACTCAAGTGTAGGCTCTCTCATATGTGCTAAACTCTTTCGTATATCGATGCACATATTGAGGGGGAGCGAATGATTTATGATGGCAATTGTGGAAGAATACCAAAGACCGACCAATCTTATTTTAATGCACTGGAGTTATAAGGATGGTAAGGTTAGGTATTAGTTCCCATGATCCAGCCAGAACCGGAGGGATCTTCCCAGGGACAATCCTCTAGTTAGAATAGAAGTCCTTAGGAATGATTAAAAAGGAGAAAAGTGAATAAGGGAAGAGTGCCGACTGAGATGGAGCTAGTACTAGAACAAACCCAACAAGGTACTAGTGGTGAAGTCTCGGTAAGCACTGAAGGGGTTGAAGAATGAAAAAGAAATGTAAAGATAAAGGGTGAAAAGAAAGAAGCCCTCCTTACACATTAGGCAGAAACCGGGTCAATACATATGCTGTCAGAATCACGTAGTTGATTGCTGACATTGAAGACAAGTATCATGGACCCAGTGATATGTTGCACAACCCTCCCTAGCCACTCAAGGTCTCTCAAAAGAATCTTGTTTCATTCACACGGAGATTCACTCATTACTATTGACTCTCTCACTCTGAGTTAGTTAATATTGAAAAGGTGGCAGTCTGCTCCAGCCTCCGATTACTAAATCAAAACGCACTATCGAGTCTAGAGCCAAGAGATCATCCATAAATCTCAGTAGGACACATTTCCAATATGCTTACTGTTTCATACACCGTGAAAAGTAAGAAAACATATATTAAGAGTCCTACGCATTATCCATGTGGTATTGCCAGAACATCCGAGTGATACATAAGTATTCACAATGAAGATGGAAATCCTTCTAGAGCTAACATCAAACAAGCTCTTGGTAGGTGACATGTGAGATCCTTCATGGATCAAACTAGTGACAACTGGAAAACAACGATGAGGCGATTCAACATTTGAATCAAACTTGTTCCAGGAAATGGATTGACGGATGCTTTTGGAAAACCTTTCAATGTGCTCACCAACTGAGTTTCGAGCACATTAATTGTGTAAATTTTCAAACAAAAGTATTTATGATGAAAATGTGATTTAACTTATAAAACTCTCGTCGTGTTACATAAAATGTTTATCCAGTGACACGCGAGTGATTTTTCTAATCAATTTCTCATCAATCAGTGGGTATTTAATTCACTGATTCACTCTACCGTGTTGTCTGCTTTGAGACGTTCCGGTATGAGAACATGCTTAGTATGATGATTCTGACATTAATTTGTTGGAAGACTCAAGACTACAAACTGGAAAGTCCTGTCAAGGAGAATCTTCTTTAAAGGGGATTCTACCTTATCACAGGTCGGTCCTCACGGATCCGAAGGTTAATCCAACCACACCGGGCGAATGACAAAGCCATATTCGTTCCCCAACTTTATTGCTAACTGTTTTATTTCAGATTCATATAAAGATGGTGATGGTGGTACCCAATTCCAGCAGAGACATGTCAATTCATAACCTCATGCTCACACTTCACACTCACGTTCAAAGAAATCATGATAGCAGAATGACCTACAACAATGCTTCCGCAACTCTGATGCTAAATATCATGATCCAGAAAAGTGTGAGCATGACGGTCCGATGGTCACTATATCACATGGAGGCGATACTACTAAGGATGATTTGGAGATTTACTGTGGCTGATGATCTCAAAGCAAGCTCAGAGATCACACAAGACAAAGGAACATTAATCACAAAATCATTGCTTGAAGTACAAAGATTAAAGACCTTGAAGAATCAAAGACTACGAGCTAGGAAATTAAGTTCATTAGAATGCTAGAATTCAAATTGTAATTTCCGGGGTGACCTCCCTTAGGGGGAGATTGTTAGGAATATAAATATTCATATAAAAGACTCGGTCACCCCGAGCATCTATTAGCATTAAGTTAGCTCGTAGGCTTATTAGTATTAGTTTAGTTATAGTAATACTAGTTTAGTTATAGTAGTATTTGTGGAGTTGGGTCGGGTCTTTACCCACTATCAGCTCACTCCACAGCCCACACTGGGCAAATATTGTAAGTAGTATATATACCCTTTCCATGTTATGGAAAGGGTTGGTTGTTTCATTTAATACACACACACAACGTGTGTTTCTCTCTCAAGAAACTTCCCACCTCTCTCTCTCTCTCTCTAACTCTTACCATGGCTATCTTGTTCTTCCATCAAAATCGACCTCCCGAATCACAATAATCAACACATGTATCGATCCTACAGGTTCTATGTAGAATAGTTAGTCTTTTTAAAATACTTAATGACCTAGTCGTATTTTAAACATTCTAAATGGTTTGTTCAGGGTTTGATCATAATGCCACATAACAAACATGTACGAACCTGTGTTGTATCATACGAGGACTCGAGAGGTGTTGAATGTATGTTGAGACAAGATATGATTACAAGTAACTTGTACATTTTACGTTATGTATCAAGTTACATGTTTGTCATCAATCAAAACAAACGAGACTGCTTGCACTAACAATCTTCCCAACGAGACTGTTTGCACTAACAATCTCCCCCTTTTTGATGATGACAAAATATGTAAACGTGATAGAAAGTAAAATGTAAAAAGTTACTTTTGTCCGTACTACCTTTAATATTACCTTCTCCGTTTACACCTTTCTCCCCCTTTTTTCGAAGCAAAAAGGGTATGTCGTTTACCTTCTCCGTTTACACCTTTCTCCCCCTTTTGTCGAAGCAAAAAGGGTGTGTCCTTGGAGTTAACTTCATTTCTCCCCGAAATGGCGAGCTTGCATCATCCCTAGTGAAGTTAAACATACTACTCCAATCTCCTATGGTTGTTGCGTCCCCTAGGTTGTTAGCGGATCCATGGATCAAACTAGACTCTTAACCTACATCAAGGTTAGTGGTGTGCAACATAAAAAGAATATATATGAAAAATGCATGACGAATGAAATGCAAATAGCCAACGATACACGTGGGTAAGCTATGTTGGACTATGTTGACCTATCTCCTCCTTTTTGTCGAAACACAAAAGTGTGTCGAAGAATGAGAATTCTTAAGAATGCGAGCATGCTCCCCCTTGACTGTAGCTCCCCCTTAATCAATACTCCCCGTTGCTAGGGTACCAACGTATATGATGCAAGGATTATGAATGCTACAAAACAAGGATTAGTATGTGATATACAACAATGCGTGTATATGATGCATTCTAAAAATGCTTGACAAACGCTCCCCCTTGCTCTAGGGCGTCAAGATGAACCTACAAAACAAAAGATTAGTGCACTAGAAGCTATGTCTTAAGTCATATACGACCAAAGTGTATAGACGATGCAATATGAGTGCTAGACTGATAATCCTCCTGGTTTGAGAGCGTTAAGCAGCACCTATAAAAGAAAAATAATCGATGCAAACTTCATCCTATGATGAGTAAGCTATATACGATCGAGCGTATATGATGATGAACCTACAATGAAATGGTTAGTGCAATATATTTTATCTCAAAGAAAAATATTATGCAACATATTAATAATCTAATCACAAGCAACTTACCTATTGTGATTGTCTAATCAAAGAAAAATATGATGCAGCATACCAATTGTGATATCAATCATGATTATCTAGTAAACCATGTTATAAAGTGTGTAATCTTCTAATAAGAATTACATTTACAAGAATATACTCCTAAAAAAAACAATGCCTATGATGAGGATATGAAATGGAGTTAAAGTTAGTGATGCTAATGTTGGTGTTAGTTTACTAGTGATAACTCAATTTATAACTAAAGGTTGATGCAAGTAGGTTTTTCGCTAATCCATGGGGTTGATGACTAGTGAAAGAGGTGATGGAAGGTGGTGGTTATAATGAATGCAATGAATTCAGAAACTCTAATGTATAGCAAATGCTATAAGAGTATTTGAAGATGATGATATTATCATCTACCAAAGATGATGAATCGTGCCATAATAAATGCTCGAATGAAAATAAGAGGAAGTGAAGACAATGATTACTTAGGAATAGAAATTTCATATGCAACAATTAGAAATACTAGATACCTATATACGGATGAAAATGATATCATATGATGTGAGTGTTGGTTGGACCAACGTGTTGAGAATGATGGTTCTGTTTGCACTGACAATGACGTGCTTGATATGTATCAAGAATGAAAAGGATGAGATCCTATGATGGTGTTCTAGACAATGAAGGTGTTCTTGATGATGAAGTTGTTCTAGACAATGAAGATGTGAAAGTAAATCCTATACTCGTTGGTTGTGAGAGGGTTGTCTGTTACGATTGGTTAAAACTGAACCAGGTACCCGTGGATTGGACGGAACCAAAGCTTTGGTTCCGTCTGTCTTATCCTAGGATGCCGTGGGACCGGAATAGATTTGGTCACGTTTTGTCGTTTTTGATCAAACGAAGGTTCAAGCTAATGTTTATTTGCTTATAACTACTGATTTGGTTTCACTAATCCTATTCAAAGTCTAAGGGGACTTAATGCTTCTCGTTTTGTTAAACACATGATGTGTTTTTCACTTGACGAGGTATTGATGCAAAACTGTGATGTTGAGCTAAGAAGGTTCGAAAAGCTTATTGTTTTGTGAACTAGTTTTAACTAAATAATGTAAACCTAAGTGTTGGTACTTGAGGATGTAAGAAACATGAGTACATGTTCTTTAATGTGAAAAGACAGTTATGTGAATGAATTTCTCTCCCCCTTAATCGGTGGACATCCATCATAATGTGTGATGTTAAGAATGATGAAGCAAGTTAATGAAAGCAATAAGCTTAGTAATGTTTTTGCGGATGTTGGTTAGCATACAAAGTACTTCATCCTCGAAGTTATGTAGCTCTTCTCTATCAATACAAGATGATCGCACGACGAGGCATGTGGTTTTCTCATGGAAGGTGTATTGTTATAACTAAAGGATGATGGAGATGTTGTTAGGAAAGCGGAAGCAACAATACGATTTGGAGAGAGGTATGTTGAAAGATACCCAAATACAAATTTCAAACCTCTAAAATTTAATCCTATTAGCTTTTAAAGCTATATGCAAGAAAGTAGATCCCATAAACATATTATTAATCTAAGTAACAATAATGGGACAGCAATTATGCAAAATAAGCATAACAAAGAGAAATAACAAACAATTTGTTGTCAATCTACAAGACAAAAGTCTTAATGACAAAAGATGTGAATATCATAGAAATCATAACATCTTATATAAACTGTAGGAAATAACCATCTTGATTGTGTGGATCGGGTGGTCTTGGATGGTGGAAGAACATGATGTTCATAGTTGGAGTTAGTGAGAGAAAGCTAGAGAGAGGTAAGGGAAAACTTGATAACAATTAGATTGTAGGTGAAATAATACAAGAGTTCCAACCCTTCCCAAGTGTGGGAAGGGGTATTTATACTTACTAATATTATGCCCCTAGTGGGCTGTGGAGTGAGCTGACAGTGGGGAAAGCCCCGACCCACTCCACAAATATAACTACGACTAATACTATTAATACTAATATGAATATTACTAAGCTAATATAAATAAGCCTACGAGCTATATAAATGCTAAGTAGATACTCGGGGTGACCGATCCTTCATCTGAATATTTATATTCCTAACAATCTCCCCCTAAGGGAGGTCACCCCGGAAATAATAACTTGAATTCTAGCATTTTGTCTTCTGAAGTTGTCTTCATAGCTCGTAGTCTTTGATTCTTCATTGTCTTGAAACATTGTGCATTCAGCAGTAATCTTTTGATGACTGATCGGTTGTCTTGGATGATCTTTGAGAATTCTTTGAGTTTATCATCCAACATTTGTCTTCAAGTCATCTTTCAGCAGTATGTTTCCATGTGATGTGTAAATCTTTGAGCCGACATGCTCACACTATTTGGTGTCATGATCTTTATCATCAGAGTTTGCAGAAGCCGTGTTAAAGGTCTTTTAGGTTGATCATGACTTTGTTGAGTTACAATGATGATGTAGTGTGAGCACGTGGTGGTGGATTGGCATCTTGTCTGCAACCAGCTACAGCATCCAACAGCTACAACCGCCAGAAGTTCCTGCATACGACAGTTAGCAATAAAACGTCCGGTACTTACAGGTTCGGACTTTGAGATTGTTAACAGCATAGTGTGAAAACTCTCTCTAATCCTTACCAAGACCGTTCCTAATCGAAAACCCACAGAGGGCTTTTTAAGATCGAACCGTAGCACATCAACGATTAGGTGAGTCGCTGGAGATCACTCCACGACTGTAGACCGTTAGAAACCGCCGTGACCACTAAGCGTAATCCATAAAGAATTACCGAAGTGACCTGCTTTCAGGGCTGCTTGATGTTGACCCTGGCAGGAATTTCCATTCAATCATTGAGAATTACATTTGTAAAGTCTCTCATGAATGTTCTGGCAGATTGCTAAGATCTGCGTAGGACTCATAAGTTTACAACTGGTGTCCTTAATGATGAACAACCAGTGTAGAAATAATCCGTGTTCCTATGAGATCTTATTATGAATCTCGTGGCTCTAGACTCTATTGTGCGTTTTGATTTAGTGAGCGGAGGCTGGAGAGAACTGCCACCTTTTCAATATCATCTAACTCGGAGTGAGAGAGACGATAGAAATGTATTGAACTCCGTGACAATTGAAACAAGAATCCTTTGAGGGACCTTGAGTGGATATGGAGGGTTGTGCAGCGTATCACTGGGTCCATGATACTTTGTCTTCAATGTCAGCAATCAACTAAGTGATTCTGACAGCATATGTATTGACCCGGTTTCTGCCTAAAGTGTAAGGAGGGCTTCTTTCTTTTCACCCTTTACCTTTACATTTCTTTTTCATTCTTCAACCCCTTCAGTGCTTACCAAGACTTCCTTACTAGTACCTTGTTGGGTTTGTTCCAGTACTAGCTCCATCTCAGTCGGCACTCTTCCCTTATTCACTTTTCTCCTTTTTTAATCATACCTAAGGACTTCTACACTAACTAGTGGATTGTCCCTGGGTAGATCCCTCCGGCTCTGGCGGGATCGTGGGAACTTGTACCTAACCTTACCATCCTTATAGCTCCAATGCATTAAATAAAGTGGTCGGTCTTTGGTGTTATCCACAATTGCCATAAACCAAATCTTTGAAAAATCTCTCAAAGTGTTCATGATTCTGAAACACATTTTTGCAAACACTTGAGAGTTTTATATTTTTCAAATGCTCCCCCTCAACATGTGCTCAAATGATTGTTTTATAAATTCGCACATGTTAGGTAGAGCTCGCATTTTTTGAATTGATCAACTTTCAGTGAATATGACCGATTCGAGACACGCTTACATCACTGGTTAGACCAGCTTGAAATTATTACCCGGCCTGGTCAAGTCCACAGAAAGTTTCTCGAAACGGTACACTCTACTCAGACACATCCTTTTCGAGACACGCTTACATCACTGGTTAGACCAGCTTGAAATTATTACCCGGCCAGGATATGTCCTTTCGATCAATGACAGTATAGGTTTCGTCAATTCATTGGTTAAGTCTGAGTCACGATCTCATGCTATGCCAAATCCTTTTTCATCCATTCGCTCCCCCTCAATATGTGCATCGATATACGAAAGAGTTTAGCACATATGGGAGAGCCTACACTTAAATCCAAAACATCACATTTTCATCAGGTTTCATATTTAAATCACATTCTCTCCCCCGATCAAAAATTTCAAACCTTTTGAGATTTGTGATCCCAATTGATTTAAATAATTTAGAAAACATGGGAGAAAATGTGGTCAGGTTTAACATGTTCTGATGATGAAACATACTTTGCTCCCCTTAATCTAAGAGGGAGATTCACTGCTCATTTTGCACAAGATAACTTTTATGACACAAATGATATTGACCTTTTTGCGCAGATGATGTGATCATCCGCTTTTCTGAGTGAGTCAGTGGTCAACATTAATCATCCATCCACCAACAAATCTTTCCCACACGTTGAAGATCTCCACTTGGCGAGATCAGAATACGAACTGCTTTGTTGATGTGAAGGTGGTGGTGGTGATGACAGTGTTGTTGTTGTAGTTGCTGCCGACGTTGTTGTTATGGTGAATTTCGAGCCAATCAATAGAGTTTGAACGTCTGATCAAATGGTTAGAATGGGAACTGGTACATTCATTTTGGCTATGGAATATGCATAAGAATATCAACACAGATATACATGCATACAGACACACTATTCCTTAATAGCTACCCTTCAGCAGCTTGCCACATTATAATACCAAACTCATTTAATCAAACCATAGTCAGGAAATACGTCAAACTACTATCTAGCATGAAGAGCAAGTAGCAATCATGAGCATGGCAATTTACACAGATTTCAATATTCAATTCAGGATCTTAGGAACATGATTCTATCATGATAGCTATATGCCTAAGCGAATCCTGAGAACATATGCACAATATCAACAACAATTAAGCAGCAATCGACTAACAAGAGTCAAACAACAGTTGAAACTCATTCATTCAGATCATACACATGTCATAGGAGTATTCAAGAACATCAAACACAACTGGTTTTCTTACTTCTTTTAGGTTTTGAGTTTTGATGTATCTAGGGGATTTAAACGAGGATACCAAAGTAACACAAATGAACCTTCTAGATACATAAAGCTAGGAAACTATAAGCAAATTGCACATAATGTCCTAAACTTTCTAGCAACTAACACGTTTGGCCATTTGATATAAAGTTTTAGCAAGATCCTCTTCAACTAATACCCCATTAACTACAAAACCTTTTCAAAGCGTTATGAATTAATCAAGAAACCCGTTTGATGATATAAAATTTGAATTCACTCTCCCCCTCAATCAATGACCCGTATTAAAGTATTGTGGTCGTTGATTGAGTGACAAATTTTTATGCATAATCCAAGTATAAACAAATTTCATACAACACATATTCACCAAGTGTCTCACAAATAATTTTCAGAAGAATCATAGAATGAAAACTATTTGTTATACTAAGAAGATTTCTCTTCTTTTACAAGAAATGATGCACTGAAACGTACATCAAATCAGGAAACATGGATATGAAGTAATCCATGCCCAGGTGAACATCACCCAGTTGGAGGAACAGCCGTCTTTTTGGCGACGTGCTTTCCCCAATATGAAGCGTGGGTTGCTATCTAAAGTAATAGCAAGCCATTTAGACATGTTTTAACCATCCATTTTAACTTCTGCTCGAGCTTCATTTAAAGACCCGTGCCATTATTGAATGACATTTCTAAGTCCGTAAATGTTATCGATAAACAGAAGACATGCCTAGGTGAAACTATTTTTGGTATTTTCTAATTTTTTAATTTTTATGGTTTTTCTGATTTTACGATTCTCTATTTACAATTAGCAAGATTTCTATATATCTATTTACAAAAATGGTATAAGATATGAAAAAGAATGTAAGAAGCAAAATATATACAAGGATACGAACCAGAAACCATTACTCCTCAGCATTCTGAATCTTCTCCGCATTCATCACTTGACTTGCTGAAGAGCAATGTGAGCACTTTTAATCAGGGATTGATTCTGGCTTATCACTCTCCCCGAATTAGTGCTCTCCCCCAATCTGACAACCTTTCCTGATGAACACCCATAATAAGAAGAAGTCTTTTGGTAACCAAATGCATGCCGTCTTTAGTCTTATAACACTCCCGTCCTTGAGTAAAGCCGTCAAAAACCTTAGGCATCTTTTCGATAGTTTAAGTTGAGCCTCAACTGAAATCTAGCTTAACCTCACAACTCATCAAACAAGAACTGTCATGAGATTAGGTTAACATCAAGTTGGACCTAACCTTAAACTACAGAACAACTTGAACCTAACTTAACTCCACAACTCATCAAACAAGAACTGTCATGGGATTAAGTTAAATATCAAGTTGTAAGAAAAGAGCTCAACATGTTTTGAATGTAGAGAAGACTGTAGACTCGACCTTCTTCAAGATTGCCCAATGTGGAGGAACAGAATACCAATCATCTTTATCTCACCAAATGCCTTCCAGTAACCTTACATATAACCCATCAGCCCGCAGCATACACATGAGATGATAACACCCAACAGAGAATGTGGAGTAGACTGACGACTCGACCTTCTTCAGTCTTAAGTATAACACCAAAGTAACAAGTTGAACCACTGATCATATATAGTATGTATCAATCCTTGGATATTAAGCCCTGATCACGTGAACCTGTTGTACGTCCTTGATGTACACATTCTCTCTCCCCTGATGGTTACGATTAATCAGCCCATGACGTAACAGTGAAACGTAAATACCAAGGTAACAAGTTGAACCACTGATCATCTCTGCGGTTATCAACACCGGAATAAATGATTAAGCCCGATCACGTGAACCTGTTGTGCGTCCTTGGTGTACACATTTCTCTCCCCCATGATGGTTACGATTAATCGGAATCATCATCATGATGTGTACATGTAGCCTAATGACGTATACATGAAGCATTGACTAGAAACCCTTTGATGCTGACTGAACCAGCCCGTGAGAATATGTAGATTAGCATTCCATGACCATGTTCTTCAACACCTTGATAGACAGAAGAAGTAGTGTTGGAGAAACATGGTTTGCACGTCCTGAACTGACGTATTCAGGAGTCGTATGACCATTTCTCAATCATCAACCAACATGTAGATTAATATTCACCCTTTCCCCCCCTCAAAAATTGCATATGCCTGCCAACTGCAATTTTTGATGATTGAAATAGTGAATATGAATACCATCAACGGTAAGTAGCTCCACTTGACGGTTCTTGAAGACTGACATGTTGTTTATTCACCCTTTCCCCCCCTCAAAAATTGCATATGCTTGTCAACTGCAATTTTTGGTTGAATACGTGAATAAAAGAATACTCCAATATGCGCCGCTCCACTTGAAGATTGAATAAGCACGGAAAGAGCATGAATCTTGTTGATGAGAATGGCCATTAATAAGAAGACTCCTCTTCTTTTGAAGATAAAGTGTACTCAAGCGTACACTTTTCTTTTATTTGATGAACGAGGCCTGAACTGATATGAACAGACATCATCTGATGAAGAACGAGGCCTGCACTGAAGTGTACAAACGTCATCTGATGAAGAACGAGGCCTGCACTGAAGTGTTCAGACGTCCTTATGATGAAGAGCGAGGCCTGCACTTGACTTGTACAGACGTCATTATGATGAAGAGCGAGGCCTGCACTGATGTGTACAGACGTCATTACTCTCTCTTTACTTCTTCTCTCATCTAACTCATTACCAACCCCATTATCATTCTGTCGGCTTGATGTCGTGACCACTGATGGAGAAAACCCAATATGATGAACTTGATACTGAAGTAATATAACCCGAACTTGTGACTTAAACTTGTACTAATGCGTGACAAAGAGCGGTGTAGAGACTTCGTGCAACATCGAATCCCTAAGTACTCTATACTCTTCAACCAACCAACCATCAAGTATAAGACGTACATCACCTCTTGGATATCCACAACTTCGTGTGACACTGAGCACTACAACGTGACTCCTTAAAGTGATAGTTATTTTGTAATAGAGAGAAAGACAAAATAACTAGATATCCAAGTCCTCGTCATTGTAAATGTTGAAAGCTCGAACAAGGATCTCGAAGAATCTTCATCCAACCTCCCCGATATCTTCAGATACTAAGTACACGCACCCATGAAATTTCACTTCAGCCTCAAATAAATAATACTGAACTAACCCCGTAGTCACATCTTGTCGATTAAATGCCCCGATCAAGTCCTTCATGATGCATTAACTGAACTTTGATAATGGTTTTAACCCGATCATGGTTAAGAGCGCATAGTCCATCATCACGGGATTTTACACATCTATGATTTAAACCGAGAAATAAGTTCTTTCGCGGGATTTTACAAAACCAAGAAGAAACCGTGTGACCGTAATAGATTGAATGTGGCATGACTGATTTGATTTTGGTGAACATCAGTTTGGGTTAAGAGTATCCCGTGAGAATTACAGATCACATCACAACTTTTTAAAACCTTTGGCCAACTAACCAACCTTGTACACAGATTAGTGACCACTTGATGAAGGAAACCCGATATACCAATACTGAAAACTGAAGTAGAAATCCCCAAATTTGTTACTTAAGCTTGCACTAATGTTGGAAGAACGGTGTAGAGAATTAATGCTCCAAGCAGATCTCTAAGTGCTCAATACCCAACCAAAGTATGAGACATTAACACCTCTTGCGATTATCGACATCGTCATTGACGTGTGACACTGAGTACTCCAATAACTCTTAAGTGATAGTTACCCCGACTGCTGGTAACTAGATAACCCAAGTCTTCAACTTAAATTTTAAGCACGAGCAAGTTATCATTGAAGGTCATGCATCCAACCAACCCCGACTTCAAGATAAAATAAGTAGACGCCTTCGTGAAATTCAACTTCAATCTCAAATAAGGAATACCAAATGAACTTCGTGATCATCTTGTGCTGTTGACTAGTCAAAAGGAGAAGAAACATGCGCTAATTCTTAACAGTGCCCATGACTCATAGTCAGTCCTATCAAACAAAGCTGTCTGACCCAGCTACTTGGATGTTGTCAGGTGCAGTGCATGGAATAGTTGTCGTACTTGTGTACAGGATTTTACAGTTCTTGAGATTTATCCGAGAAATAAATTCAAGAACAAACTGCACAACAGTAAGTATCAAACTGCTGAAATCTTAGGCAATTAGCTAAGACCTTAACCACTGAAACTGGAACCGCTAAAATTCACATCGCTGGAGACGGAACCGCTAGGAAACTCGCGCTAATTCTCCCCCTCAAAAAGGGCATGTAATGACCTTTTTGCCAAAGTTAAGAGTCTGTGATGATCGTGAATTTGACAGGCACAAAACATGGAAAGAGACAAATGAAACAACTGCAACGAAGATGGTGATTAAGACTCTCTTGTAGTAACCCCTTGCTTTCCTCCTCATCAATGGTTTAGCAGATTAATAATTCACTTAAGCTCGTAATATGCCAAAACCGCTTAATGAAATGCGTATAACTTTAAAGTGAGTAAAAGGTTAAAACACGTCTCTAAACAAATCACCTCTTGTCTTTAAGTCTGACCACCTCTTGAGAAGATCTTGTGCTACAATCCCATTAGAAGCTTGAGAAACAACAATCACTTGATGAAGCTTGATAAAGGACAAGTTCGCGACTTATACTTGCACTTAATTTGTGATGTAGAACCTATATTGAGCACAACAATGTAACTCCTTTAAATATAGGTAGTGATATATACCCAACCTTCCATCCTTTATTGTATATATCCATTTCTTGAAGATCCAAGTCTAATCATCCAAATTTGTGATTTAGAACCTATATTGAGCACAACAACATAACTCCTTTAAATATAGGTAGTGATATATACCCAACCTTCCATCCTTTATTGTATATATCCACTTCTTGAACATCCAAGTCTAATCACCCTAAATATGCTCGAGCAAGGGTCATCAAACATCGTGCATCCATCCACCCCGAGATGTTTGTGACATTAAGTACACCAACCCGTGAATTAACAAACCAACCAAGTTATCATAATTTCCCAATTCCTGCCGATCTTGTAGCATAACCTTATCCCGAAAAAGTAGTCAAACCCCGTAAGTTTCATTATGTCTACATCCAAGTCCAGCCTACTTGTCCAATATTAATTTCACGGGATTTTACAGCTCTTGTGATTTAAACCGAGAAATCGAATCTTTTGCGAGATTTTCTAAAATCAACAAGAGAAACCGTGAAATCAACAAGAGCAACTAAAAGTGAATTGCAGTACTAATCTTTAAAATTCAAGTCAAAGAAGTCAGATCACAACTTGATCAGATCGCAACAAGTCAAGTTACAGGTTGTCAACTTGCAACAAATCAGATTGCAATCAACCAAATCACAATTAGTCAAATCGCAAGTGTCAACTCGCAATGTCAAATCGCAATTGGTCAGATTGCTATCAGTCAAGTCGCAACAAGTCAAAACGCAACTTGACAAATCGCAATTTAAACAAATTGTTATTTTTTAGCTATAACTCAAATTGCAAAGATTAAATTGAGGTTCACTCATATTGTGGACACCAATAGGACAATGCTGCCAAATCCACACCTCTGAAACAACGTTGATATTCATAAACCCAAATACTTGCCGAGACGCGTGCACCTACATCCGCCTTAAGTATAGACACAAATCGCTACAGCCACTTCTAAATGCATGCAAGAATATGCAAGAATGTGATTTTGTCATAAACTTCCGCCTACCAAAGACGCACAACAAAATCACATTCAACTCATTTACTCTTTACACAATCTGGTCCAGTCCAAAGAAGTAGTTAAGTAACACAGCCCATTGGAAAACCTGGTCCAAACACAAACCCAATCAAATCCAACACAAAATCCACCCACTAATCTGATAAGCGTAACCCTAATCTTTGGTGTATATAAACCACTTAATCTCAACTTAATTCAACCCTAATTATCACCTCAAACAATCCGCCTACCACACTTATATCATCTCCCACCCAAACTCAAGTTAACATCTGAAAACTCCTCAATCTCAGTCTTCCATCTCTTCGAACACATCACCAAACAAGCGGATCACACCAAGCATCATTATCCCCAATTGATAACCCTAATCACATCTTTCATCATAAACTAGTCCGCCTCCCTCCTAACTCACTCATCTCCAAACACATCCTCAATCTCATCTGACAATTAATAACTTACCCTCTACTTTACTAAGTGCGGCTTCAAGATCTAGCAATAGGTCTCGGGTAGGTCTTAATTACGTGTGATTTGGTCATTTGATCTTTTAAACGAACCAAGAAAAAGTTATAACATAGTTGTTATAACCCTTTTCTTTATCTGTTCGAATATTAAACGAGGCTAAGAGCTTTAAAATAGATCGATGATGATTCGTTTATTTCTTTCGTGTGTTGATCTTTAAAGGTCTTATGAAAAATAGTTCCACACGAACAGGGACGGCTGAGATCTTTTAATTGTGTGATTTTACAATCCGAGTCTTTGTTTGTGATTGAAGTGTGAATATGAGGTTTAGGTTTAGATTAGATTTGAAGTTGATTGTAATTGTTGTAAGCAGTCGTTGATGAGGCAGTTGTGAATTCTTGACTGTTGTTGTTGTGTTGACTGTTGTTCTTAATTTGGTTTAAGACTGATGATGGTTATGGAACTGAGGTCAACGAGTCAGTAGTTGGTTTTGATTAGACAAGCCGCATCCATGAACAAGTAGACAAACAGCATCCATAATCATACAGACAAACCGCATTCATGATCATTCAGACAAACCGCATTCGTGAGCATTTAGACAAACCGCATTCGTGATTATACAGACAAACCGAGTTCGTGAGCATATAGACAAACCGTATTAGTGAGTATATAGACAAACCGCATCAATAATCATGCAGACAAACCGCATCTTTGACCAGTCAAAGCTGTCACTTTCACCTATTTTTGTCTTTATGCCGGTTTTAGTTAAAAAACCAAAACAGTATGCTTAGACCATACAAACCGCATCCTCTTTTTGCAGCTACAATCCAAACTACAATCCCAAGATGACACAAACCGCATACAAGAACATAAAGCCACAAACCCAGAAAATGCCACAATGAACATATCATGAACCACGAATCATCACTGCCCAACATGACAATCCCGATCTATACCACAGTAACAAAGTATAAACCAAGTTGGACAACACAAACCCACGAGTGTGAGCCAGGAACAAAACAACAACTCGTTAACATGCAATATAACCAACACATGTCAGGACCATACTTTAATCACTTCAACCGAATACTTATGTTGAAACAATGAAGAAGTCATTGTTAAACTTAGTGAACAAAAGACAAATCTTTGATAAACTTCAACAAAAGTCTTTGTTAAAACATTAAGTACACACAGTGAACAACAAAAGCCCACAATCAGTAAAGCCCAACATTAAGTAACATGAAACATAGACCAGTGACATGATTCGAACAACAAAAAGAATGAGCAAACAGTTTGAGAAAAATTGGTTCGAACCACTCATAAAAAAAATAAGACCGACACACAATCAAACCGGACCTAACCATGGCTCTTGATACCAATTGTAGGAAATAACCATCTTGATTGTGTGGATCGGGTGGTCTTGGATGGTGGAAGAACATGATGTTCATAGTTGGAGTTAGTGAGAGAAAGCTAGAGAGAGGTAAGGGAAAACTTGATAACAATTAGATTGTAGGTGAAATAATACAAGAGTTCCAACCCTTCCCAAGTGTGGGAAGGGGTATTTATACTTACTAATATTATGCCCCTAGTGGGCTGTGGAGTGAGCTGACAGTGGGGAAAGCCCCGACCCACTCCACAAATATAACTACGACTAATACTATTAATACTAATATGAATATTACTAAGCTAATATAAATAAGCCTACGAGCTATATAAATGCTAAGTAGATACTCGGGGTGACCGATCCTTCATCTGAATATTTATATTCCTAACATAAACAAAAACAAATATTCATCTACTAGACAAAAGGCTACCACATAGCATAAAGACAAATAATCATATTACAAGATAGCATGACATTGTTTTAGATACTACATTGTGAAATTGTTTTGAAGTTAGGCTTAGTTACTTAAGCATACTTACTTATTAATTAACACAATGATCTATGTGTAAAATAAAATGACTTCTAAATGTTCATCATACCAAAAAGCACTTAGACATATAGGTGCATACATGGCAAACAAATAGTGTGACATGGTCACAAAAGTAATGAAACGACAGGTTCATGCAAACAATTCTAACATTTTAGAAGCATGCATCATTTAGACTATCCTACGAAAGAAACTCAATGAATGTCAACTAAAGACAAGAGCTATCTAACACCATATATTAAGAATGACATATAGTGAGTTAACAAGTAATACGTTAATCTTACGAAATAGCATATAACAAAAGAATGAACATATCATACAAATCATGTTAACATGAAGCATATAAGCATGCAGACAAAACCTTTCCAAGGTTTACACATTTGACTATCAATCATGATAACGTCAAGATACTAAATCATATCAAACAATTAACATGTAATCAACACATGTATGTGTAATGCAAGTAATTTTAAAGAAAAATCACACCTACTACTTGTTTGATTAATATTCTTAAGACAAGATAAACTATCATCTTTTAATACTTACTTTAGGCAAGTATAGGAATAAAGATTTTTCAAGTTGGAGAATGAATATGAGACTATTACTAGCGGTGCTCAATTCAGGCTAAACACGACCATTTTTACGGGTGATTCCACATACCCAACTTCTCTGCTGGAAGCAATTTAACCGTTAGGTTAAATTGAGTTTCTAGTGCAATAAATTCTCCAGTAGTCATTCTCATGTCTGAAAGATAGGAATTCCTATTTTTACCTATATAAAATATGATAGTTTACCAATTACTTGGCTTAATGAGACTCAACTATTTCTATAAAAACTAATGTGATGAAGATGTCATGTTATACACGTAAATTTGACAAATATGTGTCAGCAGATTTTAATCTTTGTGTTTGGAATCTAAGGTTGAATGATCTAAAGAGTGACAGTTGAGTTTAAGTATGTGTTATGCAAGTGATTTGATCATCTAAGACCAAGAAATATGTTTGTGTATGATAATGGAATATGTTAAGAACGTTCTCAAGAAAGCTCTTTGGAACAAGAATCTGAGTAAAGTTACCAACTTTAATAGATCTTGTGTATGCTCTAGAGATGTGTAGGATACACACAAGGTTTGAACCAGATTATTAGCAAGGTTTGGTTATGATGTATGCTTGAAAGAAGATAGATACATAAAGTATCTTTCAACAAGTAAAATTATCATGCTTATGAAAACAAGTATGAACATATGAGGATGAAAGTTCATAGAACTTTTAGGTGTAATGAAATCTCTTGTAACACAACCATTCATGTTGCAAGAAGAGAATGGATGCATAGGATATACATTATACTTTTAACAAACTGAAAACTAAACGCATGATTTAAGCATAATGTTTTCCGAAACATCATGTTTTCCTAAATAAAGATATGAACTTAAAGTGTTTTAGTTGGATAGACTTATCCTAAATTTACTAGATGAATACATGAGAAATTCACTTGAGTTTCTTATGTATACTCCTCAAGAATCATTGTCATGAGATTTGTTTAGAGATTTCATTATAACATGAGTTGCTACAATGTTGATCTAAGGTTTAATGAAACTAATGCAGAAGTCAAATGACAAAGTATTACCAATACTTTGATGACTTGTGATACTACTTAAACCTAGTGGAAATTGATAAACAATGAATGTGAGCATCATGCTCATCTGATGGTGAAGGTTCTAATCCTATAGGTGATAAAGTATGGTTGAGTTGATTCAACGTGCATTTGATGAGTGTTGAACTACAGGCTTTTTGAGCAATGCTCTCAACTGATTCAAATAATGGAAAGGATTGTGGATTGGTTGATTTAGATGGAGTGTCTAACTAAGGATGTGGTGATGCAGAGATCTGTTGTACTATAGAAGTACTTTGGGTTTCATGAATGTTGAAAATGACAAGAATGGATATTGATTCTTGTGGTTTACTAGTGAATGAAGTGCTTGGTTATGTTTGTGAAACCTAGGGGCTAAATGGGATGAAGAACAAATATTCTAGTCATGATAAGATAAGTGTTTTAACATACGTTGTTAAAATACTTGTGAGTTGATTGTTTCAGATATGACTTTTAATGACTACAATCGTAAGTCAGATATACTTGAATATTTCGGACGAAATACTTAAGTTGTCAATCCTACTTAGAAAAGGATGACAAGACTTGATAATTACATCTATAACCTAAGTGTGAGTTACGACTCGATGTAAATCGTCTTGAAGAATGACATGTTAACCAAGTGAGGCAACATATGTGAATACAGGATAATATCAGTCATGAGTTGGGTTTGTAATCTGTGATATCTTTGCATACTGTGAGTCTGGTTTAGTTAGGAAGTTGTCAATTTACAAATCAAGTTAATGGATAAGTAAAGGACATGTGAATGAGTGTAATGATCATAAATGATCAGTAGAATAAACCTAAAAGCTAGAATCAATAATTTAAGGATCAGGATTAGTCGGGAATTTTGAAAAAGTTACTGTTGAAGCCTGCGGATCCAATCGACAACAAAGGCGGAACCAAAATTTTGGTTCCGCGGAATCCGCAGGATCAGGACTGGCGGATCCACAACATACACTAGGCGGATCCAAAATTTGGGATCCGCCGAATCCGCCATATGGAGATTCAGATTCTTAACAGAACATATGTCAAGATTTTCGTTACTCGTTCAAATTCCGAAAATTGTCCTAAACCATATGTAATTACTTATTGGTGATTGATTAAAAGCAAAAACACAGATTCAAACACACATTTGCATATAGATCAATCAAATGATAATAACTTACCATAAAAGGAAGTTAAGCCAAACGGTGGCTTAAACACGAAAATCGATAACATCGAGTGTTATCATCCTGCATTGTTTTGTTAGTTCATATAAAAATATAATACCAACACAATATCCTAATAACACAACAAGTCATCACATCATTGTTTGAAATTTTCTTATACCAAACACACTTACACAGATACAACATGTTTACACATTTTAACACTTGAAATTAAGTGAAGGTTTGTGCAAGACAATACATTTTAAGATACTAAACTAGTTTCACTCAGTTCACATTTCTAAGTAAGTTATGCAAAGTTTTCACATAACATATGCAAACAAAAATATCTAGGTCTATAAGTGAAACAAACACAGTTTATCAACTTAGTGCACAAGATCTAGCAAAAGTCATATTGTGCATCAAACAATCAAATAATTGTCATGGCAAAACACTTATGAATTTCCTATCAACAAATTCAATCACAATTACCAACAGGCAAATCACATGTATGCAAATAACTTAGAACAGATAGTCACATAGCATAGCATGAATGAAAAGATACTTTTCGTCACTTTGCGTTTAAATATGACGATGTATGCCAAGCTTGATTTGTTTCCTTTATATTACCAAATTCTTTAGTTTCAAAAGAAATCATATCAATGTTCAAAGAATACCAACTTACATTGCCCGACGTAAAAGTTTAAGTTATTGTGTCAAAATGAAACTTAATATTTTGAACAGGTTGTAGTATTTGATTTGTTTTACTTACTTCAATTTAGATTTAGGATACGAGATTATTTTTAAATAAAAGTAGACTTAATTACCTTCAAAATGATAGGTGGTACGACTCCTACGGACTTACGGTTAATTAGCTATGAATTTTTGAAGTTGGAAAAAAACTGCATATAAACTAACGGATTTGGCGGATCATTTTTTAGGGATCCGCCATTTGTAACAAAGGGATCCGTGGGTGTCTGTGACAGATTCTCCTAAACTCGTATTTTGACATAGAGAAAACGTGTAGGAGTTGCTAGACTTAATATTAAACATATATTATACATATTTAACAACATTTCTACTTATGTGACTTATCTAAACATTACGGAGGTGATTTTTCAACTAACTTAATAGTTATCCCAAACGCTCCTTTAAAACCCATGTTTTTCGTAAATTAGCTTTACGCACACAATTTGACACTTAATCATTTTAAGAAATATTTTCTTTTGATTTTCCAAAGACATCTTCAAGCTTGTATACAAAGTAATATTTAACAACAAAATTTCAAAGTATACTTAGCGAAACATTTTTCATATTACATTCTGCTTCAAAGGTAATTTGATACATGGATCGTACTCTATTTTAAAAACCATTTGTTTTGAAAATAAGAGCCACGAGGCTCTGATACCAATTGTAAAAACGTAGAGGGGGGGGGGGTGAATACGTTCCCGTTTTAAAAACTTAAAACTTGTTGTATCAAATTTCCAATTTGGCTTGTTCTAGTATGAAAGCTGTCTGTTGTAGTTTATGTCTACCCAGTTGTCACATAAGTATTATCAACTAATCACAACACAAGCAATAACATAATGCAAACATAAAAGTAAAGAGATAAGTAAAAGAAAACGCAAACCGAACACGATGATTTATAGTGGTTCGGTCACGGAGCTCCTCTCCGCCCTACTCCACTCCCCGAGTACCCAACTCGAGAGTTACTTCACTAGATCAACAAGCTCCCTTCTCGGCGGAGAAAATCTTACACACGTCGCTTACACTTTTTCTGGTACAAAGCTAAATACCGGGTTCTAGTTCGAGGTAGAACCAACCTAACGTCGCCTATACAATTTCCGACACTAAGCTAGATGTCGAGTTCTTTTACATGGGTACAACCACTCCCGTCGTCGCTTAACCTTTTTCCGGTACTAAGCTAGATACCGAGTTCTTTACAAGGGTACAACCACTCCCGCTATGTTTTATGGCACAACATAGAAACCTTGTGTTTTATGGCACAGACACATAAACCATCTAATCTAATAAGAATAGATTACAATGATGATCCATGACATAAATGGGTCATGGATATGAATGCCTAATCTAAATGAACTTCCGTTGATAGGAAGCCTTCAATGGATGAAGATCACAAGCTCCCTAAACTTGTTGTGATGGATCTTCATATATGCATATGGAATCTACATGAACTTCTTGAATATGAAGTCTTTAATCATTGAGGACGTCAAGTGCTCTTGAATCTTCATATGTTGGAATGCTATGATGGATAATGACTTCAAGATCTTCTAACCTTCATGGTGGATCAGGAAGTATGCTATGGATAATGACTCATGATCTTGAGTTTGCTTCACAGGATCATTAACAGTGTATGCTTACAACATAATGAAAGTTAGTAACATTATGATCATTATGTAAAGGGTGATTAATTTATGAATCTACATGGTTTGCTAATGATCTAACTGTGTGAAATGATGAAGGGAATGTGTGTTCTAGTTGGATGAAACTATGGGTAAACAATGGGCTACTATTTATAGGAAAACAATTTGTACATGCCACGGATTTGGCGGATCCCAAAAATTGGATCCGTCTTTGTATTGGTTTGGATCCGTGGGTACATGACAACTAAGATTTCAACAAATCTTTCCATATCATTCCATATCATGTTAAGTCATGTCAAGATCTTGCAAAGTCAACTATGTAACTTAAAGATCTTTCCAAAATATCACCTAAATCAAATCTTCATGAAATCTATCCAAGATCTTTCCATATCTAACCATATCTACCAAAGTCAACTTTGTTACTTAAGAATCTTTCCAAAATATATCTTTCCATATCTTCCTAAGATTTTCTAATGATGTATGCAATGATGTCATGAACATATTTCCATTTTAATTTTTAAAATGTAAATAATGTAAATGTATATATGTATGCCCTATGTATATACTAGCTTAACTAATATATGTTTGCCAATATGTATCATGTTAGTTTGACACCTAAAGTGTACTTATCCTATTTAGGAAACATGACAAATGAGGTTCTAAGTAGAATAGTTAGCCTTTTTAAAATACTTAATGACCTAGTCGTATTTTAAACATTCTAAATGGTTTGTTAAGGGTTTGATCATAATGCCACATAACAAACATGTACGAACCTGTGTTGTATCATACGAGGACTCGAGATGTGTTGAATGTATGTTGAGACAAGATATGATTACAAGTAACTTGTAAATTTTAAGTTATGTATCAAGTTACATGTTTGTCATCAATCAAAACAAACGAGATTGCTTGCACTAACAATCTCCCCAACGAGACTGTTTGCACTAACAAAGTGAATTTGGTATACTTGGCTGCAAGCCTGCTAAAACTCCTTTGCAGTCTAAACTTGTTATTACAAACCAAGCTACTAATGATGATCCTTTACTTGATAACATTACTGATTATCAAAAGCTTATGGGAAAATTAATTTACTTAACCAATACTAGGCCTGACATTTATTATGATGTACATTGCTTAAGTCAGTTTATGCACTCTCCTCTCAAGTCTCATCTCAAAATAGCCTTTAAGATTCTTAGATATCTGAAAGGAGCTCCAGGTTTGGGTATTCATATTACCAAGAATTCTGGTATGTCTCTTCTTGCTTATTCTAATGCTGATTGGGCTAAATGTGTTGTGACTAGGAGATCTGTCACTGGCTATTGTGTTTTCTTATGTGGGTCTTTAGTATCCTGGAAAAGTAAAAAACAATCTACTCTCTCTAAAAGTTCAATTGAAGCAGAGTATAGAGCTCTTGCTTCAGTCACCAGTGAAGTTATTTGGATTTTAAAAATCGTAAAAGATCTTAAAATTGAAAATCTTTTACCTTTATCTCTTCACTGTGATAACAATTCTGCTATTAAGATAGCAGCCAACCCAGTTTTCCATGAAAGAACCAAACACCTTGAGATTGATTTACATTTTGTTAGATAAAAAATTTTAAATGATGTCTGATAACGCTCATTTTATACATGTTTTAGTTGCGTTATTTCTATGTTTATGCATTGTATTTGGTTGTATTTATGAACATATTATGCTTAAAAAGGTACAAAAGATATATTCAGGTTCAGGTACAATCATGTTCAAGTAAATGGCTAAAAAGATGAAGAAAAGTTGTTAAATCAAGAGCTTTTGCACAAACGTAAGTTTCTTCTCACAATAAAGGCTTTGGAAGGATCGTTAAAGATAAAGAATCAAGATTGCAATGATTTCCAAGTTCAAAAGATCAAGAATTGATGAAATGAATGAGAATTATCTCAAACCCAAGGCTTATATCTCAAACCCAAGGTTGAAGCTGAATCGCAAACCCAAGGTTCATATCTCAAACCCAAGGTTGAGCAGTCATTCTAAAATCGAAGGTTCAGAGTCCAAACCTGAGGTTCATCAGACATCCAAACCGCCGGTCCTTGGTCCCGACCGCGGGTTTAGCCACTAAAAGTCATCCAAAGTTGCATTTAAGTGAAGAATTAAGTGCCATTACTCCAAAGTCCGATCATCTACTTCCATTAACTCATTTTGCCTTCATTTTATGACACTTTGGGAGCAAGTATTTTGCTTGGTGACCAAGGGGAGCCATCTTATATATACTTGGCCAAAAGATACAACAGAGAGAACTATCTATCAAACAAGAGAAACCAGCTATTATCATATACATCACTACCTAGAGACCAAAAGGGTTACAAACATATTCAAGGGGGCGACAAAGGAGAAAAACGCAGGAAAAAGGGAAAGCTTACATTCATCAATCATCAACTTAATCATTCACGGAATCTTTGTTGATCATCTCACAAGTGTTCCTAATTCTTGTAATCATCATTACAACTTTTGTAAGACTTTTTAATCATGTTTTCAAGTGATAAATTTCTTGTGGTTATTTCTTTGTTTGCCATGAGTGGCTAAGTTCCTTGTGCACTTGCCTAGATGATGTTTGTTACATGACTTTTGGTTGATTATGACTCAATGGTTCTATGATAAACGAAAAGCTAATACTAAGAACGAATTGTGCTATTAACAGTTTTCTCCACCAAAGAGTTATCAAGTTTGGTTAATTACTAATAGTGTAATGGGTTGAAAAAGACATTGTTAGTCAATTAGTTGTAAACTTTTGTCTATGAGGGTGTTACCTTATGTATTGACCATTTCATAAGTAACTTGGTTAAACTTGGAAAACTAAAATAGTGTGGTTGTCAATTGCTTGTGAAACGAAAGCGAATCGAGTAATTGAGTGGGGTTAGTCTTGGATTGATCAAATCTTAAATATTGTTTTTGTCATCTTAAAATCTTGACAATGATTGAAAGTGTTGGAAACAATAGAGTTAGTATACCCACTAATCGAATTAGAACACCATCTAATTTGTTGATCATAATCAAATGGAACCTTTGTCATCATCATGTCAAGAGAATTGTGCAAAACTAGTCTAGGCAAGTGTAGTCTTTAATTTATTGAATTCACATCATCATTATTTGCTAGCTATTAGAATCGTTGAACAAGATTGATATTATATTCGAAACTCATATCCCAAAAACTAAACAAATCCCTGTGGACGACCTCGGCTTACCATTTCACCTCTGATGCGCGTGATGTGTCGTTGCGGTTTAGCAGTTTTAATGCCTACTCAAGTTTTAAATTTATATTTAGCCGACTTATCAATAACACACACACTTAACGAGCAGTGTACCCGGTCAGTATGAAGATAATGGTAAGTAGAGTGTCGATCACTAAGAGTGGAACGTATAATCTCGTTAATCTAATCAGTATTTTAATATCCTAACGCAAGGGGGTTTCAGCCTGAGAGACTGGCACAGTTTGTTTGCAATTAAATAGTAAAATAAACAATAGGCACGAATCAGCAAGTAGCACACACGTACACAGATAGATACTTGAGACAATAAGAGGGCTGTCCTTATGATTAAGTAGATTGTCACTTGTTTTATTGATAGCTTTATATGAAGTGTATGTAATTAACCCTTTCTCGTTGGTCCTATTCTTATCGGCGAGTAAACCCTTAATGATTACTTATGTCTAAAAGTCATTCCTAAGTGATCAATTTAGAAACAACCGTGGGAGCCACATCTTGTCCCGCAGTCGGATGCCCGCAAGCCACTAATAAACACAGAGGTTATCAATGCACTAATAAGTAGTAACCAAAGACATCAACATATAAACTTTAATTAATGAGAAAGCAGTTTTAAGGGAGTGCAATCTTTCCGTTGCCACATTACACAAGCCACCAATCTTGATGAATTAAAGTTTGCTAAAACAATAAAACAAATCTACTTAATGAATTAAATACATGCAGCACCTTCTTACAGCTCTTGTATCTTCGAATTGGGTGTGTCTTGTGCTGCCTTCTTGACTGAATTCGTCCTTTTGCTCTGCTGTCCGAACTTCGGTTTTAGGGTTTCGAACTCTCTTTCTCGTCTGGTCTACGGGGTATTTATAGTTTGTGTCTGAGGGAAGATGCGGCGCATCTACTAAGTAGATGCGGCGTATGTACGTAACTTCGCGTGGGGTCCAAGATTATAATATTCAGGAATATTCGTACACCGCCAGAAGATGCGGCGTAACTCCATGATTAGATGCGGCGCATGTCCTCTTGTATCTTGGATCGTATCTGGTGATATCTTGATATAGATGCGGCGCATGTTGATAGTGAGATGCGGCGCATCTGGAGCAGATTAGTCTTGATCTTCTTCATTTCAGCAGACTCTTCACTTTATGCACGTTTTGCTCCATTATTAGTCCAAAATCGCCAAGTTTCACCAAATGCTTGTTTTTACCTGAGAATTACAAAAGTAAACGATTAAGTATCAATCCTCATACATAATATAGTAAAACAAGTCAAATTAATAGGATAAATGATAGTAATAAAATGTACTTATTTGAGTTCATCAAATATCCCCCCACTTGAACTTTACTTGTCCCCAAGTAAACCTTAGATTAAATCTCATGAAAATGTATCCTAAAAGATGTTAGGATTTATTTTTATATTTAAGCATGTATTCGTTTATTTCATAATCACACAACTAAACACTTAACGAATTAGAAGTAAAATAAAATAAGTCGATAAAAGCAAATCTAATCGTTTAACTGTCCAGTCGCGACGAATATTCTATCATAAGCTTGGCAAGTATACACATCTCCACCACTAAAGCTAAGGAATAACAAGTTTAAAGCGGTAAAAAGGGTTTTTAGGCTTAAGGGTTAATTATTCTTATTTCACTATCGATCTCAAATTCCAGAAAAGGCGACAAAATCACAAATACATGATCGAATCCACGAACACGATACTTGCAATTGCTCAAATCCTTAACTCGAATAGGCTAAAGATAGGTCCAAACTTCACCAATAATAATATATCAAAAAGGGCGACAAAATCATAAATACATAGCCGAATCCACGACTACGATACTTAAGATTGCTCAAATCCCCAATCTCAATAAATCAAAGGTTTGGTTGGATAAAGAATAGGGTATGGATAACATTTGGGATATAAATTGGTGTAAAATGAAAAATAAACAAAACAAATAAATTAAAATCCTAAGTGTGGTTAATCACTATCCCAACCATCCCATGAACAAGACTCATATCATCGAATAACTCACGCTTTAACACTTGAAACACACGCTTTAGGTAGACACGAATTATACTCAACAAGATCTTAATCAAAGAATAAACCTTAATTGGCGTTCCCATAACTGCCAATTCCCATTCAATCCATAGATATAATACAACAAATAGTGGCCATATGAACCACTTACATAACTTTACATCGTTGGCTTAAAATAAACATCCAACTCTTTTTTCTTTCTTTTTCTTTTCTCATTTTTTCGATTTTTTTTTTTTTTTTTTTTTTTTTTTTTTTTTTTTTTTTTTTTTTTTTGACATCAACATATATGTGTAAAATTTCACCACATCACTACAACTTTCTTTCCGGATAATTTTTTTATACTTTTCATAACTTCAGAAATAACGGTAATAGCGAAAGTAGTAAACACACGAAAAATAAACTCTAAAATATACAATATTTACTTTCACTCCAATTGCATTGTGCAATTTCCCGACCTAACCATAGATAATGAATTACGCACGCGAACACAGGTAATGTAAGGAAACACACTTTGCCTATAGCAATTAACCAACCACGGACTTTAATCTACAGGGTAGGCTAAGGTGTAAGGTGTAACGAAACATTTTAAACATAGGTGTAAGAAACGAAAGGAATGGCTCTGAGTGTTTTTCTAGGGGTATCTTACTCTAAAAATGAGAGTAACAAAAGGGTTTATACGGGGGTTAACTAACCAGTGTAGTTAGTTAATAACACATAACATTTAAAGGCTTTTTGGGTGTAATCCTAGAATTTTACCAATTTAAACAAGTCATTCCAATTAAATAAATAATACTCATTATGGTGGTCTCGAATAGTATACAAGCCAAGTTCTAAAGTTTACAAGTCACCGGCACATTCATAGATTTGTGAATTTTGAAAAAAATCACAATTTTTGAAAATAACGTCATGTGTGCAGCTATGCGACTTAGATCTTAAACAAAAACATGCTAAAAAATTTTTTAAGTTTGATATATTAAGCACATTTTAAGCATAATTTTTGAAAAAGTTTAGGACAAGTAAGTGTTAAGTGTTCTAATTCTCCTATCCCCCCACTTAAGTTAAACAACGTCCTCGTTGTTTGTATAAAAGGTTAAAAATTGGAAAATAAAAAGAATTAGAACAGGAAAACTCCCCTGAGATTTGCTCGGTATGATCCTCCATTAGTGCAAGAGCAAAAATCATCTTTCTTGTGGATTAGAATGTTAAGGCTTCATACTTGATGTATCCACAGAAAATTCAGGAAACTATAATACCACCAACACTTTAAAACACACCTAAGATAAGAAAGGTTCAACTTGCATAATACATTAGTAGTTAGGAAAAATAAAACTTAAAAAATTAAAACTGAAAATCATCAGGTCAGTCGATGCGCCGTATCTTATTGAAGAAGATACGCCGTATCGAGCCTGGAATTAATACGGATCAGAATAAAGATGCGCCGCATCCTTAACCAGGGATGCGCCGCATTAAAATAAACTGATAAATAGTTTTAGAGTCGGAAATAAAAAATGCAGAAAAATAAAATAAGATATGACCATTGCAGGAGATGCGTCGCATCTCAGGATTGAGATGCGCCGTATCTTCGTGCGGCCTGGACTGACTCGACACAGAAAACAGAATAATAAATGATAAATCCGGGTTGTCTCCCGGTCAGCACTTGTCTTTATTCCAGAGTCTTCAAGTTAGACTCACGTTCAGCTCTTCAATTTCGATCATTGAAGGAGTCGGAAACATCGCGCTCCTTCATCGCCAATTCAGTAATATTGAACACTCCTTGCTCGTCCTTAATTTCCACGCCGTTCTTCTTTAATATCTGTATAAATAAAGTCCTGTCCCTTTCGGGCAGAGATGACAAAATGATAGACGGGAAATTCTTATTATTATGTAGGCACAAATAAGCAAGGTGGGGTGGTAGTTCAATAAACACATCATGATTCAAATTCGTTTTCTCAACTATTCTCCTACGTTTATTAATTACTACACAATCATACCACTCATCATCAGAATCACTAACAACATCGCGTCTAAGTTCAGTAGGTACATTAAGGTCAATGAATTCCTCAAAGTCTTCATGATTAGGATTAGTTGAGTTGTTTTGAATCAATGTTTCTCCCATAAGTCTAGCTTCAAGATCGAGGTCCATACGCTCCCTTAATCCTAGCACATAAACACCTCTAATTATGCTTTTAACCGGATCTTGGCACTTATAGACTAGTTTATTATTCCCTACCCTTAATGAAAATTTTCTTTTAAACACATCAATCTTAGCATGGGCAGTAGACAAGAAAGGTCTTCCGAGGATTAAAGGAATTTTAACATCCTCGGGCATGTCTAGTATAACAAAGTCTACGGGAAAAATAAATTGCTCAATCTTAACTAGCACATTATTAGCAATCCCCTCAGGTCGTTTTACTGTTTTATCAGCCAGTTCAATAAGTAATTTAGTTGGTGCTAATTTTCCTAGTCCTAGGGTAGCGAATGTCTTAAGAGGCATAACACTAACACTAGCTCCTAAGTCAGCCAACACATTATTGAAAGATATATTATTAATAGAACAAGGTAGAGTAAAACTTCCTGGGTCTCTTTCTTTATGAGGCAGGGCATTTGAGTCGGTTGCAGGGCTCTCTTCTTTCATTGTTGCCTTGATCTCCTCTTCAATTTTTGTCTTTTCTTTTAGTAGTCTCCTTAAGCTGATTGAAGAGTTAAAGAAAAATTCGGGTCTTGCACCATCATCACCATTCATCGATCTTCTAGGTATATTAGGAGTGACTTCTTCAGTGGTGCTTATGGCCTTGACATGATCCCTTGGGTTGGTTTCAGTTGAGCTCGGTAAACTTCCATATCCCCTTTCTTGAAGAACTTTGCTCATTTGACCAATTTGTTGTTCCAATGCTTTGATCGAAGCTCCTTGATTTCTTGTAGTAGTGTCCGTTGAAGCTCGAATTTCCTTGATCATAGCAGTATTCTCTTCATGTCTTTTAGCAGCATCGGCCATAATTTGCTTTAAAGTATCATCTAAAGTCTGCCTCCTTTCTTGATAAGCGGGATTGAAGTTGTTCTTTTGATAGAATCCCGGTGTAGCTTCCCTAAATCTCGCTGAAGGTCGGAATGGTTGTCCAAATTGGGTGTAATAAGCTTCTTCAAACGTCTCACTTTCATTCTTGTTCGGGTGGTAAAGATTCATGGGAAATTATGTTTGTACTGTCATCCTCGGGTGTTTCTCCGATTTGAAAGGTTGACTTTCCGCCTCTAGTTGTAATTCCTTTCAGATCGTGCCTTACCAAAAGAACCTTGTTAAGCACTGTTGACAATTGGTGCACTTCAATTGCCAAACCATTGATCAAATTGTTTTGTTCCTTTAGTAATAGCTCATGGCTGCCTTTGAATTCGGTGATAAAGTTCCTTGCCTCATGATGTTCTTGTTCATTGGCTTGAGCGATTAGTAGTGCAAACTCTTCCATAGTGAGGTTTCCTTGGGGTCTTCCGAACCAGTTTGGGAAAATATTGAACATTGTTCCTGAAAATTATCAACAAGAATATTTCAAAGTAAAAGCTTCCAAGTATAAGGGTAAGTCAGAATATTTCCCGTTCGGAATTTAGAAAAGAATAAAAGTTGCTGATATCTGCAGATGATGCGCCGTATCCAAAAAGTTGGATACGCCGTATCTTATAATCGTTAAAATTTAATCAGACTTTATTCAGAAAATAGATACGCCGCTTAGAATTTATGAATGCGCCGTATCGAATTAGTCAATCAAAAATCAATTTATCTAATTAAAATTAAATGCGTCGTATTAACGAAAGTTAATGCGCCGTATTTTCGTTACGTTCAAAAATAAAAGATTTTTGATTCAGTAAGATGCGCCGTATCGACGGAAATCGATACGCCGTATTTGTTTAATAATTCGCAAACTGTTTTTAATTAAAATAATAGATACGCCGTATCTGCGAAAGCAGATGCGTCGTATGGCGTTAACGTTTAGAAAATCTTTATCAAAATAGATACGCCGTATCTACAAAAGCAGATGCGTCGTATTACTTTATCGCTTAGAAAAATTTTCTTGTTAAAAACAGATACGCCGTATCTTGGGGAAAAGATGCGTCGTATCGAATTAATTAAACGCGTTGTATATAAAAATTAAACGCAATACGCCGTATCTTAGAGATCAGATGCGCCGTATCGTTTGATTTAGCACAGTACAACGATAGCAGAACAGAAAAATACGAAAAATAAAAATAAAAATTAAACACACGAAACAAAAATAAAACACACAAAAAGAAAAACAAAAGCAAACAAATAACACACAATACAACAAATATGCAAAATAGTACAATGATGCAATTAATCTAATAAAAAAAAGAAAAACCTAATTAAAACACTAATCAAATTAACAGAAAATAACAATTCACTCCCCGGCAACGGCGCTAAAAACTTGATGCGCGTGATGTGTCGTTGCGGTTTAGCAGTTTTAATGCCTACTCAAGTTTTAAATTTATATTTAGCCGACTTATCAATAACACACACACTTAACGAGCAGTGTACCCGGTCAGTATGAAGATAATGGTAAGTAGAGTGTCGATCACTAAGAGTGGAACGTATAATCTCGTTAATCTAATCAGTATTTTAATATCCTAACGCAAGGGGGTTTCAGCCTGAGAGACTGGCACAGTTTGTTTGCAATTAAATAGTAAAATAAACAATAGGCACGAATCAGCAAGTAGCACACACGTACACAGATAGATACTTGAGACAATAAGAGGGCTGTCCTTATGATTAAGTAGATTGTCACTTGTTTTATTGATAGCTTTATATGAAGTGTATGTAATTAACCCTTTCTCGTTGGTCCTATTCTTATCGGCGAGTAAACCCTTAATGATTACTTATGTCTAAAAGTCATTCCTAAGTGATCAATTTAGAAACAACCGTGGGAGCCACATCTTGTCCCGCAGTCGGATGCCCGCAAGCCACTAATAAACACAGAGGTTATCAATGCACTAATAAGTAGTAACCAAAGACATCAACATATAAACTTTAATTAATGAGAAAGCAGTTTTAAGGGAGTGCAATCTTTCCGTTGCCACATTACACAAGCCACCAATCTTGATGAATTAAAGTTTGCTAAAACAATAAAACAAATCTACTTAATGAATTAAATACATGCAGCACCTTCTTACAGCTCTTGTATCTTCGAATTGGGTGTGTCTTGTGCTGCCTTCTTGACTGAATTCGTCCTTTTGCTCTGCTGTCCGAACTTCGGTTTTAGGGTTTCGAACTCTCTTTCTCGTCTGGTCTACGGGGTATTTATAGTTTGTGTCTGAGGGAAGATGCGGCGCATCTACTAAGTAGATGCGGCGTATGTACGTAACTTCGCGTGGGGTCCAAGATTATAATATTCAGGAATATTCGTACACCGCCAGAAGATGCGGCGTAACTCCATGATTAGATGCGGCGCATGTCCTCTTGTATCTTGGATCGTATCTGGTGATATCTTGATATAGATGCGGCGCATGTTGATAGTGAGATGCGGCGCATCTGGAGCAGATTAGTCTTGATCTTCTTCATTTCAGCAGACTCTTCACTTTATGCACGTTTTGCTCCATTATTAGTCCAAAATCGCCAAGTTTCACCAAATGCTTGTTTTTACCTGAGAATTACAAAAGTAAACGATTAAGTATCAATCCTCATACATAATATAGTAAAACAAGTCAAATTAATAGGATAAATGATAGTAATAAAATGTACTTATTTGAGTTCATCAACCTCTTACTACACACGGACGAGTATACTTGCTCGTATGTGTTTCGTTTGAATTATTGGTAGATCGTGTTATAAATTTAAAACTTGCACTCGAAACGGACATATCAAGTTTTTGGCGCCGTTGCCGGGGATTTAATCACGTTTTCGTGAAGTTTTTGTTTATAATTTACTTGTTCTATTCCTTCTCGTATTGATATTCGTTATCGTATTCGTTAAGCTCTAAAGAAAAAATATATTTCTCTGCAAACCTTAGGTTTCAACCCAAACCTCGCGGTCCTAGCTCTCGGTAAACTTTTTATCAGACCAAACCTTCGGTCTGAAGCTCGACCTCACAGTCCTAGCTCTTGGTAAAAAAAAATTTTAAACTCTAAACCTTCGGTCCGAATTCTCGGCCGTCGGTTTATCAGCTTTCGTAAAAAAAAATTTCCAAACGCCGGTTTGAACTCAAACCGCAGCGGTCCTACTCTCGGTAAACTTTTTAACTTAAAAAAAATTCCCAAACCGCCGGTCCATTCCTCCGACCGTCCGGTTCAAACTTCGGTAAAACTTTTTCATCTCCAAACCGCCGGTTCATTCCTTCCAACCGCCGGTTCACTCACCACTGTTCATAAAAAAATTAGTTTTTAAATCCTTTTCGATAGGCTCGTTTTTCTCGTGTATGACCACTCGTTCTTCTAACGAAGAATTAAGTTCACCATTGTCTAATCCCGAATGTTTATTTCGCAAAAAGAAAACTCCATTCATTCCACCCGATCAAAGAATTCCAAAAACCGTTAATCCACCATTTGAAAACCTTTCCGAAGTTCATCCAATCGTCAATCTTTTTCTTGAATTACCATTTCCAATAGCTGACGATCAACCTATGTGGGATGCCAATAGGGTTGTAGCTCCTACACCCGCAGCCGCCATTGTTCCAGTTAATCTTGGAGAAAACTTCACTATCAAAGGTCATCATCTTTCGATGATTAAAGACAACCAATTTGATGGTAGAGCTGAATCCGACCCACACAAACATATCACCGATTTCCTTGAAATTTGTGACATGTTTCGTTATGGAACTACCGATGCAAATTCAATCCGTCTTAAACTTTTTCCATTGTCTCTCACCGGAGAAGCGAAAATTTGGTATAATGAATTAAGCCCCGGAGTGATCACAACTTGGGACCAAATGAGAAGAGCGTTTGTTGGACGTTTCTTTCCACCAGCCATGTTTGATCGTCTCTTAGGTGAAATTCGTAGCTTTACTCAAAAAGAAGGAGAAAATCTTGTCTAAGCTTGGCTTCGAATGAAAAACATGCTCCGAAGTTGTCATGGGCATGGATTGTCTCGTGGTAATATCATTCAAATCTTTTACCATGGTCTCGATGACACAACTCAAGGCATACTTGATGCCGGAGGAATATTTCTTTACAAGACCCCTAACGAAGCTTACAACTTACTAGAAGACCGTGTACTTCTAAAGCTCGATTGGTCTAAGGATTCCAAAATCAAACCTCAACGAAAATCCGTCGCATTCGCCGAAGGAACGAATGAAAATTCCAAAATCATGGATATGATGAAAGACCTCACTTCAAAAATCGATTCTAAATTCCAAAGTATCCAAAACGAAATCAAAGAAATGCGTGAAGGATGTACTCATTGTGGTGGAAGTCACTCCTCATCATAGTGTGATGATAAACCCATGGGAGGTCCCGAAGCTGAAGCCAATTATGTCTATGGAGGAAATCGAGGAGGAGGATATCGTGGAAACTTCTATGGTAGAAATACTCGAGGTTGGCAAGATCGTCCACCAAGAGATGATACCCAAAATTCCCAAAATCTTGAAGAAAATCGTCAAACATCTTCTCGTGATGATAACCGTTCATCATCACAATCACGTGAAACAAAAAATGAAGAATCTGAATTCGAAAAAACCATGCGTAAATTCACACATGCTCAAAAACAAACGAACGAATTCATGAAAAATCAATTCTTTATGCTCAAAAGCAAAGTCGAACAAGGACAAAAGAATCATCAAGCTTCTATCCATGATCTTGAAACCAAATTTGGTCGTCTTTCTGATCAACTTGCCGCAAGACCATCTGGTACTTTGCCAAGCAATACTCAATCTAACCCCAAACCATCATCATCTGGATCTTATCATCCACCTCAAACGAGAAATGAGCATGTAAATGTTGTATATACTCGTAGTGGTCTATTTTATGATCCACCACCCAACCCAACCCAAACAACCACTATTGTCCATGATAATAGTGAGGACGAAGTAGAAGAAGAACCAAAAGACAATGAACAAACTCCTACACCAGTTGTTAAACCTACTCCACCACTCAAACCATATAAACCAAGAATTTCATATCCTCAACGTTTGAGGAAAGAAAAGATGGAAGAGCAATATGGAAAGTTCATGGACTTAATCAAAGAAGTTAGGATCAATGTTCCTATTGTGGATGTCCTAGCTGGAATGCCCAATTATGGGAAGTTTTTGAAAGAACTTGTGAGCAACAAAAGTAAAATGGAAAACATTTCCGCTACCTTCTTGAATGAAGATTGCTCAGCCATTATTGAAAATAAACTACCGAAAAAACTCGGTGATCCTGGAAGTTTTCTTATTCCGTGTACTCTGGGAAATTCAATCACTTGTGATGCTTTAGCCGACCTCGGTGCGAGTATCAATCTTATGCCATACTCATTGTATGCAAAGCTTTCGATCAATACATTGAAACCAACAAGAATGAGTATACGTTTAGCAAATCATACTATCCAATATCCTGTTGGAATAGCTGAAAACATGCTTGTTCAAGTTGGGCAATTTGTTTTTCCTGTTGATTTTGTGATCCTCGAGATGGAGGAAGATAGCAAAGTTCCATTGATTCTAGGAAGACCTTTCCTAAACACAGCAGATGCTATCATTCGAGTGAAAAATAAAGAACTCAACCTTGGAGTTGGTGACAAAAGAATTTCCTTTTCGATTAATCAAGCTATGAAATATTCTCATGCAAATGATGACACTTGTTATAGCATTGATGTTATCAATGAAATAACAGAGGAAACATTTGACGAATTACTTGACGAAAGAATTAAGACTCATAAAACATCTGGACAAATCAGTGATGAAGATCTCGACAGAGAATTCGCTGAATTTATGCAGATAGACACCGAAGAAATTCCTGAGGAAGAAAACACCAACTTTGAGGAGTTGGAATTGAATGATGATATGAGAATCAAAACTTCAATTGAAGATCCGCCAATGGATCTAGTCTTGAAACCTCTTCCTGATCATCTAGAATATGCGTTCTTGGAAGAAAATTCTCTTCTTCCAGTTGTCATATCTTCAGCACTCAAACCCAATGAAAAAGAACGTCTTGTTTCTACACTCAAAAAGCATAAAGAAGCTTTCGCCTGGAAAACTTCTGACATTCGTGGAATAAGCCCGAATTTTTGCAAACACAAAATAAATTTTGAAATCGATTCTAAACCTGTTGTTCAAAGACAACGAAGACTCAACCCAAATATGAAAGAAGTTGTTAAGAAAGAAATAATCAAACTTCTTGACGCTGGAATTATTTATCCCATTAAGGATAGTTCATGGGTGAGTCCCGTTCATTGTGTTCCTAAGAAAGGAGGAACAACTGTCGTGGCTAATGAACGTAATGAACTTGTTCCTACCAGAACCATAGCTGGTTGGCGAGTGTGCATTGATTATCGAAAATTAAATGATGCCACCAGAAAAGATCATTTTCCTTTACCGTTCATGGATCAAATGTTGGAAAGACTTGCGGGGAACAAATACTTTTGTTTTCTCGATGGATTTTCCGGTTATTTTCAAATTCCAATAGATCCAGCTGATCAAGAAAAGACCACATTCACGTGTCCTTTTGGCACATATGCATATAGGCGTATGCCTTTTGGTCTTTGTAACGCACCAGCAACATTTCAAAGATGCATGATTGCTATTTTTCAAGATATGCTTGAAACCTCCATGGAAGTTTTCATGGACGATTTCTCAGTATTTGGAGACTCATTCGAGTCATGCCTTTCCAATCTTGATAAAATGCTTGAAAGATGCAAAACTTCTCATCTTGTGCTAAATTGGGGAAAATGTCATTTTATGGTGACAGAAGGCATTGTGCTAGGTCACAAGATTTCGAGCAATGGAATTGAAGTTGACAAAGCAAAAATAGATGCTATTGCTAAATTACCATCCCCGACTAGCGTTAAAGTCGTTAGGAGTTTTTTGGGACATGCGGGATTTTACCGCAGATTCATCAAAGATTTTTCAAAAATTTCTCGTCCTATGACGAAGCTTCTCGAGAAAGATTCAATCTTTGATTTTAATAAAGAATGCATCAAGGCATTCAAAACACTCAAAAATAAGTTAACAAATGCACCGATTATGGTTTCACCAAATTGGTCTCTGCCGTTTGAACTTATGTGCAATGCAAGCGATTATGCTGTTGGGGCAGTATTAGGACAACGAGAAGGAAAACATTTTCGTCCTATTTACTTTGCTAGAAAAACCTTAAATAGTGCCCAACAAAACTACACAGTCACTGAAAAGGAACTATTGGCTGTAGTTTTTGCATTTGACAAATTTCGTTCTTATCTCGTTTTGTCAAAGACAATTGTATTCACCGATCATTCAGCTCTCAAATATATGTTTGCTAAACAAGATGCTAAACCATGTCTTATTCGATGGATTTTATTGCTTCAATAATTTGACATAGAAATCCAGAATAAGAAAGGTGCAGAAAATGTGGCAGCAGACCATTTATCTAGATTAGAAAATCCTAATTTAGAGGAACTCGGTGAAGACGAGATTAATGATAATTTTCCCGATGAAACCCTTATGGGGATTGATGAAGAAGAAATCCCATGGTTTGCAGATTATGCAAATTATTTAGCCGGAGGAATATTACAAAAAGGTCTATCTTACGCTGAGCGTAGTAAATTCTTCGCAAACTTGAAACACTATTTTTGGGATGAACCATATCTATTTAAAAGGTGTCCCAATGGGATAATTAGAAGATGTGTGTATGGTTCAGAAACCCAAAAAATTCTTGATGAATGTCATCATGGCCCAACTGGAGGACATTACGGTCCATCCACAACCGCTAAAAAGGTCTACGATGCGGGATTTTATTGGCCAACAATTTTTAAAGAAGCACATACGCTTGTGAAAAATTGTGATGCATGCCAGAAGTCTGGTAGTCTTTCTCGTAGAGACGAAATGCCACAAAAGAGCATTCAAGTTTCTGAAATCTTTGATATTTGGGGCATTGACTTTATGGGTCCTTTTCCTAAATCTCATAAGTTCGAATACATCCTCGTTGCAATTGACTATGTTTCTAAATGGGCCGAAGAGGAAGCCTTACCCACTAATGATGCACGGGTGGTTGTAAATTTTCTAAAAAAGCTTTTCTCTCGATTAGGAATTCTAAAAGCTTTAATAAGTGACAGAGGAACTCACTTCTGTAACCATCAAATGGAGAAAGCTATGAAACGATATGGGGTCCACCATCATTTCGCAACAGCAAACCATCCCCAAACCAGTGGTTAAGTTGAAAACAGCAATAGAGCTTTAAAATGAATACTTGAAAAAATGGTTAAGGATAATCCTTCTGTTTGGTCAAGGAAACTCGATGATGCTCTATGGGCGTTCAAAACGGCATATAAAACTCCAATTGGCACAACACCATATAGACTCATATATGGAAAAAGTTGTCATTTGCCGTTTGAAATTGAACACCGAGCTTACTGGGCACTGAGGAAATGTAACCCCGATCTTAAAATCGCGGGAGAAAAACAATTATTGTAATTGCATGAACTCGATGAATTAAGACTCCAAGCGTATGAGAATTCCAAGTTGTACAAAGCGCGAACAAAAGCTTATCATGATAGGAAACTGAGAATCCGAAAAGCATTCAAAGCCGGAGACAAAGTTCTTTTATTCAATTCTAAGTACAAATTCAAAGCTCCTAAGCTAAGAACCAAATGGTTTGGTCCATTCGTGGTAAAACATGGTTTTCCATCCGTATATGTCGAATTATATGACAAGCATGGTGGAACTTTCATTGTTAATGGACATCGAATCAAACTCTACCATGATGAGGAGCAATTGAATGAAATGTCAAGTGAAGAAATTCCACTTGAAATGCTCGATAAAAATAAATACACTGCTATTCCGTTTATGGCACCTTTTCCAGCTGATTATAAAAAAGTAATATCATGTGCTGCGGAAACTAGTTACATCTGGGATGTTCTCCCTAGAACTTGCAATACTGCAAAGTTACATGATATTGATAAAACCGGAAAAGGAATAGTAAAAGGAAATGTGGTGTATATTCCAAAGAAGTCAGGAAAGAATCCCAAACATAAACCATGAAAGTAAGAAATGATGAGTCGGTCTGATGACTCATTAATAAATTTAGCGCTTCTCGGGAGGCAACCCGTGTGTTTTTTAAATTGTTTGTTTTTTATGCCCCGATGGTTTCACCATAAGTGTGGGGGTGTCGCAATAATAACAAATAATATATATATATATATATATATATATATATATATATATATATATATATATATATATATATATATATATATATATATAGTGTAACTTTATTTTCAGAACTCCCTTAAGTGCGAGAACTGCGAGAACTCCCTATGAACCATTAGATTGTTTGATCAATGGCTATAATTGATTGGGCCATTAATGTAATTAACTGAAAGATTGGGACAATATTTGTAAAGCTGAAAGGGTAATTATGGGATTTCACTAAAAAATTAAACTACACAAAAAATAGGGGCAGTTACATCAATATTATATTTTTTTCCGAATCAGTTTTCACATTTCATCTTCTTCTCCACAACCCACAACCCTAGCCGCCCCCTCCACAACCCTAGCCGCCACCATCAACCGCCAAACCCACCATTTATTTGAGTAGATCTTGTCGTTTTGAAGGCATTTGGAGATAGATCGAAGGTGTTTTGCTCGTGTTTGTTCCTCCACCGCCACCACTTCTTCTCATTTATTTCTTGGTATGTTGTCTTGAACGAATCTCATTTAAAAGATTGGTTGTGTGAATCGGTTTTTGTTTTGATAAGTTGTATCCTGGTTTAATCATTTCTATAAGATGCATCTCTTTTAGATTCGGCATCTTAAAAGAATCTGGATACAACTTACCAAGAAATAAATAACAAGCCAAAACAGATGTGGCTTGAAATGGTCACTCTAGTACAGGTCCGACCAAACTAGGTTCGCCAAAATTACTTTTGTGACCATATTTTATATTGTCAATGAATAGGTCAATGCATTTAAAAATAATATTTGACGGTAAAAAACTATTTTTATAATCAATTTGAGCAGCCGTGCTAATTAAATACATTCTGAGCAACTTCCTCTGACCTGTATTTTCTTTTGGCTAATTTTTTATTCAACCAATTTGAAATGAAAAATAACAGAAAACGGTTCAAAACTGTCACAAACATTATAGAAAATCTAATAGACCCATCATCACAAACATTATAGAAATGATTAAACCAGGAATACGAAGATCCAAGTGCGTTACATTTTTGCATAAGACTATTTATTTCTTGGTAAGTGGTATCCAGTTTCTTTTAAGATGCCGAATCTAAAAGAGATGGATCCATGGTGAATATGCACTTAAGTTGTATCCAGTTGCTAGCAATCAAATAAATAACAATCCACAGGCGCTTTTTGGTGCCATGATAGTTTTGGCGAAATAAATGGTTAGATCGAAATAAATGGTTAGATTCTCAAGCAATATGAACATACTCGTTTTTCAGTGAACATACTTGTTTTTTACATTGAACATGGCTGTTTTTCATGTGTAGATAATACATGTCTAGATTAAACGTGGAATTCGTGTTTGAACATACTTGTTTTTTCGGTGAACATACTTGTTTTTTTCGGTGAACATACTTGTTTTTCAGTACACATTTTGGTTTTCATAGAACATACATGTTATTCATTGAACATAATTGTTTTTACATAGAACATACATGTTATGCTAGTTGTTGTGATTAATTTTCGTTTCTTATTTGTTTGTGGTTTAATTGTTTTCGTGCATGTTTGTTTCAGATTGATTGATGAAGATGATGATATCATTTAAGACCGGGAAGTGGATGAACACGAATATACATGAAGATAATTTGCGACTTTTGGAGATATATGATTATTGCATGTGTTTTGTACTTGTAATCAAGTGAAATGTAACATTTAAGTCTATCAATATTGTTTTTCTTTTATGATGATTTATGTTCGTTAATTTGTGTTTCAAACTTTCAAAGAAAATAATGATCATAAATAAAAGTGTTAGCTTAAAAAACATGTATGCACCTTCACTATTTGGAGAAAAAACAAGTATGCACTTTAACTAATTGAAAACATGTATGCACCTTGGCTATTTGGGAAAAAAAAACATGTATGCACCTTTGCCTATTTGAAAAAAAAAAAAAAAAAAAAAAAAAAAAAAAAAAAAAAAAAAAAAAATCTGAATTTTAAAATTTATAAAAAAGGGGAATTATAAAAAAACAAAAATAATATGAAAATGTCTTTTACTATTATACCCTTTTGAATTAAATAAAAATAACAAAATGCTATTGAGCATTAAATGATGTACATTGTGTATTATTAGTTGTAAAAAGATGGTTCTTGCAGTTCCCGCACTTAAGAGGGTTCTGAAAATAAAGCCCCCTATATATATATATATATATATATATATATATATATATATATATATATATATATATATATATATATATATATATATATATATATATATATATTGCATTTTGTGTGTTTTTGTTTTTGTTTCTGATGATTTATGCAGGTTAGCATGCTTGATCTTGAAGATGCGGAATCATTCAATCTCAATATCTGATTTAGAGCTTGCTAAAGATTCCGAGGTTCAGGCAGTATCATTTCTTTTATGTTCCATTTCCCTATTTTTATGGTTCATCATTCTTTACATTGAGGACAATGTCAAACTTAAGTGGGGGGGGGGGGGGGGGGGGAGGAAATAGGAAAATGATACTGGAATTTTTTAAATTTTCTATATTTTTTAGCCTTGTTTTTAATTTGTTTGCCCTTATGATCTAGTTGTTTTCGCACATTTAGAATAATCTATATTAGAACTACTAGATCAATCCACTGATAAAACATGTAATTTTTGAAAATTCGAGATGTGTCCTGATTGACATTGCGATCCATTTTTAGGATTGATAACATTGCTAGCACAACTATAGCTCATTCCACTAAATTGTGAGGATTTAAGCCTATTCTTATATAGCATACATCTTTTATGCTTGATCTTTTTGCTATGAGTGTGCCGGTGATCTTATTTATTCTAGAACTTGTACATGCAAATCATTACCAGACCGCAGTGAGATTACCTTGTGTGATATAAGTGTATTCGTATGATAAGAGGCAACCTTAGGAATTAAACCAAATGGCCTTCCATTTTTCATCTAATGATATATTAGCTGGCCACATCGGTAAGTTAACCACTTATATGAACCTATTTGTTAGCACTTAATTTTAGTGCTAGATACCATTAGTACACCCTTTGAGCTATCCTTTTCATTTTGTTACACCAGAAAAATATAAAAATATTTTACACCTTTAGCCTTAACCTTACCCATAGTCACGTCTTGGTTGGTTACTAGCTACAAAGGAAAGATGGTTGTTATGTGGGAATCCTTGAAATTGAGAAAGTTAACTATTGGTATTATGATCGATGAAAAAAAAAGTAATCGCAAGTGTATGGTGACAAGAATAGCCAATGAGCAATGAAAGAATGATATCGATTAAGGATGAGTTCTCGAGTTCAAAGGAAAGTGGTTGATGTAGCTAGTAGCATTCGGTTGTAGACTTTGACTATTTGTAATGTTTTTATTTTAAACCAATTTCATAAATATATCCCATGTCTTATCCCTACCTAATTGATTTTGTGGTAATTATCAAGTGTATTGACATGTGGTGACCATCCGATTTCTTGAGGAATTAGGTAGCGTTGTTAGCGATCTAAGGTTATCCTTAGTGACCATCCGTTATTTGGTGATGCAAGAATTCGTTGTTAGCGAGCTATTATGTTTTACATGAGATAGTTGCACATAAGTCTTATATAACCCCTGAAGCCTTAAACCCAAATAAAAGTCCTCTTAGATGTTTACACTTGGTGCTTACGCCACATCGGTGGAGTTTTGTTTCTTGTTCAAGCTTATGGTAATATTTAGATCATGACTGAGCAATGAGTGTTATTTTCTTATATACTCACCCAATACATAAATGAGTGATGAGTGAATTATACTTCATTCCTTTTTCGTGAGGTGTTTTAACATGTTATCAAGCAAGAGAATCATTAAGGTATTGTCAAACATCTCGACTTTTCACCTATAAACTTAAAAAGATGGATCTTATCTTGTACTTGTACTTGATGGATTTGAATCTCATTTTTAGAATCATTATAATTTATATCATGTGGATTTACTTCTAAAAGCTAAGATTTGCTTGGGGGCAAGCAAAGTGTAAGTGTGGGGGATTTGATAACGCTCATTTTATACATGTTTTAGTTGCGTTATTTCTATGTTTATGCATTGTATTTGGTTGTATTTATGAACATATTATGCTTAAAAAGGTACAAAAGATATATTCAGGTTCAGGTACAATCAAGTTCAAGTAAATGGCTAAAAAGATGAAGAAAAGTTGTTAAATCAAAAGCTTTTGCACAAACATAAGTTTCTTCTCACAATAAAGGCTTTGGAACGATCGTTAAAGATAAAGAATCAAGATTGCAATGATTTCCAAGTTCAAAAGATCAAGAATTGATGAAATGAATGAGAATTATCTCAAACCCAAGGCTCATATCTCAAACCCAAGGTTGAAGCTGAATCCCAAACCCAAGGTTCATATCTCAAACCCAAGGTTGAGCAGTCATTCTAAAACCGAAGGTTCAGAGTCCAAACCTGAGGTTTAGCAGACATCCAAACCGCCGGTCCTTGGTCCCGACCGCGGGTTTAGCCACTAAAAGTCATCCAAAGTTGCATTTAAGTGAAGAATTAAGTGCCATTACTCCAAAGTCCGATCATCTACTTCCATTAACTCATTTTGCCTTCATTTTATGACACTTTGGGAGCAAGTATTTTTCTTGGTGACCAAGGGGAGCCATCTTATATATACTTGGCCAAAAGATACAACAGAGAGAACTATCTATCAAACAAGAGAAACCAACTATTATCATATACATCACTACCTAGAGACCAAAAGGGTTACAAACATATTCAAGGGGGCGACAAAGGAGAAAAACGCAGGAAAAAGGGAAAGCTTACATTCATCAATCATCAACTTAATCATTCAAGGAATCTTTGTTGATCATCTCACAAGTGTTCCTAATTCTTGTAATCATCATTACAACTTTTGTAAGACTTTTAAATCATGTTTTCAAGTGATAAATTTCTTGTGGTTATTTCTTTGTTTGCCATGAGTGGCTAAGTGCCTTGTGCACTTGCCTAGATGATGTTTGTTACATGACTTTTGGTTGATTATGACTCAATGGTTCTATGATAAACGAAAAGCTAATACTAAGAACGAATTGTGCTATTAAGAGTTTTCTCCACCAAAGAGTTATCAAGTTTGGTTAATTACTAATAGTGTAATGGGTTGAAAAAGACATTGTTAGTCAATTAGTTGTAAACCTTTGTCTATGAGGGTGTTACCTTATGTATTGACCATTTCATAAGTAACTTGTGTTAATACAAATAGCGTCCCAAAAACGTTATTTATATTCTTTGATCTTTCATTAGTTTTGTTAATGACAAATATAAGGAATATCTTTTAGCAAATAATAAATACTAGCTTAGTCTCTTAAGTACACACTTTACACTTCACATATTAACTAAGAATTACAAGTTTAGTAACTTGTTTCCTTAAAAGGAAACTTTAATTCATAAAACATTCCATGACATCATTGTATGCATCACATACAATATCTTAGTTAGATATGCAAGCAACATAGTTGACATTTGAAGATCTTGGATGATATGGTAAGATACAACTAAGATATGGTAAGAGACAACTATTACATAGCTGTCACATCCCACGGATCCAAGTCCCATAAAGGACGGATCCCTTTTGAGGGATCCGCCGGATCCGTGAGCTGAAGATCAGCTTGCCTATAAATAGGAAGCTGATCATTTGGCTCAATCATCACTCATATAGCTTAAACACATATATTCATTCAGTACATATCTTACTAACATCATTCATAGTTGCTTTTCACTTTGATCATCCATTTTGTAGAAAGGAGATCAAGCATTCAAGGATCTACAGAACCGTAATCCTTTAGTTGCATTACTGTGTGATCTTATAGTTTGTTTCACACATCATATCTATCATTTGTAATCAGTGAGTGTGGTTAGTACTTTAGTCCTTAAAGTACAAAGAGTGTAGGGAGTGGTTGTACCCTTGTAAAGAACTCGACATCTAGCTTAGTGTCGGTAAAGTAATTAGGCGACGTCAGGTTGGTTCTACCTTGTGAAAGAACCCGGTGTTTAGCTTAGTACCGGAAAAGGAAGTAAGCGACGTGTAAAGGTTTTCTCCGCCTAGGAAAGGAGTTTGTTTCTTAGTGAAAGATAAACTCTCGAGTAGGAAACTCGGGGAGTGGAGTAGGGCAAGGAATAGAGTTCTTGTAGCCGAACCACTATAAACAACTGTGTCGTGTGGTTTGATCTTTCCTCTCTTTATCTTTTGTTTACATTGTGTGATTATTTATTTGTGATTGTTTCCTTTGAATTAACATAAAGTAACAAAGCAAATAAAACTTTAAAAACGGTAAAAAACTATTCAACCCCCTTCTAGTTTTCCACAACTTGGTTAAACTTGGAAAACTAAAATAGTGTGGTTGTCAATTACTTGTGAAACGAAAGCGAATCGAGTAATTAAGTGGGGTTAGTCTTGGATTGATCAAATCTTAAATATTGTTTTTGTCATCTTAAAATCTTGACGAGGATTGAAAGTGTTGGAAACAATAGAGTTAGTATACCCACTAATCGAATTAGAACACCATCTAATTTGTTGATCATAATCAAATGGAACCTTTGTCATCATCATGTCAAGAGAATTGTGCAAAACTAGTCTAGGCAAGTGTAGTCTTTAATTTATTGAATTCACATCATCATTATTTGCTTGCTATTAGAATCGTTGAACAAGATTGATATTATACTCGAAACTCACATCCCAAAAACTAAACAAATCCCTGTGGTCGACCTCGGCTTACCATTTCACCTCTTACTACACACGGATGAGTATACTTGCTCGTATGTGTTTCATTTGAATTATTGGTAGATCGTGTTATAAATTTAAAACTTGCACTCGAAACGGGCACATCAATGTCGTTAAAACAGTTAAAGTAGATTCTTCAAATCAAATTGCAGATATCTTAACCAAAGGGCTGGATACATTGCAACATAATTTTTTGGTAAAAAAAACTTAACATGTTTGATGTTTACCAGAAATCACATTAAGGGGGGGGTGTTGAGAAATAAGGACCTAATCTGCTATCTGGTTTAACCTTAGAGACTTATTGTGTTTGTTTTATATTTCAGTTATAGTCCTTTGGATGAGATGTGAGTTAGGTTGCTTGAAGTGTTGAAAGTTTGGAAGACATGAGGCAGTATAAATAATGAAGAAACACGGAAGGGCCTTTATTCAAATGTTCAAGGGACTAGAAGCTGCAATATGTCAAGACTTATAGTTGAGAGTATATAAGCTGCTATCTCAGCTTATTCCATCATAATGTGATACAATTTTCTCTCTTACAAGAAATAGTCTCTCCTACAAAACCCTAATCTGTATTATTGATCATCTTGATCAAATTCCCTTAGTTACATTGTTATTGTGTTGATTACTTGATTGAGATCACGTATTATTTCAGCCTTGGTTGTATCTATTTGAGAACAGTTTGTATTGATTCTTGTTTATATCAAATAAAGAAGATTTAGATTGTGTTTTTCTACAGAGATTAATCTCAACCACTGGACATCAAGCATAACAGGGCTCCATAAATGAGCACGAGTTGTGTGTCATTGAACCAACTTGGTCAGGATGTTATTTAGTGTAACACACTAACACCCTCAATTTCAGCATTTAGTATTATCTTTTTTGTTCTCCATATGCAAGCATATAGTTGGTGATACTAAATGGTGAGGACTGAAGAGGTCAAGTGTGCTACAAGTTGGTATCTTGTTAGATTTCTATATACATCATGTTAATGTTTTACGGTAGGTAAGCGCATTGTCACGAGTCATTGCTTCGACCTCGCACGGCATCCTTAACTCGATAGTGATCAGCCATATGTCCTGTGTATAATAAAGGTTTACTGGTTTCGTCATGCCTTGGGCTCTTCAGGGGAGCGGCCCCAAGTCCCTACAAGTGTAGAGCTATATCGAGCCCTCTACTCGTGATGCGTACTATACCCTTACCGTTGAGGTGCTCTAACAAGACCAGCAGGATAAACTAGGAATACTCGCACTCAGCACGATTCCAAGCGGAACCTGACCTTTCAGAATTTGGCTAGTGACATTCTCCCACTACCAATCCATGCACGACCTCGTGACATTCTCCCAATATCTTGAGTATTATTCCAGCTTCTTGGCTTAAAGGCACATTCAATTTTCGACTCTTTGGGTCCCAACGTGCAACGACGACCTTTCTTCTTGGATTAGTCCATTACTCACTACCTTCCATTAAAGGCGACCTTGTGTACTCAACACTATATCATGTTATCCTCAACAACATCTTGAGAAACTTCTCCCGCCAAAGTTGCGTAGCCAACGCTTTTAAGAACTTTGGGAGAGCAACATGAGCGACTCTGCCTCGGTCCGACTTGGCTCTGATAGCACTTGTCACAATGCCATTCCTTCGACCCCACGTGGCGTGCTTAACACGATAAGGACCAGCCGTCCGTACCGCGTATAATGGAGGTTTAGTGGTTTCGTCTTGGCTTTGACACACCGGGGGAGCGACCTCAACTCCCTACCAGGTTAGTGTCATGTCAAGTCCTCTACTCGTGGCACGTACTACACTCTTACCGTTGGGATACTCCAACAAGACTAACATGATATGTTGATCCAGTTGAACACTTGATCGAATTCATTAGCTTGTATAAGGTTTAGCTACACTAGATAAATCTAGCACAACTATTGTAGAAACTGTGTTTGAGTTTATCAAATACTATGCGGAATCTAGTCTTTGATATTAAGAAGAACTTTTTGATGTAACATTAAACACAAGAACAAAATAGTTTAACAAACAAATCAAACAACCTCAATATTATTAAAGAATAATACGAATACTCTTCTTAGTATTAGGGTTACAAAACCTTGAAGCTATAAACTCTATAATGAATCACGTATATTGTAAATTCGACTCGTATCTAACTATATGCCCTAGGACCTCCTTTTATAGACTAAGGAGTCCTATTCGTCTTACGATTTTTTGGAACGTATATCAAATCGTTTCTATACTTGTCCTATACAAAACTTGAAGCATACGACTTACTATACATATCTCAATAAGCAGTTGTAACATAACCGCCTAACAACTAACCTAATAGTCTTAACTTTTAGCCTAACATCACTAATCCTGAAGCAGCATTAACTTTGTTCTGGCAACACTAACATACTTAGCGTATATTCTTTGAAGTTCAGCAGCAGCATTACCTTTACTTGAGCAGTCTTAACTTTCCACTAGCAGCAGTAAAACACTTAGCATATTTTCATGAGCAGTTTTAAAACCTTAGAGCAGTAGTAACAACAATGTGAGCAGCAGCAACATCAAGAAGCTTTAATCCCAACATGATAAACCAGGAACCCTCACCTCAAACACACTTTCGAGCAAAACTCTGCTCTTCAGAATTTGGCTCGTGACATTATGATAGTGGTTTTTGATGGGCGGTTTTTTAAGACCTTACAAAAAGTTTTACAATCCTCCTAGACAGTGTACCTAACCATTGTAGTGTAGTATAGGCAAGACACGGGGGATTGATCGTTCTCTAGGGGAATAGTGTATGTGAAGGCCGGAGTGTATGTCGAGATAGGTCTAAAGGTGAGGGATGATTCTTTTTTATGTTTTTATATTTTATGAAAAGCAAATTAAAATCTCGGGGTTTGAAGAGTGGGTGTTTTAGCTACTAATTAACTAAAACAAAACTAAATAAACTAAAATAAACTAATAAACAAGAAAAGTAAAGTGGTAACTCTTATAATGAGGAAAACGTGTTTACTTAGATTTCTTTACTCCCTAGTTATCTCTTATTGATTAGTCGAATTGTCACGTCCTTGTTTAATTGGCGCGTTGTATTCCTATGTTGTCGTAGGGTGGTGCCAAATTCCCTAACTCTATGAGTGTATAAGTCTCCTTTAGAAAACCCTAGATCTACAAGTGGCAATTAAGTCATCTCCTTAGGATCTCCTACTATCTACAAGCCGCAACTCACGCAATAAATACAATGAATAAACCAACTAGTGCACTCTAGGGTGTGAAGGCGTTAAGTCGGACGTTCAAGCTAACACTTGTCAGATTATAGCTAGTTTTCCTACTCCTAACGCGAACAACCAATCAAACAAGAGATGACAATCAATAATTAATAACTAGGTTTCATTAGATCTAAGCAAACACAATTAAATTTAGCCTAGCATGTGTAGGATATTCACAATCAAAGAACACACGATTTGGGCGTATAATATGGATCGAATAGAAGGATTCTAGAGAGAGGTAGGAGAGTTGGAACCTTAGAGAGAGAAAGTTATGTGTATTAGATTAATATGAGAATGAGGTCCAACCCTTCCCATGGGTAGGAAGGGTGTATTTATAGTCCTTACATATTGTGCCCCTAGAGGGCTGTGGAGCGAGCTGACAGTGGGTAAAGACCCGACCCACTCCACAATATTAATAATAACTAAACTACTAATAATATTACTAATTATCCAACGAGCTATGATGTGCTAATAAGTACTCGGGGTGACCGAGTCTTCAACTGAATATTTATATTCCTAACAATCTCCCCCTAAGGGAGGTCACCCCGGAAGTAATGTTCTGAATTCTAGTACCTCTTCCTTGGATCTTGACTTCATAGCTCGAAGACCTTGATTCTTCAACGTAAAGACTCTTTGTGCCTTCAGCAGTGAACTTGAGATGACTGTTCTTTGTTTTGGATGATCTTTGAGTATTCTTTGAAGATATCATCCAACATATGTCTTCCAGTCATCTTGTGGCTTCGTCATCATGAGAAGTTGTGATCTAGGAACCTTCTTTGAGATCATCTGCCACTGTAAATCTCTGAGCTCATCCGTTGTAGTAGTAGTATTGCCATCATGTGTTTGGTTGTGACTGTTGTTCTCGCATGCTCACACCTTTTTGGATCATGATATGTACCATCAGAGTTGTGGAAGCTATGTTGTAGGTCTTTTAGCTATCATGATGTATTTAATAATGAGTTAGAAGTGTGAGCACGGAGTGTGGATTGACTCGTCTCATACTGGAATCAGGAACCACCATCACCATCTTTATCTTTATATGTACCTGAAATAAAACAGTTAGCAATAAAGTTGGAGAACGAATATGGCTTTGTCATTCGTTCGGTGTGGTTGGATTAACTTTCGGTTCCATGAGGACCGACCTGTGATCAGGTAGAATTCCCTTTAAAGAGAATTCTCCTTGACAGGAATTTCCAGCTTGTTGTAAAGACTCATTCAATGAACTAACATTGGACTCGTCTTACAAGCATGTTCTCATACCGGAACGTCTCAAAGCAGACAACACGGTTGAGTGAATAAGTGAATTGAATACCCACTGATTGATAAGAAATTGATTAGAAAAATCACTCGCGTGTTACTAGATAAACAATTTTTATGTAACACGACGAGGGTTTTACACATTAAATCACATTTCTGTCATAAATACTTTTGTTTGAAAATTTTCACAATCAATGCGCTCGAAATTCATTTGATGAGCACATTGAAGGGTTTTCCAAAAGCATCCGTCAATCCATTTCCTGGAACAAGTTTGATTCAAATGTGAATCGCCCCATTGTTTCATTCCAGTTGTCACAGGTTTGATCCATGAAGGATCTCACATGTCACCCACCAAGAGCTTGTTTGATGTTGGCTCTAGAAGGATTTCCATCTTCATTGTGATTACTTAACGTATCACTCGGATGTTCTGGCAATACCACAAGGATAATGCGTAGGACTCTTCATATATATTTTCTTGCTTTTCACGGTGTATGAAACAGCAAGCATATTGGAAATGTGTCCTAATGAGATTAATTGATGATCTCTTGGCTCTAGACTCAATAGTGCGTTTTGATTTAGTGATCGGAGGCTGGAGAGGACTGCCACCTTTTCAATCCACAAATATAACTGTTTTGAGGGACCTTGAGTGGCTAGGGGAGGGTTGTGCAGCGTATCACTGGGTCCATGATACTTTGTCTTCAATGTCAGCAATCAACTAAGTGATTCTGACAGCATATGTATTGACCCGGTTTCTGCCTAAAGTGTAAGGAGGGCTTCTTTCTTTTCACCCTTTATCTTTACATTTCTTTTTCATTCTTCAACCCCTTCAGCGCTTACCGAGACTTCATTACTAGCACCTTGTTGGGTTTGTTCCAGTACTAGCTCCATCTCAGTCGGCACTCTTCCCTTATTCACTTTTCTCCTTTTTAATCATTCCTAAGGACTTCTATTCTAACTAGAGGATTGTCCCTGGGAAGATCCCTCCGGTTCTGGCTGGATCATGGGAACTAATACCTAACCTTACCATCTTTATAACTCCAATACATAAAGTAAAATGGTCGGTCCTTGGTATTCTTTCACAATAGCCATCACAAATCATTCGCTCCCCCTCAATATGTGCATCGATATACGAAAAGGTTTAGCACATATGGGAGAGCCTACACTTGAGTTTCAAAGGATCACATTTTATATTAGAATTTCATATTTAATTCACATTCTCTCCCCCGATCAAAAATTTCAAACCATTTGAGATTTGTGATCCCAATTGATTTAAATATGTTTAGAAAATTTGGGAGAAAATGTGGTCAGGTTTAATATATTCTGATTACGAAGCATACAATGCTCCCCCTGATGCGTGTGTGCGTATGCTCTAATTTATACCCACGGTATGTCGTTGTGGTTTTAGCAGTATTCAAGTTTTAAATTTATATTTAGCCGACTTATCAATAACACACACACTTAACGAGCAGTGTACCCAGTCAGTATGAATATAATGGTAAGTAGAGTGTCGATCACTAAGAGTGGAACGTATTATCTAGTTATCCTAATCAGTATTTTAATATCTTAAGTTAGCTATACAACCTAATCTAACGCAAGGGAGTTTCAGCCTGAGAGACTAGCACGGTATGGTTGTGATTAATTATAAACTAAACTAATAAGCACGAATCAGCGAGTAGCACACACGTACACAGATAAATACTTGAGACAATAAGAAGACCTGTCCTGATAGTTAAGTAGCTTGTCACTTGTTTTATTGCTAGTTTTATATGAAGTGTATAGTTTGATGCAACGCACCGAGATTAAGTCCTTTCTCGTTGGTTCTAATCTTATCGGCGAGGTAAACCCTTAATGATTACTTATGACTATCCTATTTATCTTTCTTCCTACTTTTCTACAGACGATAGAATGCATAGGCGGTCTAATAAATAGGCGAGGAAGGGGCATGGCGACCCAAGCAATGCTCAGCTAGACACAGAGGTTATCAATGCACTAATAAAAGTCACCAAAGACATCAACATATAAACTTTAATTAATGGGAAAGCAATTTTAAGGGGAGTTGAAGTGAATGATAACATAACACAAGCCCATCAATCCTGACCAATTAAAGTGTACTAATACAATAAAACAAAACTACTTAATGAATTAAATACATGCAGGACCTTCTTACAGCTCTTGTATCTTCGTTCAAGGTGTGTCTTGTGCTGCTACTTCGACTGAATTCGGCCTAGGGTTTCTGTGGTCTTCGGTCTTCTTCGGTATTAGGCTCTCGAAATTCGTCTGGTCTTGGGGTATTTATAGTTTCTGTCTGAGGGTAAGATGCGGCGCATAGGATAAGTAGATGCGGCGCATTGACTTAACTTCGCGTGGGGTCCAAGATTAATATATTCAGGAATATTCGTACACCGCCAGAAGATGCGGCGTAACTCCATTCTTAGATGTGGCGCATGTCCTTGCTGTCTTGGATCGTATCTTGTGAAATCTTGATAGTGATGCGCCGTATGTAATAAGTAAGATGCGGCGTATCTGGAGCAGAATGATCTTGATCTTGTACATTTCAATAGACTCTTAACTTCTTGCTTGTTTTGCTCCATAATTAGTCCAAAATCGCCAAGTTTCACATAATACTTGTTTTTACCTGAGAATTACAAAAGTAAACATTAACGTATCAATTCTCACAGATAATATAATAAAACAAGTCAAATAAATAGGATAAATGATGGTAATAAAATGTACTTATTTGAGTTCATCACCCCCTCAAACCGAGAGAGAGTGTCACTGCTGATGTTGCACAAATTTGGCAAGGTGTCAGAAATTTGAACAAATATTCTCCCCCTCAATTAATGACCCGTTTTCTATTTAAAGAGCTGTAGTCATTCAATTGAGCGACGAGTATTTGTGAAAATTTAATTCAATTTACCACCTTATGTAACATCAAGACTCTCTTGAAGAATCAAACAAGATAAAGAGTCTGATGTAAAGAAGACTTCTCTTCTTATACACGAAATGACGCACTGAAACGTACATCAAATCGGTGAAACATGGATATAAAGTAATCCATGCCCAGGTGAACATCACCCGGTTGGAGGAACAGTCGTCTTTTTGGCGACATGCTTTCCCCATTGTATAGCGCGGGTTGCTATCTAAAGTAATAGCAAGCCATTTGACATGTTTTAACCAGTTAGTATAACTTCTGCTCGAGCTTCATTTAAAGTCCCGTGTCATTATTGAATGACATTTCTAAGACCGTAAATGTTATCGATAAACAGAAGACATGCCTAGGTGAAACTATTTTTGGTATTTTCTAATTTTCTGATTTTTATGGTTTTTCTGGGTTTTACGCATCTCTATTTACAATTTGCAGGTTTTCTATAATTTTCTATTTACAGAATGTTTTAAGATATGTACAAACTATATTATTCAGTTTAAGACGATGATGAAATGAATACCGAAATGAGGATACGTTCAGTATGTTGTAGAAATCTGTGGTCAATCATCTCTTAAACTTTCACCACCAAAGCTTTCGAGGCTCCTGAACAATCGACGGAACTTGAGCCTTCCCAATGTACAGCTTTGATAGCTTCCCCCCAAACCGACAATCTTCTTACTGAGCATATTCTAAGCTCTCTTTCAAGCTTACATAAGGTAAGTGTACAGCGGAAACCGTAGCAAACCACATCAAGTATTACTGCTCCTTTTTAAGAATAATCATCGTGATTCTCCGTTCGGGGATCTTCAAATAGATCAGCAACGAATCATCTCACATATGAATAATTCTTCTCACATTTCTTCCCGCTGAAGATTGAAGAAATGCCTACCAAAAGTATCCAGATACCACTTCCCAAATCTCAATCATCTCACATATTAAGCTAGAATTCCCCTCCAAGTAGTTGAAGAAATTCAAACAGTCTCATTGTATGAAGCCCGAAAACCCGAAGTACACACTCAATCCCATTAATGAAGTCGAAAACGTAACATCAAGATCAATTAAGACCTAGAAATCCCCTTTTCTCCCTTCACTAAATTGCAGATGAGAATTGTTACACCAAAGTCAACTAAGTCCCGAGTGTAAGCAATTTATCCCGTGTGTAGACCCGAGTCTACAGTCAACTAAGTCCTGACAAGAAGAAAAGAATGATAACACCAAGACAGTACCGTGAAAACCAAGTAAGTCCCGGATGAACACATTTCCTTCTGTAGGATACCGACTAACCAGAAGTCATCATACAGTTGTGAACCTCTTTAATTATCAGAAACTGTTTCATACATATCTTCCCCCACGTAGTTGGAATAATACATCAAGACTCACAAGTTAAAACACTGATTTTCTCTGCGGTTATGACATTTGTCTTCCCGGAATAACTTCATTTAAGAAGAAGTATAAAGTTTATCATGTGTACTCGTTGTGCGTTCAGATGTATGTCTCCTTCCCCCTTGCTGGTTTTGATACCTCAGAATCAGCAACACATTTTACGCACAAATACTTGAAATCTTGTGAGAAGAACAAAATTAGCTCAAATGTATCAAGTGAGAATCAACCGCTACCGAAGCAATTTCTGACTATCTTTACCAACCCTTAAGTAGGCCATCTGAATTGCTAACTGATGAAGCAAACCCGATATACCAAACTTGAAACTGAAGTAGAATTCCCCATTCTCGTGACTTGAACTTGCACTAATGTTGGAAGAACGGTGTAGAGAATTAGTGCTCCAAGAAAATCTCTAAGTATTCAATACCTAACCAAGGTATGAGACATTAACACCTCTTACGATTATCCACAACGTCATCGGCGTGTGACACTGAGTACTACATCGTAACTCCTTTAAGTGATAGTTACCCCGACTGCTGGTAACTAGATAACCTAAGTCTTCAACTTAAATCTTAAGCACGAGCAAGTTATCATTGAAGGTCATGCATCCAACCAACCCCGACTTCAAGTAAGACCACGCCTTTGAGAAAGTCAACTTCAACCCCAAATAAGTGAAACCTGATCCATTCCGTAGTCACAATTAGATGACCAACATGTGATTGTTTGTTCGCTCACTTGTTCACACTTCTCCCCCTCAAAAATTGCATATGAGGATGCCATTTTTGATTGAACAAGTGCATATGAGGTTGATCCACTGTTCACACTTCTCCCCCTCAAAAATTGCATTCGAAGTTGCCATTTTTGATCGAATGAATAAACGTCCAATCTGTGATGGAAGTAGATCCACTGGATGTCTGAACGAGCATGGAGCAAGTATGAAGCCTTTTAATGAGAATAGTCAGAAACAAGAAGAGTCGTATGACCATTTCGCAAATCTCAATCACCATGTAGTTTATTCACCCTTCTCCCCCTCAAAAATTGCATATGACGACCAACTGCCATTTTTGATAGAGCAGATGAATAAGAATATACTCCAATGTACGTTTATCCCCTTTGGTGACTGAATGAGCATTTGAAGAACATGAAGCTTGATGAGAATGGTCATAAATGAGAAGATTCCTCTTCTTCTGAAGATAAAGCGCACTCAAGCGTACGCCTTTCTTTTCTTTGATGAACGGGGCCTGAAGAGATGTCAGCAGACGCCATCTGATGAAGAGCGAGGCCTGCACTGATGTGTACAGACGTCATAATGATGAAGAACGAGGCCTGCACTGATGTGTACAGACGTCATTATGATTCCCCTCATATGTTGTGAGCAGCCTGTGTCCAAATGTCAAAGGACGATCCGTACGACCTGCATTTGAAAACAGACGAAAGAAGAGAATTTGGAGAGCCGGATCCCCAATTTAGGTTGGGTTCCAGTTGGTTAGTGCAAACAATCTTTGGGGCTGCTGAAACCATAGGTGCCTTGGTTTTAACAATAGGGGCAACACTAGTAGATGCAATGGACCTAGTTAAGGGACATTGTGTATCTAAAGGGATAACTCTACCAGTAGGCTTCCATTCCTTAACAGGCACTACTCTAGGAATTGTAATCCTAGTTAAAGGGCAATGTTCCCCTAGTGTGAATGTTCGGCCCGTGGGCTTCCACTGAAAGCCCACATTGGTAAACATTTTCCCTGTGGGTTTCCAAGATTGCTTAATTTGTCTAGCTCTCCAAACTTTTCTAACTGGGGGTTTATTGGACGACTTCAGAAATTTCTTAACACATTTATCATGATTACACGAAATTATGCATTCATTACATGTTTTGCAAAGTGAATTTGGATTCGAATTATGATTCCTTTTGTTCAAATTTGACTTGTTGTTTCTCATGTGGTCTTCTACTTTCCTTTTAGGAACACTTTTAGCTGGTGAAATCCTAGAATTCTTTATGTTTCTCCTAGGTTTTGACTCGCTAGCTTTAGTGTCACTATTAACTCCTGTAGAAGGACTGATGGGAATCTTAGTCTTTTTCACTTCTAGTTGCTGAACATGTTTTGATGTGTTGGGATCTGAAGTTTCCAAGGATACCTCAAAGGTTACATGCTTGTTCTTAATTGTGGATGATGATGCAACTATTCTATCTCTTTGGTTATGAGACTTAGGGCCCGTGCCAATGGCATATTCTAACTGTTCCTGGATCCTTTTTGTGAGGACGCAGGCATAACCAACTGCCTTATCGAGTGGTTTTCCTATTCTGTCCTCTTCCACAACCTCACGAAGAGTGTCAAGTCCATCCCTAAGGTGGCAGAGATACATTTGATGGACAGGTCTGTTGTTTCTCATGGGAAATGGAATAGGCCCCACATCAACATCATACATTTTACAAGCAGAGACCTTTGATGCAACACAATTACAAGTGGTACTTGGCATTTTTCCTTTCACCTGAGTCTTAAGATTCTCAATTTCATTTAACAAAGAAGTTATCTTTTCATTATGACTATTTCGTGAAACTTTAATTGAGTCATATAACTCTTTGTAATGCTGTTTAATCTTAGAATTTTCTTCTCGAAAACACTAATTTTCATAATGTAACTTGTTGATGGTGTCTTGATACTGAAAATTCTGAGAATCTGAAGACGAAGGTTTATTGGTGCCATACACATCACACTTGTTGGACTTCAATTGGGCAATTTGAGCCCTTAACAGTCGAATCGTGTTCGTGTGAGCTTGAATTTTTTCATCACGTTTGCTTAATTCAAAATATGTATCAAACTCAGGAGCATCCAAGGATGTCTTGACATTTGATATTTTGCATTTTTCTTCTAATTGTTGATGTTTGAGTTGCAACTTCTGATAATCAACCTCTAGTTTTGAAAAACGTTTAACCATGTTATCATGGTCATCATTTTGAATTTTTTTAAGCAATTTCAAATTCTCCCCCTCAAGCTCAACAACATGATTCTGGGTAACATTCAAAGCAATAGAATACTCATGAAATTGACAAGCAGATAATGCAGAATCAGTAGCAGTATAAAATACATCTTGTGCAATACATCTAGCAATCAAATTCTCATTTGTGATGAGAATGTTCTTTCTTTCAATCTCACGAGTCTTAAGTTCTATCACATTTTGAGTTACCTCATTTTCCATATCTTTAAACACTACTTTCATTTCATTTATTTCGGTTTTAAGGGCAGTTTGCATCCCTTCAAAATGTTCTTTGAGTAGTTTAAAGAATGGCATGACCTCAGTTAAGTAACACCTTTTTGCATGTTCAAAACACCTTTCCCCCTCAGTAATGCCGGTTGGTGTGATTCTCTTCTTACATGTTTTATCGAAATCAGCAAACAGTTGCCAAAGCACATATAAGCTAATAAAGGTTTTGCTTTCAGTGGGAAGAGACAAAGGCACCAAATTCCTAGGTGTATTGGGAGGATACACCGTTATGGACGCAACTTTTCTAATGAGAGGGGTGTTGGCCTTAAGTTTTTCTTCCTTAAGTTTTTCATTATCTTGTTTCCAGAATATCTGTTCAGGTGTTAACTTCTTTTGAGGAGCAAACACAGTCAAACGATTTTCCTCACTATAGTCATGGGGCTTGATTATTATTCGTCTGGCTATGCACTCGGGATCCCTCATTTTCTCATTCATTCTTTCCCTTGTTCTCTCACTTATCTCATCCTCCTCTTTAGTGTAGATATGCTCAGGCGGGTCATGATTAGGCATAAACATCACATTAGAATCATTTAATGCAGGTTGGGCTATCTTAGCAATCTCATGAATAGCTAATTTAGATTTACCTACATTGCTTTCACTATGCTTGTCACTTAACTTTCTGTGCTTATACATCATTTGGGCAGTCTGTCTGGTTTGGTCTTGTGTGTACAACTTATCCTCAAGCTTATTCTTTAAGGTTTTGAGTCTAGAAAAATCATTTAAGAGTTCCTTTTCTTTTTCTTTGAATTCTAGCTTAAGTGTAGTTATACACTTTTGTACTTCCTGTTTCTGTTTGACAGACTGTTTTAGCTGATTTTTCAAAGAATTCAACTCTTGTTTTAATGTTTCTTCTCTTACTCTAGACTCTTTAATAAGTGTACTCATTCGACCTTCTAATTTCTGCTCACGTTCATTAAGCTCAAACTTAGCACGCTGTTCATACATAGCTACTTGTTCTTTATAAATGTTTAGGCTAGTGATCAAGTTATCATCAGGGACAAATACAGTGTTCTCATGCATCACATAATCATCATTTAGAACAGAAGATGCACAACTAGGTACAACAGACGCTTCGTTGTGATTCACATATTGTTCATATGGGAAAACATCGCTATTTCCCATATTAGCAATATCTGACTCAACAACGTTTGTCTGTTGTACTTTGTCGGGAATCTTTTGTTCATGCAACACATTATCATTATTAATGACAGAAGATACCCCATTAGGTTCAGCCGACGCTTCGTTGTGTTTCTCATGTTGCACGTTGTTCCTAGCAGTATCTGACTCAACAACGTTTGTCTGTGGCTGATGAAGCTCTTTCTCTTGAGAATTCGGGCACACAAAGTCTCTATTGGCACCAACATAGTCAAACACGTTTATCTGTCGAACATCTTTGGGAATCTTTTGTTTGTCAATCATGTTGTACAATCTGAGTATCTCTGATATAGCAGAATCTGAAGTATTTGACATGATATTAACGTGCACGGGATTTTACAATTCTATGATTTAAACCGAGAAATAGATTCTTTCGCGGGGTTTTACAAAATCAAGAATAAACCGTGAAATGATGCTTGATATGTGTTATGATGACTGTTGGATTGTTGCACTATTGTTAAGTTGTGATTTGGTTTGGTTGATGCAAGTTGTTACAGCGAAATTTTGGTCTGAAAACTTAGAACCTCAATAACTTCATTCTGGAGCGATTTCAGGCTTCGCTGAAAACGGAGTTACGGTTCAAAAGTTATGGCCGTTTGAAGTTTTGACGTAAAAAGTCAACTTTGGTCAAACCGCCACGGACAAATAGCACCTCTGTGGATACAAACCGCCTAGACAAACCGCATACACGCCGCAGAGACAAACCGCGTGGACAAACAGCACAGACAAACAGTCTAGACAAACCGCATACACGCCGCAGAGACAAACCGCGTAGACACAAACCGCATACACGCCTCAGAGACAAACCGCGTGGACAAACAGCACAGACAAACAGTCTAGACAAACCGCATACACACCGCAGAGACAAATCGCGTAGACACAAACCGCATACACGCCTCAGAGACAAACCGCGTAGACACAAACTGCCAAACACGTCGCTTTCAATGCTTTTTGTCCTTTTGCCAAAACCGGTAATAAGACAAACCGCCCCTTCGAGGTACCACAAACCGCACCTAAGAAACTTCACCAGACGGACAAACCGCACCCAAGAACACCTTTCCAAAACCTCACGAATCAGCCAAAACTCACCACATAAAGCTTGAAACACCGATTCCAAATACCAAGTGATACTTCTATACTATTCCTAAGCTAGAAAGTACAAAATTTAACAACTTTTAATCACTAAACAAAGCACAAAATGGGATTTTCGTACCTAATCTAATCGAACCAAAAACACCCCAAAACTAAACAAATCTGTGAATCCTAACACACATGGACCTAACCATGGCTCTTGATACCAATTGTAGGATATTCACAATCAAAGAACACACGATTTGGGCGTATAATATGGATCGAATAGAAGGATTCTAGAGAGAGGTAGGAGAGTTGGAACCTTAGAGAGAGAAAGTTATGTGTATTAGATTAATATGAGAATGAGGTCCAACCCTTCCCATGGGTGGGAAGGGTGTATTTATAGTCCTTACATATTGTGCCCCTAGAGGGCTGTGGAGCGAGCTGACAGTGGGTAAAGACCCGACCCACTCCACAATATTAATAATAACTAAACTACTAATAATATTACTAATCATCCAACGAGCTATGATGTGCTAATAAGTACTCGGGGTGACCGAGTCTTCAACTAAATATTTATATTCCTAATAGCATGTTAAAGAGAAGACAAGAAAAACACATAATCAAACAACACATAGACAAATTGAATGATTAAAGATGAATTACTTAACTTCAATGAAACATGGGTTTTGGGGGCTGTAAAACCCTTATAAAAGCTCTGAAATTCGTGCCCTAATGGTTCCTCCAAGATGTTACAAGATTTATGAAAAACATGTGAAAATATATATAGTGATACAAGGGTGACGGCGTCACGTTATGGGTTGTGACGCCGTCCCATTTGATCTCTGACGCCGTCAGGTGTGTCTTGACGCTGTCTGTTTATAAAACATCTGAGCCGTCACGTATAAAATTAACTCTGAATCTTGGTCTTCAAATACAAGTGACGGGTGACCCCGTCACTTGTTAAGTGTGATGCCGCCAGGTCTTCATCCTTGACAGATTTGCGACTTAGTCGTTTTTCTTCGTTTCTTCATCCAAAATAGCCATAAATGCGTCGGTTTTCATATTTTGCATCCCGAGTACCTAAAATGCAAAAAGAAACGATTTAGGGCAATGTTTGATCAAATACATATGACTTTTAGGCTTAAATGACCCCTTAAAGTGTATCAAATAAATCCTTATTAAATATCCCTACACTTGGGATTTGCTTGTCCTCAAGCAAATGTGCTTTTAACCTAGTCAATTTACAAGTTATGGGTCATTTAGCATTGGTATAAAAGTAATTACAACACACATTCGTTCCACAATAGTCCTAACAAGCACGAAAATTATATACTAGCACCTCACAACAAGTGTTTGGATTCTCACATCTCTCAGGTGTATAAGTTATATAACATGTATGGAAACGGAAAAATAAAACACTCTCTACGTGACATAGCACATAGATTACCATAGGCTTGAGAGCGGATCAAACCTCCACCACTTTGGCATAAGTACCTAGGATAAACTATCAAAGAGGGCTTTTAAAGGGTTGTAAAGTTAGGTGTAAGGGTATGGAAAACAAAGTTTTGTTGGATATAGGGAATTTTTACTGTTGGCAAGTCAATTATCTAAGTCAATCACATGTACAAGGTGGCGTTGCTAAGCCAAGACTCGACTCGACTCGCTAACTACTAACTCTTTTTGTATTTTTTTTGACACTTTCTTGACTTAAACAAAAATAAGGCGGGATGGTAGTCCGTATGTTTTTTCTTTCTTTTTTTTTTCTTTTTATCATTTTTTTCATTTTTTTCTTTTTTTTTTATATATATATAATTTTTTTTCTTTGCTTTTTTTTTGTCTCTTTTTTTTTCATACACTCCTGCCCTACCATCCAAAATATACATCCATACAAAAGGGATTTATAGTTGCATCACTACACTTGAACTTTTAAATAAATAAAAACTAACTAATGACCCGAATTAAGAGGATCAAAATATGTGGAGTACTTTAAAACATTTACGTATATATGGGGGTAATAACATTTGACTTTCTTCCCCATTACTACATAATAACTAGTACTTTACCCATGAGTCCCAATCGTCCCAAAACTGTATTTACAAGATATTACTCGACTTAGCAACCATTTAATCAACTAGACAATTAACAAAGGGTTTAACAAATACTCCCTCCGTCCCATATTAAGTGTGCACTTTGACCTTTTGGAGTCTTTCTTGTTCAACTTTGACTTTAAATATTTTTATTTTTGTTATATAATACTCGATGAAAATTTTACCAATGAAAATACATTTAAAACACAATCCATTAATATATTTTGCATCAAGTATTATATAACACAAATAATTGAATTTAAGGTCAAAGTTGAACAAGAAATACTCAAAAAAATCAAAGTGGACATTTAATATGGGACGGAGGTAGTACGTTCACTACGTTGTAACAATAATGCACTAAAGATGAGTACATACAAGGAATGCTAAGGCGATTTGGGTGTACATTTGGGGGTGGATTGTAAACAATGTTCTTCATTAATATTTCGGAATCCACCGAAATATCACGAGAACCGCAAAAAGGATAGGCTCTGAGGGGTGTACTAGGGGTATCTTGTAATAAAAATGAGTACATAACAAGGGTGTGGGAGAATTACTTGACCAATGAAGCCAATGTGGTTATAAAATAGGTTTAAAACAAGGGTTATCCTAATGCCTCTTATCATTTAGTCAATCCTAACTACACGAATGTAGTCTCACTAGCGATCTCGGGATGCATCACAAACGCAAGTTATAGAATCTATATACTACCGGTACACTCATAAGCATTAAAGGTGAATGCTTTTTGCTAAATATCTAAAGACGAACCTCACATTTTTGGGATGGAAAGTTTTTGAGTGGTAGTATTTTTTTGTGCTAGCTATATAACTCCTATCCATGAGACGCTTATTAAAACTAAAGTTTCACTCCTATATGTCATAAAAAAATTTTAATTTGGTGCTAAAATTACCTTTACAAGTATCTCTTTTAGTTTATTACATAATTACTAGAAAACAAAACAAATATCAAGTGAGTTGTAGTTTCTAAGGTATCCTATTTTTACCCTCCCTACACTTAAATTGAATATTGTCCCCAATGTTCTTGAAAAGTATCAAAGTTATGATAACGGGAAAAATAAAATAGATGAAAGAAACTAATACTCCCCTGTTTTGCTCGGCATGGACGATGTGAAATATGGTTAAATCCTTCTCCAAGAAGATAAAGAATGATATGTTTCACTGCCAATGTATACTTCCATCTTCTTGTCCAATATAACCTGTAGATCACTAAGAAAATGAACACGAAACCTCGCATAAAATCGACGGTAAACACTATATATAATAAAATAAAATCCTAGAAAGCAAATAAGATATAATGCTTGCAAAATAAATGTTTACAGAATCCTGGAAATTTAAAAATTCTAAAAATTTTCAAAATTAAGTTCCGACAGAAAAACAAAAATCTAGAAAAAACTATTGCTACAGTGCCTGACGCCGTCAAGATAGACCTGACAGAATTTTTATGTTTTGTTTCCTGGAAAATTTCTGGAAAAATCTTATAATTAAGACCTGGAAATTCTGTAAAACATTCATTGTGACTCGATACAAGCATTTGACTCAAACAAACACACAAATACGATAGAATATATGCTAATCATCAATTGTTAACTTTCATGTTTGAATTTCGTTCTTTAAACAAATATGAACTTCTCTACACTTATCTTTTTGTAAAATATATTTATATGTAATTAAAACGAGGTTAAAAACAAAATAAAACATTTTCACAAATTTATTCAAAACATAAAGGATTAAACAATGATGATTAAACATATGTATGACACAAATAAAAATAAAAATCAAACACACAACCAAAAAGCTTGGGTTGCCTCCCAAGAAGCGCTTTTCTTTATTTACGAGTCTTGTAGCTAGACTCAAATGTCTTCTTCACTAACTAAGTCATTATTACCTTCTTGATAATGTTTTACTCGTTGTCTATTTACGGTGAATTCCCTTCTTCATTGTCTAGCAGAATGACGGCCCCATTTCTTAACGACCTCTTTACTGAAAAAGGCCCATACCACCTAGACTTAATCTTTCTTGGGAATAATTTCAGTCTTGAATTATATAGGAGGACTTTATCCCTTCTGCAAATTCCCTAGGATTTTTAATTCGCTTATCATGCCATTTCTTAGCTCTCTCCTTATATGTTATTGATGACTCATAGGCTTCTAATCTTAATTCATCCAGCTCTTGGAGCTGCAAGAACCTATTAGTCCCTGCTTCCGAATAATCCATATTGCAAGCCTTCAATGCCCAATATGCTTTATGTTCAAGTTTGACAGGGAGATGGCATGCCTTGCCATAGACCAAACGAAAAGGGGTTGTCCCAATGGGCGTTTTATAAGCCGTCCTAAATGCCCACAAGGCTTCATCCAACTTGAATGACCAACCTTTTCGATTTTGATTCGCCATTTTTTCCAATATCTGTTTTAATTCCCTATTGGTGTTTTCGACCTGTCCATTTATCTGTGGATGATATGTAGTTGAAAATTTATGTGTTACTCCATATCTCTTCACCATTTTTTCCATTAGGGCATTACAAAAATGAGTTTCTCTATCACTAATGAGGGCTTTGGGAACCCAACCGCACAAATAACTTTTTGAGGAAGTGAATGACAACTCTAGCATCATTTGTTCTAAGCGCTTGTGCTTCCACTCATTTGGAAACGTAATCTATGTCTACTAGTATATATTCGTTTCCTCCAGATGATGGAAAGGGACCCATAAAATCAATTCCCCATACGTCGAAGATTTCACACACTTGGATTTAATTCTGAGGTGATTCATCCCTTCTTGAGATATTTCCAGCCCTTTGGCACGCATCACAAGTTTGAATCAATCTTTTTACGTCACGAAATACGGTAGGCCAATAGAATCCTGCATCAAAAACTTTTCGTGCAGTGGTACTTATTCCATGATGCCCTCCTAAGGGTCCAACATGACAGTCCCTCACGATTCTATCCGCTTCCCCTCTAGCTACTAAACGTCTAATAATTTGATCGGGGCATCTCCAGAACAGAAAAGGTTTGTCCCAGAAATAGTACTTTAATTTAGTGATTAATCTCTTCTTTTCCTACTTGATCATGTAATTTGGGAGAACCCTACTTGCAAGATAGTTAGCGTAATCCGCGTACCGTAGCTCAATGTATTTGATGGACATTAGTTTTTCTTCAAGGAATGAGTCCTGAATTTCACTGGTGTTTAATTCACCCAAGTCAGGATTTTCCAAACGAGAAAGATGATCAGCAACTAAATTCTCAACGCCTTTTTTGTCACCGATCTCGATATCAAATTCCTGCAATAATAATATCCATCGAATGCGTCGTGGTTTAGCGTCCTGCTTTGAGAATAAATACCGTAATGCTGAGTGATCCGTGAATACGATGGTTTTTTACTACACAAGATATTGTCAAAATTTATCGAAGGCGAAGACTACATCTAAGAGTTCTTTTTCAATGGTAGTATAATTTTCCTGTGCATTGTTCATGGTTTTGCTAGCATAATAAATAGGCTGAAAGTGTTTATTTATCCATTGACCAAGGACAGCCCCAACTGCATAGTCACTGGCATCGCACATAATTTCAGGCAAGGACCAATCAGGGTTTACCATTATTGGGGCCTGTGTGAGGTCTTGTTTAAGTCAATCAAATGCATCTTTACATTCTTGTGAAAAGTCAAACGGTGCATCCTTGACTAATAGTTGAGTCATTGGTCGAGCGATCTTTGAGAAATCCTTAATGAATCTTCTATAGAAACCCGCATGGCCGAGGAAACTACGAATGGCCTTAACGTTTATGGGATAAGGTAGCTTATAGATTGCTTTAATTTTTGCTCTATCAACCTCAATCCCATTTCCGGAAACCTTATGTCCTAGGACAATTCCTTCTTGAACCATGAAATGGCATTTCTCCCAATTTAGAACTAAATTGGTCTCCTCACATCGATTTAACATTTTCCTAAGGTTTTCGAGGTAGTGATTGAAGGAACTCCCGAACACCAAAATATCATCCATAAAAACTTCCATGTTATCCTCTATCAACTCATGGAATATCGCCATCATGCATCATTGAAAGGTAGCTGGTGCGTTACACAGCCCAAATGACATTCTTTTGTAAGCAAAAGTCCCATAGGGGCACGTGAATTTGGTTTTTCTTGATCTTCTGGGGCTATAGGGATTTGGAAATACCCTGAGAATCCATCAAGAAAACAGTAGTACTCATTTCCAGCCAACCTTTCAAGCATCTGATCAATGAAGGGTAATGGAAAGTGGTCTTTTCGGGTAGCATCATTTAACTTCCTATAATCGATACAGACTCTCCACCCAGTGACCATTCTTTGAGGAACCAACTCATCCTTATCTTTTATTACGAAAGTCATCCCTCCCTTCCTTGGGACAACTTGGACTGGACTAACCCAGGGGCTATCAGAAATTGGGTAGATTAGGCCAGCGTCGAGGAGTTTGATGACTTCCTTTTTCACCACTTCCTTATTGTTAGGATTCACTCGCCTTTGAGGTTGTACAGTCGATTTATAATCCTCCTCCATGAGGATCTTGTGAGTACAGAACATTGATTCGATTCCCTTGATGTCTGCAACACTCCATGCAATCACTCCCTTATACTCCTTCAAGACATCCAAGAGTTTCTCTTTTTGTGCGGGTTTTAGAGAGGAATTAATGATCACTGGAAGTTGGTTCTCCTTTTGGAGGAAGGCATATTGATAGATTGTTTAAGCTCGATATTGTTTAGATCTCATCTAGGATTAACAATAACAAAGGCGGAATTTTCAAACAAAGAATCAATGTTATTGACAAAGTTTTTCTTCATTATCATTCATAACATACACAACCAGCCCCAATTCTACTTGATCAATTATAGAACGTGTTATCTACCTATAACAGGAATCAAAGATTCTTGAGGCTAAACTAACTAATTCCAATCTAGCTCTAGATGTCTACTTTAGAGAACTCACGCCTAGAACACACACACTTTAGTCGACTACATCTTTTCTGTGCACACCTAAATCCTACGCCCTATATCTCTTTATATAATAGAGATATCAGGGTTTACAAAGACTCGTAACTGTATTAGGAAACAAATCTTCCTAACTTTAATCTATATCTTCTAAAGGAATCTTCTATAATCTTCCACAGCTTGTAGAATTCCTTCTTAGTCTTTTAAGTCCTTCTTGTTTCGTATTTGCTTTATTCTTCTTTTATTGTTTTGTATTATCAACTCAATATAATTCCCAACAATCTTCCCCTAGTTGATAATTACAAAACATTCTTCTAGATCTTCCATGAATGAAACAATCTTTCCCTTAAGCTCAACTCATGTGAACTTATATAACATGTTATACCACCAAGGATCTGCAAGTTGCAAAACTTCTATGTAAAATCTTCTTCCTCTTTTTGTCCTTATCCAATAAGGAACGCTAAGTAGATGCAACTTTGATTTTGACAACCACAAACCAATATCACACTTTTAATCCAGCCTTGCAATATCTCAAATTACCCTCCATGACGCATAATAGGAATAATGAATCCAAGACAGTAGAAACTTAAACTATCAGTAGTAATAACGACTTACAGTAGTAAAAACCTTCCCCTCAAATGGTGCATGTAAATGATTAAACACTCTATAATATGCTTCCCTGAAATCCATGTGTTAACCATTTCTTGAATCTCCAAATCTGTAGGCTTCTTGTAATGATTACTGTTGAAGAAAACTAAATATAACAAACTTGATGCTGAAGTAGAACAACTCAAACTTATGTTTTATGTCTTGTACTATCCACATGACTTTAAACTTATATGAACACCAAAAGTATAAGTAGATAGCAACCTCTTGACAAAATCCTCATCTTCTATGAGACACTGAGCACTATAATGTAACTCCTTTAAGTGATAGCAAAAACCAATTACTAGATTTGACAAGTCTTTGTCACCACGTTATAAGCACGAACAAGTTATCTTTAAACGTTGTAAGCCGTTTAAGATATGATAAGATCATGTACACAAGTAATTCCACTTCAATCTTCAAATAAGTGATAATCAATCTTCTTCGTAATCAATTATTCCAATTAATTCAAATACAAGCCTTTTAAACATTTAAGAACATTTAAACCAAAGTCAACCTTTTTTTTTGTGTGTTGTCCGACATCTCTAAACCCCTTTCAAACATATACAACATGTTTATGATACAAGAAAAACCAAATCCTAAAAGGATAATGGTTTATGACTTTTAACGAATCATCACCAAACATCAAAACTGTATTCCAAGTCTGCTTCCATGTACGTTAGTACCCACGTATGTGTATTCCCAAGCAGCATTAGCTTTCAATATAACTACCCTTAACCAATAGCATTAACTAAATAGTACTAGCAGTATTAATATCAAGTAGCAGTACTAACTTGTGAACAAGCAGTATTAAAAATCGATAAGCAGCATTAACATGTGAAAGTAGTATTAACAAGAACTTAGCAGCATTAACGTAGAATTTTAATGAGCAACACTAATCTTGTTAGCAGCATAAACCTTCAAACGAGCAATGCAATAGCAGCAGTAACAGATAAGTAGCAGCATAAACTGACTAACTAGCAGCACTAACCAACCATTTAGCAGCATTAACGAACCATGTGAACTAGCAGCACTAACAAGTACTAACTAGCAACATTAATAATGATGAGCAGCACTAACCAGTAAACTTCGACAAACAACACTACCATCCTGAAGCAGCATTAACAAACAATATCAACTTACCATGGCAGTACTAATTCATCGAGCATCACTAAGTTCCCTTTCATGATAACCAATCAATGAATTTCAAGAAACCCTAAAAACGATTAACTTTAAAACCCTAAAATTAAATCGATCATACACATCCAAAGCTGCTTTCTTCGATAAATAATGACTTCCATGATGAATTAAAACCATACGAACAAGGAAATCAATTAAAAACCAAAACTTTTTGAAAGAAAACCTAAAATTCGACAAACTTCAATGTTTCTGCAGCAATTTTAGAAAATTTATATCTTTTTATTGAAAGCTCAGATTGAAGATCCCTCCGGTGATAATGTACCTTGATGTATGAAGAACCTTCAGTAAAGTTTCGTTAAGATCCAACGGTTAACGAATGAGATATCTCCTTTTTACCACAGCACTGCAGAAAACTACAAAAATAAAACCAAAATCGATTTTTTCTTCTTTCTTCGACAAATAAAACATTGTAGAATCCCTAGATCACGAGCAACCTTGCTCTGATACCATCAGATAGATCGTTTAAGCTCGAGATTGTTTAGATCTCATCTAGGATTAACAATAACAAAGGCGGAATTTTCAAACAAATAATCAGGGTTTACAAAGACTCATAACTGTATTAGTAAACAAATCTTCCTAACTTTAATCTTTATCTTCTAAAGGAATCTTCTGTAATCTTCCATAGATTGTAGAATTCCTTCTTAGTCTTTTAAGTCCTTCTTGTTTCGTATTTGCTTCATTTTTCTTTTATTTTTTTGTATTATCAACTCAATATAATTCCCAACACATATTCCAAGTGACTCGGAAGTTCTTTCAATTCTAACGTTGGGGGATCTATGATAGAAGGTTTAAGCTTGTTTTCTGGTTTTCGAAGCTCAAGAGGTTCAACAGGTTCTTTACCTGGATAGAAAGAAACAACTCTAATTACTTTTGTTTCTTCCTCCTCTTCTTCAAATGGTATAACATTGTCCTCATACAACAACCCATTCGAAATTTGTTCATCAACACATTCATCTATTTCGTCAAAAAATTCATCAATCTCGTCGACAAAGTATAATTGGTTGTTCTGCGGATGGGGAAAATCCATTGTTTCTTTAATGTCAAATGCCAGGCTTTGAGTCCCCACTCGTAGAGTTAATTTGCCATCATGAACATCAATAATAGCACCAGCAGTGGCTAAAAATGGCCTTTCTAATATAATTTGAACAATATCATCCTCCTCCATTTCCAAGATCACAAAGTCAACGGGAAACTTAAACTTCCCTATCTTAACCAACACGTTTTCGCATATCCCTATGGGGTATTTAACTTATCTGTCCGCAAGCTGAATACTCATTCATGTTGGTTTCAATCTTGAATACCCGATTTTCAAGAACAGTGAGTATGGCATAAGATTTATGCTTGCTCCTAAATCTGCCAAGGCGTTTCTTACTGTTAGTGATCCTATGGAGCAGGGCAGGGCAAAGCTTCCTGGATCATCTTCCTTCTTGGGTAAACTTTTTTGAATAATAACGGAGCATTTTTCTCCTAAAGTTACCAGACTTTCGAGTTTTTTTCTGTTGGAAAGAAGTTTTTTAAAGTATGTGTTATACTTGGGCATATGATAACATGCTCCGAGGATTGGAATGGTGACTACGGCGTCTTTCAAGTATGATAACAATCTCTTGTTATCGTTCTCAGCCTTCTATTTTTTCAATCGGGAGGGGTAAGGTATTCGTGTAAATTGAGTAGGCGGGGTGGATGGTAAGGAGACTGCACGAGGGGTTGGTTCGGGTATCTACTCTTCCTTGTCAGCTCTCCCCTCACGAGAGGTCTCGGGTTCATTGGTGATAGGTGTAACCACCTGTAATTTTCCAGACTGATTGTTAATACTAAATTATATTTATTATTCCCTAAGTTTCACTTTCGGACCTTTCCGAACTTATTTGAATCAAAATGAGAAGGTATCTCGTGAAACGTGAAAACCGATACACAACGCATACCGGCACAACCGTAACTCGACAAACATTTTAATATGATTTTTACACTATTTATGAGAAAATAGTCGTATGAATACTCGTTTTTCGTGGAAAAATTATTCTGAGCGCGATGGTGTAATTCTCGTATTTTGAATCAACCGTTCACTAGTCTAACTGAGCCCCGAGCCTCATTTCGTGAAAGATAGACTAAATTACAATATTGGTCCCTGGACTAAAGTTTCACCGCCACCCCTGAAATTCCTAGGGTTACACAAGCAGTCCCTAGGGTTTATAAAGTTTTAGCTTGGCCTATATAAGCATTTTATTAACAAATCTAGGGTTCATATTCTTCCCTCTTGCTCTAAAGCCGCTCCCTTCCCCTCCTAAAATCCGGCCACCATCTCTGGCCACCCCAGCAACACCGCCACCTCTACCACTAAAACACCACCACCCCCGTTCTTGTATCACCATCAAGAGCCTAGTTATGAGGTGCACGCGCGCCCTCACCTCCGGCCAGATTCCGGCCACGTTGGCGCCGCCTGTTTTGGCCGTCGTTTGCTGCTACCAATCAAGATCGAAGACCAAGAGTGTTTATTGACGGGTTAGAGCTAAGGTAGCACATAGGTTTTGGATTTGGGTTGTTCCTGGTTCGAGAAGTCACCACCACCTCACCACCGTCACTCCCATCTCTCTTCCCTCTCGATTGGTATGACGAAAACATCATCATCTTTACAATTCTTGTTTAAAACCGATCGATAAAATGAGGTTTATAATTATTTTCGTGGATTAGTAATTGATTTTAAACGTCCTTACAAATCCTCGTGGGTTAACAACTGATTAAAAATGGTTTTAATTCAATTCGTGTGGTTTAAAGCATACTTCGAATCTATCTCGTTAGTAAAACTAATTTAAGAGACGTTTGTTTGATTCAGTTATGAAATGGGTCGGTAAAACCCGATTAGGGTTTGGTCGTGACCCGTAATGAGTCACGGATTGACTTGGTTTTTGCGCAACTTTTTTGATACGACTCGTTTGTGGGGTGATTTTTGGACTCGAAATGCTCATAATCTTGTGTAGAGTCTCGTTTGGTTTCAGATGAGTTGTTTCGCGATTGATACGACTATAAAAGATTGTTTGTTTTGCGATTTGGTGTCGTTTAACAAAACCGACTAATTGGTGTTTGTTGTCGTTTTGGAAATCGGGTCGAGTTATGACCCCACTAGGGTTACGGGTTGGGATTAGATTACTTAATGATTCGGTTTTGGCCTCAGAGTGCATATAGATGTAAGAGTAACATTTGGACTTTACAATTACAACTTGGGCTTGACTAATAATAATAAAAAAATAATCATCCGACCCTAAGGCTCGACAAATTACACTTAGTTTTGAAAATGGAAGTTTACCAACTAAGCTATTAGTTTGTTCGTTAATCGTTTGGCCTTGTTTTGCATATAATAAAAGTACTTTTCGTGAACAAACAGACTTAAACAGTAATAAAACCTGTATCTTATTTATATTTCAAATAAGAATATAACTATGAATTTACTTATTAGATGGTGCATGTAAACCGTGTCAACCCGAGAACACAATAGGAGCTACCTCATTTGAGCAATCTAAGTTAGGTGTGTAGAAACCAACGACAAAAAAAATAATAATAAATAAATAAAATAAAATAAAATAAAAAATAAAAATAATAATAATAAAGAGAATTGATTTGATTGACATTTAATAGAAAACAAAGAAAGGAAACCTTGAAGGCTAAACGGATCTAAACTGGCTGGCTTAAAACTAGCGGGCCTGGAACGTATACTTGGACTTGGATCCATACAAAATAAAACGGACTATATATAAACTATTATGCAGCTTAGCCTAAGCCTTTGAATCCCACTATGCCCAAACTCATGAACCGTCAATTCCTGCTGGGAAGCGCGAATATTATAAATAGGTCTATCAGGGTGACTCCCCCGTTCGGTTTGACCGGATAGGCAAACGCAATCCACCGGTTGTTGAACACCAACCAAATCTGTTTGGACTCACTGAGGATGAACTCATTCTTCCTGAGCAGGATGAGGAAGTGAGGAGACAAACAGAACAAAGAGAACTACAAGAGGAAGCTGCTCGTTTGGAGCAGGGAGCCAGGGATGCAGAACACCTTAGGAACAACTGGTTTGACATCATGGAAGGAAAGTATTATGCTGGCGAGTTTAGGTCCTCTTCAAGTGAAGACGGGTTGAACTCAGATGATTCCTTTTATTAATTTGTAGTTTCATTTTCATTACCGTATCGTAGTTTCTATTAATCGTACTTTGTTTTTTCAATTCGATGTTTAATGTAATTTCAATTCGATGTTTAATATATTTTCATTTCCTAGTTTAAAAAACGTTACAAGTTTTATAAAACATTACACGTTTTATAAAAACTTTACAAGTTTTTTCAACTTACTCAATTCCTATACAAACATTTTACAAGTTTAGAAAAGAAGGAAAAAAAAATGCACTGACAAAACAGTACCAAAATGACACAATTTAGCTTCGTCGTGCAGACGACGAAGGAAAAACTGGCGAAGGATGGCGAGGCAACGCAGTGTGGTGGCGAGCAATAGCGAGGAATCCACGGTGGACTGACGAGCCTCGGCGAGTACCACACATTTTGCTCTTAAACATCCACATAGTTGTCATCCCTCGCCATATAGTTTAGGGAAAAGTACAATCTTCACATGAAGGAAATGAAACTTTTGGAAGTACGAACGTACTATACGTAGCTTTAAACAGATAAAGAACACACGAGTACAATTGGTGAGCCATGGGACCACACTGCTCCCGTTTATTTGCTCGAGACTATTTTACAGCTAGGGAGGTGTCTTCAATTAATACCGTTCCTTTTTTTATTTGTTACATTAATTTGGAAGCATGCACGAATTTTCATTGTTTATGTTTTTAAATGGTACTTCTTCTGTCTCAAAATTATTGTCAGGAGATAAGAATCACAAAGTTTAATTAAAATAGAACCAATATAAATCTCAATCACTCAAATATAATATTCTCCATTAAATTCTCTTTTTCTTACTTAAAATGGAAAAGTGAACAATTATTTTCAGACATTCAAAAAAAAAATGTGGACTATAATTTTGAGACGGAGGAAGTACGAATTCTGTTTGTGTTCTTTATTTTTGTTGTATTTCATTTTCTTTTACTTCACACAGTTAATGGCAAACATAAGTGTACACAATAAAAGTTTCTACTTCACACAAACATAAGTTTATATAGTAAAAAGTTGTTACTGTATACAATATTTATGTTTGCCATTAGATTTACTTGTAGAGAAACTTAAGGCTTGTCACACTGGTCGGTCGACCGAGGTCCCGATCGGTCGCCGCCACTGTGGCAATTCGGTCTCGATCGGTCGTGTGACAACCAGAACAACAATTGGGTCGTATATCCAACCGAATTCTAATACACACAAACTCCACTATTCTCTCTTTTTCTTTATTTTAATTCGTTTAAAAAAAAATGTATGTGTGTTTGAGATTTGCAGGTAATGAAGAAGTAAAGGTACGAAGAAGAAACGTTTTATTTTTTATTTTTTTTATATATAAATAATTAATTTATAGTTTAAATCCTTGAAGTTTGATTTCATTATCATTTTTACTCTATAGCTTTAAGTTTTTTACATTTTAGTTTAAGTTTTTAAACAGTATTGCAATGTTTTTATTTTTAATGAAGTTTAAATTTGTTGTTTAAAATATGTGAATTAAAAAAAAGAAAAAAAAAGAAAAAGAAAAAAAAATCGGTCGACCACTGAGGCAGTTTAGTCGTCGTCAGGTAATCGGAGAGAGAAAGCTGATGAGCCAGGTCGTCTGCAGGTCACCACTGTAATTAACCTAATAATTGGATAAGAGTCTAGCCAAGTAAATGAGTAATAACCATATTACTTCTTCGTATATATTTAGTGGGGGCTATTTTGCCGAGTTCTAGAGTTGTCTCGCGCCCCTAGGTATATACAACAATAATAAACAACCGTACCAGCGTACGGAAAGCGTGGTTTTACCTTGTGAAAATTCGAAGGGGCAGCCTCATGACCATTTGGTGAGACCTAAGAAGTGCTGATATCTAAGAAAGAAATTAAGAATAGATATGCGTTTTAAGTAGTTTGATATTGTATGTAATGTTTAATTCATAGTATTATGGATGTTTTAAATTTGTTTTATTTAATATTTTTTTATATTTAATATCTTTCTATAACTGCAAATTAGATGTCAAACAATATTTATAAACCAGAGTCGCTTTATTTTATAAACCTAAAAACTGCTACTTATCAAGGGACGGATCTCAACCGTCGGATCAAAAAGACGCATTTTAAAAATAAAAAACACGGAGGGACCACTTCTGTAAATTCAACAAACTTACCCCACCAACCCCACCCCCAAACCTCTCACTTTCCACAAATTCGCTATCAACAAAACTCACTTTCTCTCTCTAACGAAAATAAAAAACTGCCATAAAAAGTCAAAATCAACCGCTTTTAACCGTTAAAATCAAATAAAAATCACAAAAATGAAAGAATTATCGAGTGCACAAGCAGATCCACAAAAAAAAAAAAAAAAAAAACGGTTCAAAATGAACCTACTGAGTCTCGAGATGAAGGTACGATGCTTCCGACTAATTATTTAGTTGTTTTATTAGTATCTCTAGTGACTTTGTACTTATTTATGAATATTATTGCTACTTATGAAGAATTTTGTGTATTTTTTGTTGATTTTTTATGTGATACTGTGATGCATGTGATGATTATGTACTTATTTGAGTTTTATTAGTATCTCATGTGATGCATGTGTATTTTTGTTGATTTTATATGTTTATTGAGGGATTGTTATAAAAAATTGATGAATGTTGTGATTTTCTTCAGATTTCACCTGTGATAAAACAGTTGTAGTTATTTTATTCGATTTTTGGTAGTATAACATTTGTGATGATGAACAGTGGTAGTGGTTTTCTTCGATTTTTGGTGGTATATCACCTGTGATGAATGTTGTGATATTCTTCAGTTTTTGGTAGTATATCACCTGTGATAAAACAGTTGTAGTTATTTTCTTCGATTTTTGGTAGTATAACATCTGTGATGATGAACAGTTGAAGTGGTTTTCTTCGTTTTTTGGTAGTATATCACCTGTGATAATGAGCACTTGTAGTGATAATAACTATATTGCTAGTATATCTGATGTGATTTTTAGTGTATTTTTTTTGTTTTTGAAAAAAATACATGAGAGATTAAATTTTTGCTTTTGAAAAAAATGTAGAAGATGATATTTATGAGCATCTGGACACGATAGAAGCTTTAAACGGTTAGTTTATGTTAATAAAGCTTTACAAATAAAAATTGCAGACATTGTGTTACTATCTAAAAAAAATTGTAAATGCAGTTCTGTCGTCAAGCAAATTTTTGACTCCATCTCCAGAGATTCATAACCTTTAGAAGAATTAACTGTGATAAAACCCTGAATGTATGCGGCGTACTTGATTTAACATTTAGCTTATGTGTTATATCACCAGTGATACATACACATTCAGTAGAATGTGTATGTATACTTTCAGTAGAATGTTATAATGGTATCCCTAAAAACACGGATATTTATTCTACAGTATGAACACTTTGCTGTTTTTGTAGATTTTAGTAGTTTATTGAGGGATTGTTGTGAAAGTTAGATGATTATTGTGATAATATGAGAGACTTAACAGGCTAAAATAAATATTGTGACTGTAACATGCTTTTGTTAGATTTGTGGTAGATATATGTGCATAATGGATAGATTGGGCATGCTTCGATATGTTTAATAGCGGTATTTGACTCTAGTATTAGTTGGTAGTATATCACCTGTGATACAACAGTTGCAATGATTGCTTATTGGTAGTATATCACATGTGATACAACAGTTACAACGATTGCTTATTGGTGGTATATCACATGTGATTCAACAGTTGCAACGATTGCTTATTTGTAGTATATCACCTGTGATACAACAGTTGTAATGATTGCTTATTGGTAGTATATCACCTGTGACACAACAGTTGTAATCATTGCTTGTTGGTAGTATATCACCTGTGATATTTGATGACGTATACTTATTCAGTTTATATATCACGTATGATATTAAAAAAACAATGAACTATTCATAAACAAACATGGTATACATTTTATGCAGATTTGAATATAAAACTGAGAACTATCAAAAATAAAAGAAGCAGAAAAGCAGGGGTTGAAGGTGATAGGAAAAAGACCTTCGCGAAAAAACGACCAAGTCAAACTGAAGAAGTGAACAAAGAAACAACATCTTCACCGACAACACTAACAATACCAAGCAAATTAACAAAATCCGCTGCTAGACGTTTAAGCTTAGAAAACACACCAAGAACAAAAACAGAAACAGAAACACCACCAAAAAATACTGAAGAAACATATGTGGAATCACCTGTGATATAACAGGATCTACAACCACCAACACCACCAACAGTAACTGTTGAACTGACAACAGAGACTGCATATAAGAAAGCAAAGACGGTTGTTGAAAAAGAAGAAGAGGAATGAAGAAGAAGAGGCTGCAAATTAAAAAGAATGAAGTGGGAAATAAGACAAAATGAGGGGATGCTCATAAAGCTGGCAAGAAGAAAGTTGTAGAAAATAAAAAGACAAAAGCATCAATTAGTAATTTTCTTTTGCTACTTAAATTGTAATTTTCTCTTGCTACTTAAATTGTAAACAATGGTAATTTCTATTCAGTTGTAAACAATGCTTTTGGTTTATCTGAATATAACCTTCTTTTGGTAATTTTATTAGAGTATCACAAGTGATATTAATGAAAAGTCAGTTAAAAATACCGTTGACTTCATGAAGAAAACTATGAAAATAAAAACTTGACATATTCTCAAAATCAAACAAGAATAGGATTAATTAAGCATTGCTTTTGAGTAACATAACGATTCGGCAAAAAAAAGGTCAACATATATATCAATTAAAGAATAATATCACAAGTGATACATGTCATAAACAAGTAAAAACAAGTAAACACATAAATGATGTAAATATTTCATCATTTTCATGCTTTATCACAAGTGATAAAATGGAAAATATTCCATAAACTCTCAAAGACCTCATAAAAATTAATTCCAACTATTTATCACAAGAGATACATAACTTCTAATTTATGAAAAAGACGGGGCTTGGAACCAGGAAGCCCAGCTACAATTGCTTTTCGCATAGCACCATCTTGATCAGTTACAGTGATATTCGGATAACGCGCAAAAGCTTTCTTGAATGTTTGGAGTAACCACATATAAGGTTCAGTAGTTTCGTTCTTAAGCATACCAGAACCAACAGTAACACATCTCCTGTGATTGTCAATGGCAGTAAAAGGCACAAAAACCATCATGTACCTAGAAAGAGAAATATCTCATGTGATAATATATACAAAATGTACAAAAAACAATAAAATATCACAGGAGATATTGTAACAATTCGCATTTCAGGTTAACTTCTATTCCCGAAAATTTACTATTCATTTTCACTATTCATACTCGAAATTTTTATTTCATATTCTCGTAAGATAAATTATTTCTATGACAAAATAAAAGTTTGATGCTTGTTGGGTCATTTTCGCAAAAGTTATTAAGAAATTATACGTTTGGGTTAAACGTCGTTTAAACATCTTGCGCATAACGAAAACCAACTGCGCCAATTTTTCTCACATCAGATTAATGTTTAGTACACTCACAATCAATTAGGGAATTTTTGAATTTTAAGTTAGAATGTTACCAAATAGACCTTGTGTCTTACAAAACAGAAATTGCGTTTTAAGCACTTTTACTTACCCGCAATCTTAGCCTATACCTGCACCACATTTTCTAAGACGATTAGAAGCTTTTATGTTGTTGGAAAAGTCAACATATTTTCCCTCCTCCTTTGACCAAAAATCATTCCTTGATTTTATAAATCATTCCTTGATTTTTAACACTTACGGTTTTAGACCTAAAGATCGTTTAACACCAACCGACACTAGACTAAGCCTAGCCTAGACATTTTAAAGTCTATTAAGTTCATTATAATCATATTAGAAAAGTTAAATTTTACTTTTCTCAGTTTTACGCAACTTTTGTACGTTTTACGTTTTACGCGTTTTAAACCTACGTTTCCAGCGTTATCAGCGTTTTCGCGACCCATTAAACTTATCACTCATTTTTATAAGATAATAATGAGTATATTGATGATTTTAATCATTTCTACAAGTTTCGTACTTTTACGATACCAGGTTTTGCGTTTCGTGATTTAAATACTTACCGTTTGCAATTACCGGGACCAAAACTCACTCCGTAAAAGCAAGATAATGCAAGAAACTTATCAAGCTTCTCATGAAAGCTTCATGAAGCTTATCAAGGAAGGAACCAATGGCATGTGACTTGATCCTAGCCATTGATTCCTAAGATCATTACAAGTGTAAAATTTTATTTACAAAACTATCCTAAATTTTTCCTATAAATACCAAGCTAAACACATAGAAAAACTTGCACCACACCTTCTTATATCTTCAAAGACCTAAAACCAAAGGCACTTCTCTTATATTTTGTAAGAAAGTTCATGTGTTCTTGAGAAAAGCTAGCATTTGATCTTATTTTCTCCGAGTTTTCAAGAAAGAGTCGTTATAATCTTCAAATAGCCTCGGGTTTTTGAAGAATACAAATTCTACGTCGAAGCTCCGCTTATATTCCCTTTTTCTATAATACTCAAGCATTCTAAATAAAGGTAAGTAATTATAAGACTCAAAATTATTTAAATACTTATAAACTTTGTTAGTTTATTTATTGTATTTATAAACTCTTAATATGTCATATAATCAAGTAAGCAAAATATATGTTTCACATATAAATACTATGTTAGTAGGGAGCTTCATGTGAGGGGCTTCATTTGGGTGAACGTATCGACGAGTTGCTGGATTTACGAATTAAAGTGTCCTAGCTCCTCGAATGTTTACTGCATGACCTCTGGATTATGATGGCCTGAACAGTAGTATGAGATATATAAACTATATATGGCATGTTTAAATATTCACTTCGTTGTTTTAGAACCTAAGACACGACATCATATTTCTAGGTTGCTCGTAGAGATTCTCCCGACTTATCCAGCGATTTCATTATATCCCTAACATCATTTACTCACGGTGAGTTTTCGTAACCCCATTTCTCAATTTATTATTTCATTTCAAACCTACGGGGGAGAATACATTGCACATCATTTTATTATGAGCCCAAGTATATCAAATTCATTTACATTGCTTAAGTTACCACATTGCCATGTTAATGTCCCCATTCCTTTATCATGAACCGTTAATTATGTAGTAAGCAAGAGTGAGTGAATAGATCTATTGAGGGTGACTCCTCCATCCGGGTTGGTAGATCCAACTGGTCAAACGGATGCATTTCATTTAATATCATAATTAGAGTTGTTGGGCAAACACTCTGTTGGGGCGAATATCATAATCAGTCTAGCTTCGGGGTCATGAGCTTATAGCAATTGTATCATTTTTATATGGCGACATTGTCATACATAACCTTATACTTGTGGTAGCCGTACAGAACATTTACATAAACCTATGATTCTCACCAACATTTTTGTTGACCGTTTTAGCAATGTATTTTCAGGTAATTAAAGTAAGCATATCATGGCATGCATGGAATCATATCACGGAGTCACGGAGATGACGCGTCTCATTTTGGATTTTTATGCACTTAAATTATCGTTTGGTTGTAACATACTTATTTCCGCAAACTTTGACTATCTTTTGGGACCTATCTTTTGTAAACTCTGAATGTTTTATGAAATCAAACGATGTACTTTTAAAACGACACTTTAGGTCGTTCAATATAACTGTAACTGTGATGCTATGGCAGTAGCGCCCCAGGTATTCCATTCCGCTACAAATCATGATTTTGGGGGTGTTACAGATTGGTATCAGAGCTATAGTTATAGAGAAACGGGTCTAATTGAGACCTAAACTATAACTGCTTTTCCACAAAAATGTTTTATAGCCTTTCGCTCTCCGTGCCTTCCATCCTCCAGACGATTATGTGACTTTTAGGCATGTTATGCTACATGAATATCTAGTATATTGATATATATACACTCGACATATTTTCGATCATTCTATATAAACAATGGACTAAACATATCTGCGTATGCCTACTCTAAGGCATTACGGCACAATCATATTTTCCCAATCATGTATCTACTCGTGCATTTTAGGATTACGAAACTTTCTCAAGACATTGTAACTGATTACAATGGTCTCAACTATTTCTCAGACATTGTGAGTTGCACAATGGTCTCATTTATTTCTAAGACATTGTGAGTTACACAATGATCTCTCTATCATTTCTCAGACATTGTGAGTTACACAATGGTCTAATTTACTTCCCAGACATTGTGAGTTGCATTGTAATTTACTTCCCAGACATTGTAAGTCCTACAGTGGTCTCTGTTACATCCTCAGACACTGTGAGTGATACAGTGGTCTCGATTACATCCATAGACACTGTAAACAAAACAACGAATCAAAGTACATCGCTAGCTACCTTAGAAACCATTCGCCACAAGTAACCACATCTTTTTACCAACAATGCTTCTACTCCTAACACAAATTGATCTCCGGGACGGAGCTCTCTTAAGGGGTGGAGACTGTAACAATTCGCATTTCAGGTTAACTTCTATTCCCGAAATTTTACTATTCACTTTCACTATTCATACTCGAAATTTTTATTTCATATTCTCGTAAGATAAATTATTTCCATGAAAAAATAAAAGTTTGACACTTGTCGGGTCATTTTCGCAAAAGTTATTAAGAAATTATACGTTTGGGTTAAACGTCGTTTAAACATCCTGCGCATAACGAAAACCAACTGCGCCAATTTTCCTCGCATTAGATTAATGTTTAGTACACTCACAATCAATTAGGGAATTTTTGATTTTTAAGTTAGAATGTTACCAAATAGACCCTGTGTCTTACAAAACAGAAATTGCGTTTTAAGCACTTTTACTTATCCGCAACCTTAGCCTATACCTGCATCACATTTTCTAAGACGATTAGAAGCTTTTATGTTGTTGGAAAAGTCAACATATTTTCCCTCCTCCTTTGACCAAAAATCATTCCTCGATTTTATAAATCATTCCTTGATTTTTAACACTTACGGTTTTAGACCTAAAGAACGTTTAACACCAACCGACACTAGACTAAGCATAGCCTAGGCATTTTAAAGTCTATTAAGTTCATTATAATCATATTAGAAAAGTTACATTTTACTTTTCTCAGTTTTACGCAACTTTCGTACGTTTTACGTTTTACGCGTTTTAAACCTACGTTTCCAGCGTTATCAGCGTTTTCGCGACCCATTAAACTTATCACTCATTTTTATAAGATAATAATGAGTATATTGATGATTTTAATCATTTCTACAAGTTTCGTATTTTTACGATACCCGGTTTTACGTTTCGTGATTTAAATACTTACCGTTAGCAATTACCGGGACCAAAACTCACTCCGTAAAAGCAAGATAATATAAGAAACTTATCAAGCTTCTCATGAAAGCTTCATGAAGCTTATCAAGGAAGGAACCAATGGCATGTGGCTTGATCCTAGCCATTGATTCCTAAGATCATTACAAGTGTAAAATTTTATTTACAAAACTATCCTAAATTTTTCCTATAAATACCAAGCTAAACACATAGAAAAACTTGCACCACACCTTCTTATAACCTTAAAGTCCTCAAACCAAAGGCACTTCTCTTATATTTTGTAAGAAAGTTCATGTGTTCTTGAGAAAAGCTAGCATTTGATCTTATTTTCTCCGAGTTTTCAAGAAAGAGTCGTTATAATCTTCAAATAACTTCAAGTCTCCAAAAAGATTTTGTTATTATCTTCAAATAGCTTCAGGTTTCCAAGAAGGCGTCGTTATAATCTTCAAATAGCCTCGGGTTTTTGAAGAATACAAATTCTACGTCGAAGCTCCGCTTATATTCCCTTTTTCTATAATACTCAAGCATTCTAAATAAAGGTAAGTAATTATAAGACTCAAAATTATTTAAATACTTATAAACTTTGTTAGTTTATTTATTGTATTTATAAACTCTTAATATGTCATATAATCAAGTAAGCAAAATATATGTTTCACATATAAATACTATGTTAGTAGGGAGCTTCATGTGAGGGGTTTCATTTGGGTAAACGTATCGACGAGTTGCTGGATTTACGAATTAAAGTGTCCTAGCTCCTCGAACGTTTACTGCATGACCTCTGGATTATGATGGCCTGAACAGTAGTACGAGATATATAAACTATATATGGCATGTTTAAATATTCACTTCGTTGTTTTAGAACCTAAGACACGACATCATATTTCTAGGTTGCTCGTAGAGATTCTCCCGGCTTATCCAGCGATTTCATTATATCCCTAACATCATTTACTCACGGTGAGTTTTCATAGCCCCATTTCTCAATTTATTATTTCATTTCAAACCTACGGGGGAGAATACATTGCACATCATTTTATTACGAGTCCAAGTATATCAAATTCATTTACATTGCTTAAGTTACCACATTGCCATGTTAATGTCCCCATTCCTTTATCATGAACCGTTAATTACATAGTAAGCAAGAGTGAGTGAATAGATCTATTGAGGGTGACTCCTCCATCCGGGTTGGTAGATCCAACTGGTCAAACGGATGCATTTCATTTAATATCATAATTAGAGTTGTTTGGCAAACACTCTGTTGGGGCGAACATCATAATCAGTCTAGCTTCGGGGTCATGAGCTTATAGCAATTGTATCATTTTTATATGGCGACATTGTCATACATAACCTTATACTTGTGGTAGCCGTACAGAACATTTACATAAACCTATGATTCTCACCAACATTTTTGTTGACCGTTTTAGCAATGTATTTCAGGTAATTAAAGTAAGCATATCATGGCATGCATGGAATCATATCACGGAGTCACGGAGATGACGCGTCTCATTTTGGATTTTTATGCACTTAAATTATCGTTTGGTTGTAACATACTTATTTCCACAAACTTTGACTCTCTTTTGGGACCTATCTTTTGTAAACTCTGAATGTTTTATGAAATCAAACGATGTACTTTTAAAACGACACTTTAGGTCGTTCAATTTAACTGTAACTGTTATGCTATGGCAGTAGCGCCCCAGGTATTCCATTCCGCTGCAAATCAAGAATTTGTGTGTGTTACAGATATTACAAATTAAAAAGCGTACTTGTTTGTTTTGTATATGGCATAAAAAAAGACGATATCACCAAACTATTTGTGATTGCAATTTGCAAAAAAACGGCTCCATCAAACGAAAGAATCAACAACAACTGCAATTGTGGTTCAAAAAAACACAACAGCTCCACAAACAAATTAAAGAAGCTCAAACAACTTTGATATCGCGTCTGATATCACCTGTGATATCATTAGATCCTCCATTACCACAACTGATTCAACAAATAAAAGAAAGCTGACACACCTGTGATATCACATGTGATATCACATTTGATATCAAATGTGATATCACATTTGATATCACCTGTGATACAACTGAGAAACCAGGCAATACAGAAAAGCAAAAAGGAGAAAAGCGTAACCTCAAGTACAACACACTGGGTCTTCTTATCTTCTGCAATTAACTGAAGTACATGATTCCAAATAGGGTTTAAGTTGTAATCAACAACCTCTCTTTTGAACTTTTCAAGTGGCCGAATATATGCAATCACATAAGGATCAGACTTCCCAATCATTTCCATGTTTTTCAAATTATTTGCCTTCACGATTGTTAAGGTAAGCAGATCTTGTGGCTTAAGCTCTAGGTCACTGCGCAATTATCGAACAATACATCAAATTTGCATCACCTCAGATATAGAGTGATGGAGAAAGCAAAATACAAAACGCACTAAAATAATTCCAAAGGACGCCATTCAGAAAAATGAAAATAAACATCAACTAATGCAACATAGGCTATGATTACTCATTTACAATAACTACAGTGCACTTTGATTAATTCCCTAAAGCTTGTTTATTCAAATAAATATTTTTTATTTGGTTACACATATGAAATGATGGACAAACAGGAACATGTGATTGCTTCTCAACTTGTGCATCCCTCTCTTAGGCATTTTGTCAAACACCTTCCATGCATCAAATTTTCATCACTTCACCCATCCCAAAAGATATCATACTAAAACCTAATGCTACTCACAATCTAATACATAAACTAAAAGTATCAAAGTAATGATATTCAATTATTCATCATCGAATACCCAAACGAAACGAATAAGATTCATAATCTAATACAAAATAAAGATCGATCATTAACCTATTAATTTACAAACTAATAGAGTAATTAGTATATACCTTCATTTTCTAACTCAAAAATTGGAGCTCGTCGATTTTAATCTATCAATGCCGACAACGGCGGTGTGCGACTGACGGCGGTGCATGACGGCGGTGGGGGTGCAACGGCGGTGATCAGACGACACACTATGATTAGGTGAAGTGTGTGTGGGTGATGGCGGGACACAGTTGTGGTTAGCTCAGTGATGATTGTGAACTGATTTTTGGAGGGAACATGTTGAGAGGAAAACACACTAAGTGTGTGTGTAAAAAGGACGGTGAATGAAAAAAAGAAAAGAAAAAGAACTTTATATACTTGTTGACAGTAGCGCATCCACAAAATGTAGCTCAAATTAGGTTGCATCTTTCTTTTTGCTCGAAGCCACTGTAAAAGGTTTAAAGTTTGTGAAAAATTTCATAAATTTTTACGAAGCCGTGAATTTAGAGTTTAGAATCACTAATTGAGCTATTTGTAACCAAATATTGTCTGCAAGCCATGAAAAAAAATGTAATATAGAAATTATTCATAATTAAACTTTCTTTACAATAATATTTGAATGATCTGAAGCCAATATATTAGTACAACTGTACTAGTTTGCAAACTTTATAAAGAGAAAACAGCCCATTTTCTAGTTTTAATGTTTGGCCCACTACCGTATCCCATCCCAACTCTTCAAAGTTCAAACTGTATCATCCTTTGCCTTTTGAAGTGAACAAACTTCAATATTATTTGATTCTATTCGCAATTCGATTTTGAATTATTTCTTCTTCAACAACATTAATGTGTGATGCCCTCAAAAGATTTGCTGCCCTGGGCCATCTCCCTTATCGCCCACTAGTCCACTACCAAGGCCGGGCCTGGTAGAGAGGTGGAGAACAACGGTGGAGTGTTTGGGAAATGCATGAAAATGCGTAAGTGGTGTGACACTGTAAAAAGAAGCAACAACGATTATGTTATTGAGGATTATTAATTCTCTTTAGTTTTGTTAAGAACGAGAAATATCAGTTCGCGCTTCACTGTCGATTAGGGTATGTACCTATTTACATGATGTTTACATACATCAAGACGATTACAAAAAATTAGATCGATTAGTATAAAATTATTGCATGCCTAAGGTCTACCTAGAAGAAGTCTCTTTACTTTCGGGTTTACCCAAAAATAAATGTATAATCTGTCTACAATCTACCTCTACATACCCCGCGCTTAGGCAGGATCGGGTATTGTAATTCTTGTTGTAGAATAAACTACTGCAGTGAATATTTTTGCCACGAATATAGATACATATTAAACACATAAATAACTGAGCAATTGATGTTTGCCGTGAATTAGTCCTTTCCATTTGTGCGAGAAAAAACCAAATAATGGAATGCCTGAAGCATTATTCAACCTGCAAACCATTTTGAACGCAAAAAGAACAATCAACATGGTCCAAATTTACTTGATTAAACGTATACTATCGAGCCAAAACAGCAAAAGACCAAAACATTCAAAGACCAAAACTGGTAACTTGTAGTATGTTAAACACGTAACAAAACAAAGTTCACATGTACCTAAAAACACACACGTAAAAGAAACCCTACACCAGCAAGAACTGGCGGATCATCAATATTGCAAAACAAGGCAACAATCTACCTCACTTGAAGCACTTGGCATCAAGAAGAGCTTCACCCTCAAAAGGCTCTGCGTCCTCGATCATCTGATTCACTCGCTCCTTTTGGGCCTCATCTGACAAGTCAACCTTGGTCCACTCATAGAGCTCCATGTCGTAGCACTCGTCCATCACAAACTGGGGGATTTCTGGGCCACGGAACAGCCACAAACCCTTCACCTTGAATGGAGGCTCGTTTCCAATGATCAACATCTTGCCAAAGGCATACTTTCGAGCAAGATCCATACGCTGGAGGAATCCACCAACCTTGTTCATGGTCACAAATGAGACGGTGTTCTCATCGTTGTATTTGTATGTGCAGAACCAAAGAGAGTAGCCCTCGGGATCAAACATGTCCCAAAAACCTGCAAGTTCAAGATGCACATCAACAACAATTAAATAACTCGTACCAATAGGAGCCCACCCCAGCCGTACAACACAATAGCATAACAATTTATTTTATAGTTCAAATAAATGGAGCAGGGTATTGAAGGTTAACCATTATCTGGAAGATAAAAAAGGAATCACCAAGAAAAATACGAAACTTGCCAGAAACTGAATACCTAGCATTTCAGTGGTACTGTTTTGGTTGCAGTGGACTCATACCTCATTAGTACACATTATTTATTCTTTTATTACTAGGTTATCAAAAATAGTAGAATGATTTTATGCATTAAGATTACACAATGCGGCTTCCGACACATTCTAGTATTTATAAAGAAAAAGAAAAAGTGAATATACCTTTGATTGCAACCTCACGGAAGTTACTCTTGGTGTTGGAGTAAAGCCTCTTCCAGTCATCCAAGACCATCTTACTTGGAGGTAGCAAATCAAGGGGGTTCTTTGCCTTGGGCTTTGGCGCCTCTTCCTCCTCTACGACTGCAGGCTTGGGGGCCTCGACCTTTTTTGGCTCAGCTTTTGGTTTCACCTCTTTTGGCTGTTCTGGTTTCTTTGCCGAAGGAAGAGGAATAACAGCGTCTGCCTGCTTTATCTCACCGAGTATCTTGCTGAAATTGGGTTGGTTAACCATGGTCCAGAAATACCTCTCAACATGTGGAAACTCAGATGTGAAACTTTTTGTCAAGACAAGTTTAAAACCCCAAGACAGATTGCATGTCGTGATGATGTCAGCCAAGGTCACGGAATCACCAACCAAGAAGGTATGAGAAGCAAGGTGAGTGTTCAGAGCAGTAAGACCTCTCTTAACATTAGCAATGCAGCTCTCCTCGACCTTCAAAGAAATCACACAATAATTATTAATTGGATTTTATTCAAAAAGTATGATAGAAATAATAAAGTTCTATGATGTAAGAAGAATAACAGAGAACACTTGTCAAACAGATATGTTTGCCAATTTTAAATACATAAACAAAGTAGAAGATTTCAAGTTCAAACAGATATAGACAGTAAGAGATTCATTAGTAAGCAAAATCTAAAAACATGAATAGACTGCAAGTAGAAAAAAAGGAGTAACATACAGGTTTGATGTAGTTAGCATATCCCAATCTTGGCAAGACCCAACCTCTCAAATTGGCATCCAACTCAAATGAAGAGAAGTCAATCCACTGCTCAATTTGGCCCTATAAGAATAGTTCAAAAACACAATTAGGATTCAATTATATCTATCATTATTTTCCTTCAATTTAAAAGAACCAAAAATAGAACTTACATATTCGATTGCTGAAGAGCCAAAGAGAGAACTTCCACGGGCAACTGCAGCATAAAGAATGGCAAAAATAAGCACAAAAACCCAAAATGAAATGAAAAGAAAAGAAAAAAAGATATTATGTTCCTCACCGTAGCGAGCAATCGCATTACTCTCAAAAACAGAGCCTTCGGGAGTCTCAAGAACAGGGACCTGCATCAATGATGAATCATGCGATGTAAACCATTTGATACAGTGTGTAAATAGTGTGAATAAGATTAGACCAGCTAAATTATACCTTTCCCAAAGGATTCATTTTAATGAACTCTGGGGTCTTGTTGGATACACCCATTTGAAAATTGTCAGCCATTTTGATGTCAACACCAACAAATTCTGCAGCAATAAGCGCCTTGTAAACATTCTTGTTTCCGGGCCCAGAATGCATGATCTGCAACCAAGACAAACAATAATACATCAAACATTGTGGATCTAATCAATGCCAAAGTATTACAGTACTATCTATGATGGCAAGACAAGACATCAATAGTACACAATAACAACTCCACAAAAAAGTAGCATCAATACATATAAAAAGATCAGTAAATACACATTCCACAAATACATTACATCAATAACATAGTAACAATGACGAGAAAAAAGCACGTATAAAAAGATCTAAAAACTTAAGAGACTTAATCAGCTCACTACTATGCAAGGCAAACACCTGAAGTTTGGTGAAACTGATTTTAAATTTTGAAAAATACCAAAAATGCAGAACTAGTATTGTTCTTTGAAAAGAAAGATTTGTAAATCAACAAATTGAATTCAGTTTAGGGAAAAAAACTACAAGCTGGTCATCATCTTTTGCAACTTATACATAAACCAACATGTTTGCTTTAGGGTTAACATATAAACCCTAAAACTGACCAATTATTACACTTGAACCAAACAACTATGCAAGCTAAATCACCATTACTTAACATGAGAAGAATAAATTAAACATAAATAACATACATACATACAAAACAAGGTAAAGTAAATTACACCAATAGTTAATGTGGTTTTCACATAAATTTCACTTGTAGTCGCTGCCTTAGAAAAGTGCAAAAATGGTCCCCAACACCAAAGCTATGCACATGGACCATGACTCCAAAGAAAAAATCTATGTGCATAATTTAAAATTTTAGGGACTACCCTTGCCACTTTTTAGGTAAAGGTGATAACAGATCGACCATGAATGATGCCCACACACAAAAAAACAAACAGGATAAATTACACCGATCTTCAACGCCGTTAAACACAAAACATAAACGCTGTCACTCAAACGCTAAAAAAGCAAAGATAGCCCCTAACACTGAAACCAAGCACATGGATGGTCCTCATTCAGAAATCAACATAATATCCTTGTGCATAGTTTCCAATTTTAGAGACTACCAATGCAATTTTAGAAATCAAGCCAGCACTAATGCAAAATTTTGTCAAATAACAACATGCAATTTACTCAAACTAACAAAAAAGCAAAGTTACATATTACTTCATTATCACCATACAATAAATTTTAAGTAAATCATTGTACGAAACAAAAACCATAAAAGTATAAAATAATCATACCACTAGCATCCGTTAAAAAAACTAATCAACTCTAATAAACAAGACATCTAACATCAATAGATTAAATATCACTCTAATAAAACAACTACAGTTAATAACACTAATAGTCACTCTTGTTTTACCCAAAGTTGCACCAATAGTCCCCCGGCTTTTGATGAGCATGTATAGTCCCTAATACTAAAATTAAGCACATAGATGGTCCCTATCCAAGAATTATAAGAGACCATCCTTGAGCGCTTCCCAATTTTTGGGATTATCGGTGCAACCTCTTAAGCCGAGTATCAACAACAATAGAAACTAAATAAAACAGTGTAACAACAAATATCATATACACACCAGAAAACTACAGCAATGACACCAACTGTCAACAAAGTTTTACACAAATTTGCACAAGTAGCCACTCGACTCTTAAGAATATTCTAGGATAGTCTGTAACACTAAAACAATGCACATGGATGGTCCATATCCAAAACCATCAGACACATCTTTGTGCATACTTTCCAATATTAGAGACTACCCTAGCAATTCTGTAACACAAATAATGACATAATTTACCAATACAAATAATACATTACAAACAACAAAATGTCTGATAACTTAAATTAATTAAAATATAAACATTTACACTGCAGGTAACAACTAGAGCAGAGACGATAAATGGTGATGGTTTTAAACAAACTTTACTTGTGGTCGCTCAACAGAAAAACATTCTCGGATAACACGTAACACTTAAACTACAAAAACTGCTAAATAACAACCATAAATTATAAAATACGTAACAACCATCCATGTAATTTACTCAAACAAATAATAAAAACAAGTTACATATTAAATAAAAACTAACTAATCATTATATACAAAAAAACACAGACCATAAAGTATAACATAATCAAAACCATAACAACTTTAAAAAACAGATCCATAACATATTAGCCAAAATAAATCAATCACTAAAAACTTAAATAAAAAAATGTTATAATAAACTCACCAGCGCCATTGCTAAAGGAACAAACGATCGTCTTTAACAGCGACCTGTAATATAACAACAATTGATATCAGCTTTTTTACACCTTATTAATGAGATTTAGATTAAAAGAGAGTGTAATTGAGCTAATAAGAGATGATGATGAGATATAATACCTTGTTGATGTACGGAACGTTTTGCTCCCAAGCAGCAAATGGTAATATGATAAATCTAGGGTTTTGGGAGAGGTGTTTGTAGGTATTTAAAAGGTGTGTGGTTTATGGGCTTTTGCTTTTCGTAATGGGCTTTTGCATCTTTTTAGGCCTTCATGATTTATAGTCCGTATTAGTTGGAGACTTGGAGTTTAAGTTTCTAAGATCTATTGTATATGGGAACTTGAACTCGGGCTGTAAATGAACCGGATAGACATGGACGGAGCCTTGTTGATGTTCGTTCGTTTAGTTTAAATAAAGAAAAATGAACGGACATGGACGCTTAAAGGGACGGATTTTCTTGTTCGTGTTCGGTTATTAAGAAAATAAAGTTGTTCATGTTCGTTCATTATGACACTAAACGAACATACATGAACAAGAAAAATGAACATAAAATTTATAAAAATATACATAATAGTATGTTTGATAAGTGTTGTTTTGTTTAAGTAATTCAGTATGAAACTATATAATAAACAGATACGATATACGAACGTTAACAAACACATAGGTCGTCCACGAACATAAAAGAGTGGACAAAACCTTTGTTCATTTTCATTCATTTACCTAAACGAACGTAAAACATTTTTAATGTTCGTTCAATATAATAAATAAAGAAACATAAACGAAGTTTTGTCGAACGTTTTATGAACTGACTAAACGTTTAGTTCATGTTTAGCCCTAACTTCAACATAGGATAGATACTATGAGTGTAAATGATATAAAATAATATTTATGAAATCACATGTGATTTTTTCAGACGTAACTGAAAAAAAATCGAAAAAAAGGTTCATCGAAAGTATATCGAAGTACCCGTCTATAGAAAGATGATTTAATTATCGTCGCTATTGTATGATTCGTTTTGCATAACAATTAACGATTTGCGAAATATTTAATTTTTAAAAAAATGGTGAAAGTTTATTTTTTTTTTTTTGTCTTGATCATAAAATTGATGGACATAATTAGTTTATTAAATCTTTAGAAAATATTGAATCTACATTGAACTTTTCTCATTAATCTAATTAGTCAATTTAAAAATTATAGTATTTCTTAAAAACTACTTGAAAGAGCTTCTATAAACGAGATAGTGAATTTTAGGTTGTGTTTTGCTAAGAAGCTTGTGCAAGCTTATAAAAGTTCCTACTTTCAAAATAAGTTAAGTTTATATGATAAGTTTCGTTTGTCATATAATTTTATATAAGCTACAACTTTCAATAAGTTCAAGCTAATAGAAACGAGTTTTACAAAGTGAGTAGAGCTTGTAATTAGTCAAACTTTTTTAAATATATTTCAGGGGTTGAACACGCAAAAGTTTAAGGATGTATGTGAATTTAATTTGATAAATATTTATGATATATTACGACAACAAGCTTTAGTTCTAACTAATTCGTCAAACGAAAATGAAAACTTCATCTTTTAGCTCATAGGATATGTCGGGTAGTATTAGCTGTAAACTGATAGTCGTAAAGGCATCTCCAATGGAGATACGGCAATAACTTTTTCTTTTCTTTTTTTCATAAAAAAAAAGGGATAACTACTAATTTAGACCAAGCACCCAAGTGAATTTCTTGTTCTGCCCCAAGATCGGAAAATAATTAATTATCCAGGGCAATCTGCATTTTTTTTGGGCAACCTTACATGTACAAGTGACAAGTGTCACTTTTCAGCCCATTTTTTGGGCAACTTTTCCATTTTTTGGGCAACTGGGGACACGTGTCATCATATGGGGCGAGTTGCCCAGTTGCCCGAGGTACGGGGCAAAAATGGAAATTACCTTGGGTGCTTGGTCTATATTAGTAATTATCCCAAAAAAAAAATCACTAAAAAGCTTTTTCTTAATAGGGAATAACTTTTTTTCTCAATGGCTTGAGTATCTTTGAGTTATTTGAGGAATGACTTGAGCAAAACCCTCTCTCACACAACTTACTTTAATAAAGAAGAAAACAAAAAGTTTTGCAAAAACTTTTTAACATTGAAGTATAGAGTTTTTAGCATTGGAGCAAGAACCACTCTCACACAACTTACTAATTGTAAGATGTAGCTCGTATTTGTATATGCGAAGAGTAGCTTTATTTTCTATATAAGTGTCTGGTTATCAAGAGGTTTTCATTTGAAAATGCAAAAATATTGTAGTTAAGCAGATTGGGCCAGATTGAGAACTATATCATTTAGAGGGCGTTTGGCCAAACTTATTAGTTGGGCTTATGCTTTTGTTATATAAGCAGCTTATGGCTTATATATCTTAAGCTCATAAGCTCATGTTGAGTATTTAGATTAGCTTTTCTTTAGTAAGTTGTTAACCTCACATGTTTGGTTTAGTTTATATTGGTAAATGATTATAAGGGACATGAGTTGAAAATAATGAATGTTAGATTAGGTATAATTGAGGGTAAAATTGTAATTTATAATATAACATGTTATATACGCCCAAACCTTGTTTAAAAAGCCACATTTTTTGGCTATATCAAAACCCCCTTAAATAAGCTCATAAGCTGACTCATGTAAGCTTAGCCAAACGTTTAGTTTGGGCTTATTTGATACATATAAGATAATAAGCTCATAAACCTATCATATAAGCTTAGCCAAACACCCCCTTACTTCATGAATAAGAAGAGACTCAACCTAACCAATTGGTTTTGAGGCATCTGTTGTAAATCAATTTATAAGGGAAGTGATTTGCAAACTCAATTTATTGATAGACATACTCACAGTACAATCATATAAAGCACAGTGTGAGTTTTGTACAACTAATTGAAGCACAAAAAATAGTATCCAAGTAAATAATAGGAGTTTGCAAATCACTAACCAACTTATAAACCATAAGAGCATTCTCAATGTGAGCTATAAAATTTTGCACTATTGTAGTGTTAAAAAGTCATATCGAGCATCTTCAATGTACGTATTGATTTTTTACATTATCTTAGTGCAAAAGAAGAATAACTTAAGAATATGTTTTCACTAAAAAATTGTTACTCCAATATATGCATTAAAATGTTTACTAAATATTGCACTAAACTTTATTTAATAGTTTTATTTAACTTGAGTAAGATGTAACTTGTAAATTAAAGTATATTATAATACAACACAACAATAACAATACCCAATTCTGTTGGAGCGAGTTATGGGGGATGTGAGATTTAGACAGTCACACCTCTACCCGAGGGTAAAGAGACTGCTTTCAAAAAGACTCCCGGCAAATGCGTGTGTGCAAGCGAATAGTATAACACTATATTTGATGCAATTTAGCATCGCTATTCATTGGACTAAAATAGTGTCAAAGTTTAATAAATACATTGGAAGAGATTTCTTGTACTTTTTGCAATATCTTAGTACAGAAAGTACATTTAGTGTCTAAATTAAAGATGCTTAAAGAATATGGTTGCACAAAAAGTTTTTACTCCAATGTGTATTGCACCAAAACTTGCACTAAATGTACTATAAAGCAATTAAAATACTATAAATAAATATAAAAAATAAAAATAATGAACTAAGATATGACAATATTAAGTTCATTTTGATCCTCTTGATGAAAAATATTAAAAGGCATATTTTACATAAATTAGTTTTTTTTATTAAATATACCATATATCAAAGGATTAGTAAAAGTAATGACTTTAATTCAAAGAATAGTGTTTAGTGCACTATATATATATATTATTATTATTATTATTATTTTTTTTTGTTTCCCATTTACGTCAATAAAATATTATGATATTTAGTATTTACATTAGAGAGAAATTTTAATACATTATGCACTGTTTTAGTGAATAAAATACATTTAATAATAACATTAGTGATGCTCTGACCAAGATCCTCACCTATATCAACCACTTGTTTTTCCAATACTTTGAATGACAAAAGATCCGTGTAGATCCAAAAAATACCATAGATCCCAACTTTGCATCTCGTCCGTCCATCTAAAATACCATCCACGGTTATTATAAATCTTTTTTTTTTTTTTTTTTTTTTTTTTTTTTTTTTTTTTTTTTCATTTAAGAAAAGGGCAACGTGGTCTTTTCCCCAGCCTTTGCTTTTTCTGCTAATTCACCCAACCTCTCGCTTTCATTCAATAACCGCTCTCATTCAATATCTCACCCAACCCTCTCGCTCTCATTCAATGTCATTCAATAACCGTCACTCTCATTCAATCTCTCAAATAATCGACATCATCACCATCAAATCCGTCAATCCGCCGCCGTAAACCATCAAATCTTATGAATAATGGAGTTAGTTGATGAAATAGCAGCGAGTAAGGATAAAACAAAGGTCTCTTCATCTGTTCATCCTGCTGCTGGTAAATTTTTCAGTTATTTTTTAGTTGGTTATGATTAAAAGCATTAGATATTGAATAAAATTGCTTATTTTGTTGATTATTTACGTTTTGTGGTTACTGTTTATTTTTTTTTTTGTATATTAGCAATAGGCGTTGCTTATTTTGTAGATTTTGCTTATTTTAGGTTTTGTTGCTTTATTTTGTAGATTTTGCTTATTTTAGGTTTTTATTCATGTCGTGTAGTTTTTGCTTATTTTAGTTTTTTATTCATGCTGTATAGATATTTTAGTTTTTACTTATTATTTGTCAACTAATTATTTTGCTTATTGTTTATTAGGCGGTTTTTCGGTTTAGTGACTTGTTGCTAGTTTGTATTTTGTTGATAACGAGGGATGTAACCCGCGCGTTGCTGCGGGACGTTTTGTTATGTAAGGCATGAATAAGAGATAAGAATTGTATATGCCATTAAGAAAAGATGATATAAGATAGCATAAAGTATTTTAACATACATAAGTTTTTTTGTTTGGGAATGCCAATGTTGTACAAAAAATAATAGACAAACCCATATGCAAATGCAACTGCATGGTACATGTGTTACAAAAGATGGTTGGTTTAGCAGTTATAGATGTTTTTAGACATATTTGCACAGGTGGTGTGCAAATATATTTGAAAACATACTGATGGTTACTAAGTGGTGCAATAAGTTTTAGTATTTACAAAAGGCTGATGTTGGCTGGTCAGATGACTTTTTTTATCTTCATTTAGACTTCTTTCTTTGAACAGCTCTTGGTTTCAGCTGCTGTTGTGGTGATTGTTCTGTTGTTGCTGCAAAAATAAAAATAATTAGTTTATGAGATAACAATGAGGTGTAATTTAGAATGAGGAAAAGTAATCATGAGAAATTTGAAAAAAACAATTGGCACTCTATTATTTGTGGCAATTTTTCAAGACTGCAGGCTAATTATTTGTGGCTATTTTGGATGGTAGCATAGTTGAACAGAAGACATTGCAAGTAGAACAGGCACAGCTAATATGAATGCCTATAATGGATGCAAAAAGGGTGCTGTTCTAACAGTTATCCTATGGTAACAGGTCATGGGTTTGTTTTTTTTTTTTTTTTTTTTTTTTTTTTTTTTTTGAGTTTTGGTGTCTATTTAAGACAGTGCTGGTTAAATATTTTTTTTGGTAAGGGAGTTCTCTCATTTGCATAGAAAAGCAAGAAGGCAGAATGTCTAGACACCCTAGGTGTGACCAACTTAGGGTTGAGGCAAACTCTAACAACTGGTATGAGATGCTAGTTTTATATTGTCGTAAATCAGCAATCGAAGACATTCAAATGGCACAGCAGATGAATGCAATATGTGCAAGGCTGGTTGGTATAACTCGTGAAAGGGCAAGCTTTATTTTGGAGGTCGAAAGTGTTGGAAACATTTATGCGCAGAAAACGACCGAGTTTCTTAGACAGGAACAGGCAAAAGATGATCAAAAGGTGATGCAAATGCAAATACTAACAGCTGAGCTAGAGCTAAATGCTCGTAATAAGGATATCTTTATTAAAAAACTTAAGGGTGTTTTAGATTTCTTGGCATAATCTATTTTGTTTCCTGTATTTTAAATTTTGCTAGTGTCTTTAAGTTTAGTGCCAGTTATGGTGTCATAGTGTTTGTGACATGTGTGTAATATATTCTGGAGTCTACATGGTAAATAAATTTTGTAAAATACCTTTGTGTTTCTTCACAGGTGTTGTCTGATCTTGGAATAACTGTTTTTTCACCAGTCTTGATTTGGTTTGTTCTGGCGTATCTTCAGATGGATATGCTTGTTGGTCAGCTTGATTTGTTATAAGCATGGGTGTTGGCGGTGTCCCTAGTTTTATTAAAAAAAAAGGGGAAAAATAGGTAATATTTACATTTACAAATGCTTTCTTTAAGTAAGATATGCTAATAAAACAAAAGGCGGTACCTGGGTTTTCTTGCACAGGTGTTGACTGCATACCTAGTTTTCATAAAACATAATAGCTAACATTTACATTTGCAAAAAGTATATTTAAATAAGAAGGGTTGGTCAGATAAATTTGAGAACCTGAGCTTGCATTCATCAGTGGTGTTGTTTTGAGTCGTTTGTTTGTCTTTTTGAAAACCTTATCTAAAGTGAAATCCACTGATCTGCCTGTTTGATTGTAATGAAACTGGAAAATATTCTTTTGTCCTTCTGCTGCAAAGATTTCTGCTGGTATTTGTTGAAGATCTGCTACTGTGTGCATTGAAATCAACTCTGAGCATGAAAATCCTACTATGTCGTCAGCAGCAGGGGTGAAGAAAGTAATTGGAGCAGTTGCAGATTGGTCTGTGATAAAACCTTTGAAATTATACATGTGTATAATGAAGAAAGTAAAAGGATCATTTAATGTTTGCTATTTTCGTTAGGTTGTCTAAATGTGAGTTACAGCATTATTTACCTATAACATGGCTGCTCTTGCTTTCCATGATCTAAGCAGCGATAGATTCCATCTTCTTCCCTAACTTTTAAAAGGCATTTATTGCAAGATATGTAGAACCAGTCTCTGTTGATGTTGATGCTGCTTATTGTTGCTTCAGCAGTGAATCTAACGGCTTAAGAAATATTGCATGTAGTGTGATGTAGTGGGGAAAATTTAATTAAAAATTTGGTGTAAATTTCAGCAAATATACCTTGTATGCTTCTGGATTTTGGTCCAAAAGTGTTTTCAATGGAAATCGGTTTCTCAACATTTCTTTTTGAGCATCTTCATATGGTGTTATGCAGATGCGTAGCGGCGGAGCTGCATGGTGTTTGTCTCTGTACCTGGCATAATTTAGAAAGTTGCAATGAATTTGTTTTAAGCAGTTGGTATGTCAATATGTAGTAATTTAGTTATTTTTGTTAATAGATTCTTACTGTTGTCGTGCTTCTTCAGCCTCTGGTATGTTTGGGTTTAGGTAAAAGTGTGTTGCTGATGTCGCTGTTAACTGATAATCTGCGACACAAATATTTGCAAATGCATCAGTAATTAATTATTAATATAGATGTGTAAGGTAATGTATGAATACAACACCTCTAAAACGTGTAACGCGGCAAGAGCTGACTGCAATTATAACAGGTTGTTCCATCTCTTCAAGTCTAGTTTCCTCAAAATTTTGGGCCACCGCATCCCACAGTGTCAACTCAATAACATTACCGCTGTTAACATAAGTAAAGTGTTATTGAATAATGAATAGATTCTTGACAAAAAAATGATAAGTTTCTTTAATGTTACATGCCTTAGGTTTTCGATGCTAAGTTTTCTGTACACGGTCTCATCTTGATTGGCATTTTGCTTGCGCTTTAATGGTCCGACTGATCTTAGGCACCCAATATAATCTGCAATGAAATATGTATCATGGTTTGTAAATTTTGCTTTGCGCAGAAAAATTAAGGTTCAGAGCATGACCTGTGAGCATTGGGTATTGGGTTTTCCCTGTTGCATCTTCTGTTGGCACTTTCGATTGAAGGTGGTTGTATGACACAAATTTAAAATAGTGGTGCGGAATGTTTGGTGCTGTTATAGGGGTGAATTTCGTGATTCTCCCAAAGCGCAGAGCTGTTCTGTTATCAATTGTCTGCTGGTATGCACTGGCGGGTTCACACATGAAATCTGAAATTCTGTAGGTGGATCCAAGTTTAATTTTTGGGTCAAAATAATCAATTTCTTTGACATTCATGTTTGCCTGTATAGCATTGCCCTGTTTACATAAATACGTCCGTATTAAAAGTGAATGAACTAATATGTATTGTTTACATAACATGAAGCTTGACATACCTCCTCATCTATTAATATGCAGCAGAACGCAGTTTCATTTTTTTTGGGGGAGAATTCACCTCCAGCTTTCTTTGAATAGGTGACCGAAATCCATTTTCTATATACCCTAACTTCAATGACCTTATCATAAGAGTTGGGGTGTAACTCAGCAATTACTGCAATCTCTGTGGGACAGCTGGTTTCAATGATTGCCTGTTCCAACACATGCTCGGCCTCAGATACTGTACCGCTGCTACCTGCAACCATTTTTTGCACAGATGTATGCTGTTTGTCACTGCTTGCAGGGTTTGCCATTTAACTGTAAGTATATAATAAGTGATAGTGAGTTATAATGGAAAAACGGTAAGAAACGAAGATAGTAAGATGAATAAGCTAAAAAATAATGCAAGGGCACATGCTATATAAGATAGGGTTGCAGAAAATGTACCTGTATTTCTAAGTTGCGTTATAAAGAAAAAAAGGGTAACAAAAGAAGATGGCAAGACGAATCAGCTAAAAAAGAATGGAACATCAAGTGGTATATAAGACAGGTTTTTACAAAATGTATTTGTATTTTGCTATTTTTGTGATACCTTTATGAAGTAATGAATAATTGACATGTAGCTGTGAGGCCATATTTAACAATGTTAATAACAAAAAAAAAAAAAAAAAAAAAAAAAAAAAAAAAAAAAAAAAAAAAAAGGCAGAAAGAAAAATATCTGAGTATGACCCTGCGATGAAAAAATGACTATGAACGTCCTATATATGTCAAAAAGTCTTTGTAAACTATATTTTTAGTTTCGTTTGATCTTCTATTGTCCTGCTGTTTCATGAGAATTTTCAAACCATGAGGAGATGTAGCTCTAGAAAGAGCAACATATAACTGCCCATGCCCAAAAACTGGCTGCGGAAGGTAAACACCAATTTTGTTAAGAGATTGCCCTTGACTTTTGTTGATTGTCATTGCATAACAGAGTTTTATTGGGAATTGGTTGCGCTTGAAAGAGAATGGAAGATTTGGATCTTTATGAACCAAAGGTATCCTGTGTATGAACACCTTTTCACCGACCCTTGTGCCTGTGATGATTTGCACTTCGATAAGCCTTGACATAAGTTGTGTGACTATCATGCGTGTCCCATTGCATAAACCGCCTGCTAAACTAACATTTCTTAAAAGCATCACAGGTGCTCCAACTTTAAGATGGAGTTGATGTGGCGGAAATCCTGATAAGTTAAATGTGTTTAGATATTCAGCAGGATACAACATCTCAGTTTCAGCAGCAGAACTGTTGATTGGAATAGCCATATCATGGCTTGCATAACTTGTAACTTCACCTTCAAACATTGATAAAACCTGTGTGTTAATAATGTCTGCAGTCTCATTTTTTGGACAAACAATAGCTTTTTGCTGCAGAGTGATTGCTGAAGGTGTTCGGAGTGTGGGTTGGTCATAGATAAAATCTATCAGCTTTGACAAAGCTTCTGTGCTGTCTTCTATACAATAAGGTGTTCGAAGAGTGGGCCAAGTTCTGTTCTTCTAAGCTAATTCCTGATCGAAATAGCCTCATGTTCTCCTTCAATGTCATTAGCTTAAAATGTGGCCAGAGGTGAGAGCTTGCAAAAGAAGACAGAACTATTTCCATTTTTGGAGCACCCTTCTTGACAGGGAGCGTTTGCCGAAAATCACCTCCTAAAATAACTGTTTTCCCACCAAAAAGAACGTCTGGTGCATCTAGTATGTCTTTAAGCGTCCTATCTAATGCCTCAAAGCAGCGCCGATCATTCATAGGTGCCTCATCCCAAATGATCAAATTTGTTTCAGCTAACAGGTTTCCAATATGAGTATTTTTTTTAACTTTACAAAATGACTCATCTGTGAGTTCTAGAGGCAGTTTAAATCTTGAATGTGCGGTCCTTCCTGATGGAAGGAGTAGGGAAGCAATACCAGAAGAAGCGACTGCAAGCACAATGTTACCTTCAGATCGTAAAGCACTAATAATAGCTTTCCACAAAAAGGTTTTACCAGTTCCTCCATGGCCATACACAAATATCAATTCCTGCCTACCTCTTGCAACCGCATTTAGAATGAGCTCATAAATTCTTCTTTGGTCAGCATTTAACTTAGGGACTGAATCAGCCTTTTCTTGCGCCAACAATGCTCTATTGTAATTCTTTTCTTCCATCAGCAACCGATTCTTCAATTGATCAAGCAGGTCTTTTGGAGGTGGCTGCAAACCATAATCCTTGACCGACTTACCACAGCTGGTTAGCAGTATCTGTAGCTCATATAATATGTAACCTTGTAATTCATCATCATTGACATAGTAGTTAGGAATCCTAACAGATTGTGAAAAAATGGTTGGAATATCATGGCCCATCTGATGCCAATATTTATTCCAAAGGTGGACTGGATTTGCTACTTCGCAATGAGTAAGGATTTGAGCAAAAACAAACCTTAGTTCTGGTGAAGTTGCTGAAACACATGCTTCTTCAAGGGCTGTATCCCACTCTTTATCATCACCAAGTAAACCCAGAGCGTGACATGCAGCTCGATATGTAGGATATACAACTCGGTTAACTGTTCGGACATCTGCATAGCTTTTACAGCCTCGCTGATGACATAGCAACATTCGAAAGTAAAAAAGCTCTCCTAAACTTGGATGCACATATGCAAGACGGCCAACAGAGTACTTGGCAATCTTTCTTTTCGACCACGATTTACTGTGAGCATACCACACAAACTGTGATGGGAACTCTAGATAAGTCAAATGGCGACCATCTACGTTCTCATTGTTGTAAGCAAACCATTCTGTCAATGTGGTCATCTTCTTATCTGGCCGGTTGACAACTGATTCTAAATTTTCATGTGCTCGAAAGGTCATATGTTGCATGTCTTCAAGGTGGACCGAAAGTATTTGGACAGCTGGCTCTCTACTGTGTATTTCTAATTGAAGGATTCTCCACCAGGCTTCATGAGAACATATGAAACGACCGTCAACAAAATTTTGGATTTCATAAATGCTTGATTATCGTTGGACTGCAGAGGTAGCTGCATCACCTATAGATCTGCTGACGTGTGCAAATATCCGGTCCGTTCCTTTTGATATGTACTTAAACAGGTATTTTATTAGCATGCTCCACCCACAATATTCAACATTTATATGAGCAAAAAATGCTAAGCATAAAGTCCGGTTATATGGAACGACGTAGTTGGTGTCAAGTTTGACCTGGTGTTTAGTAACTGCAGTCTTTGTCTGCCTTCTTCTATAATGCACCCGTCCTTCGGCATCAAAAAAGGTCTCATTGTTGTATTTCTTTGGGAATTTTTTTGAGCAAAGGTTGCCTTGCATACACGGCGCACCCAGATTTGCTTTGCCACATGGGCCATGCATCATCATTTCAGAAACAATTTTGTACCCATGAGGATCGACAGCTGGGTCTGGCAGCTCGGCTGAAATATATTGGTCAACGTCTTGAGCATTTTGAATTTTTTGTGATGGAGAGACCCAAACCAGCGTGTGGCAATGTGGTAACCCACGCTTTTGGAACTCAACAGTGTACAAAACTGCATATCAAACAATATGGAAATTAAAAATTGGTCAATAGGCCTGTACATTACATGGTATATCTGCTGACAGTGTAAATCTGAACAGAACATAAAGTAAAAAAAACATTAACGACAAAAGATATGCATACCTCCTGTGATATGTCCGAAAGTTTGTTTGTCTCTAAGAAACTTGACGAATGCTTTAATCTTTTGCTCAAAAACCCTACACACCACATCCGCTCTATCTGATGCACTCAAATGAGGAAACAATGCCATGTATCATTGTATTTCAGGCCAATTCACATTACATGTGAAGGTTATAAAAAAATGTGGATTACCAAGGACACGACAAATCGCCAATGCATCCAGATAATGGCTATACATATATCTAGGACCCCCAGTGAACGAAGATGGCAAAATTATTCGTGAACCGACTTCTGAACCATCACGATCACCTCTTGAAATTGCATCGTAAAGGCCTGACAAATATTCTCCTCGGATATCATTTTGATGCGTTCTATAGAAATCCATTCTATTCTGTTCTATACAACAATAAACAGCAACAACATACTGCTGTAAAAGACGTCCTACCCGGAAGATTAAATCATACTGCTCATGTCTTGGGTGCAGCTGGTATGTGTAAAACGCGTTCATTGAAACGCGTTTGGTCCTATCGGCCGTTTCTGCAGCTTTTAATCTTAACTGTGTATGAAATCCAGGTTGACCATAAATGAAAATGAGTGGGAACTGTAATGACATGTATGATTGATGAAGCTTGTTTATCCTTTGCGGCAGCCCACCTCTTAATTCAATTATAACATCATAATCTGCTTCGGTTGTTGGACCATTGTCAAACACTATGGCTCCTAAAGTATCAAATGTCGGTAACTCATAACGACGCGCACCGCCAGCACCATATAGCCGAACCTTAAAGTCAGGAACATCAGACTCAGCACATTTGTCCCGTGCAGTTCTGAACAGGCGCACTAGCTCATTGTGATCATCTAAAAAGTGGATGAGTCCTTGAACAACTTGTGGATCTATCGCAGATGTATTAGATCCTTCAAAATGGGCCATTCTGTTTTCCACTTCATTACGTGTATCATAGATATACAACTGTAAGAAGCATGGCGAACATTGGGAGCAGGACACAGGGAACCAATCCAATGATATATCTGACCCGAAACTTTAAAAACATACGAACCTCTTCCTTCATTAATTGTATTGTCAATCTTGGCGCCAAATGAAGTCATGGCAAACATTTGATTGTAAGCTCTTATATTCTGCATAAAATTGTTGTCTTCAAGAAGTTCCCTCATATATGCAGGTGGCCGAATCTCGGGATCCATGAAAACTTTACCACCTCTGCAGCACAAATGATATTCAGGCTGACCATTGTTGGAACGACCTTTAAGCCGTTCGTTAAGCCAAAACATGGCTTTGCAATGCCGGCACCGCTAATCACAATCGCCTAAATCTTGATAGGTGACCGGCGTGTCTATACCAGCTGAAAGAAAAAGGGTTAATCAAAACACTGCAATCAAGTTAACTGAATGAAAAGGAAGCTGGTGGAAAAGGGATGTTTGATGGTTACCTCTAATTGCATCAGAAGGTGGCTGTTGAATAGGATTATCAACATCATCATTCAAATGAGGACGGGAAGAACATTGCCGAACATTCCTTGAGGTGCCACCAGATGTTGTTTTACTCTTTTTAGTTTTTTGTAAAAACCTATTGCCATTAACGCTAGCTGATTTCCGTTTACGATTTATATCAGGACCTATTTTACATATAAAAAGATTCTATTAATATAGTCAAACATAATACAAAAAACTCACATACTATTACAAAAGATAGGAGAGAAGCTGACCTCCATTTGCAGAGTAAGACGATCCGAACTCTAGACTATCAGATGCAATAGAGGAGTCATGTTGGCCGTTACTTGTCGAAGACTGTAGCCGCAATGACCGTCCGCGTGATTCATTTTTTCAACTGACACTTTTTCAGCACTCTTGTTACTATTATTGGGACCTGATCGGTTAATAGCATTTGAGTCCATTCCTACAGGGTTGCCGCATGTTAGGCAGAAGGTGTTAAAATCGCATGCTTAATAAAGTAATTATTACCTTCACTTCCATGAGACGATGATTCAATATGAGGAGCTTCCAATGAAACAGAACATGTACGATCATGTGGGCAAACCCCTGCATGTTATGCGAACATGTAAGAAACTAATTTGGTCAAAACCAAAGTATCATATAACTGTCACCCAAACCTTCCTTACCAGCAACTGATTGGCGCAGAGCATCTGGGCGGGCGGCTGTTTTGAAAAAAAAAAGAAACCCATTAATATAGTAAAATAATATAGTAAAATCTGTTGGGAGGAACGCGCATGGTATAACAGAAAACAACACCAGGAGCTACCGGCATTTGGATGCGAACCTGATCTGGGCTGAGGATGATCAGACGCAATAGACTGGTGACATTGCCCATCAGGCACTGAACACCGTAGGCGCAAAGATCGCCTGCATGATTCATTGTTTTCGGTGGATTTTGGTTGGACATCCGTGTTACAATCATTCGAAGGTGATTTGCCAACAGCATGCGGCTGAATGGCTGAAGCAGAAACGGATGTTACCAACAAAGTTGTGGCCTAAGACTATAATAATAAAGTAATTCGTGGTAAAGGAATAAAGTATAAAAGAGTGATTTAATCAACCTTCAAAATCAACACCAGCAGGATGATTTGCAGCTACACTTGGACAGGCCAATGAAGATCCTGCTAAAGCAGCAGCATCAACAGGATCAGTACAAATGGGAGCTATATCCGCCGGGTCGTTTTCCCCACCCCTTGTGCGTTTACACACAGGTGTGCCTGCATTTTTTAACACATACATAAAGATGGACGTTAGCTTTTGCCACAATAAAAAGGGGGAAAAAACCACTGTAAATAGCGACTGACCAATCTGGGGATTCGTATTACAACGTTTCATACGACGGCTGCTGAAGAAAGTGCTGCTACTTAAAATAGCGGTGGGTGGCACATGCACGGCGGCTCCACGACAACGTCGTTCATGCCGAATTTGCCGGGCTGTTATGCACATAGTTCCTACCAAAATAGCATCTGGGCAAAATTGAAAACACAAAAGCATGAACATAAACTCTATGAAAATTCTAGCAACTATATGAAACAAACTAACCTTCGGAAGCACCAACACTTAATGTCAAGGGAGGTACGACATCATGTTCAGACTGACCTTCCCACACAGAGTTGGCGCAACCATCTACAGCCATCTCGTTATTTATTTTTGGGTTTCCCAAAATTGGCTTTCTTATATTTTGGGCATGAGGTGTAGCATTTGGTTTTATTGTAGCATCTTTTTTCATACTCACAAACAGCAAGACAAAGATAGAAGAACCAACAAAAAAAAGATAACCCAAAAACAATGACAAACACTTTATAAGTAAAAACCATGAGTAACAACAACATTTTTAAACAGTTATTGACAAACGTATCAAGCCAATGTCAGGAAAAGAAGACAAAAGAAGTTAGAGATGACTATTAAAAAAAACACACTGCTAGAAAACAGGGAACAAATTATTGCAAGAGAACCTAAAATAGCAATTCCTATATTTGGCAGACAACCCTAAACAAAATAGACTATCATAAATGTGTCACAAAAAAAATTAACCAACAACCATAATAAATACTCTACAGGACCTAAAGAAAGGCAGTTATATCCATTATTAAATGTAAACTCAACTTAAATGACATGCAGAGGCAGGTTAAATGAGATGATGAAATTACCAACACCAACACAACAACAACAGAAACAACCAAAAATACTAAAAAAAAAAACAGGACCTACAATGAATGCCCGAAATCGCTTCTCGCACACAATCAAAGCACCCTTTTTTTTACCAGAAAAATGGCAGAACACCTAAATCAGATCCAAAAGTGTGGATATAAGCAACCTAATGACTGTAGCAACAACAAATGGCGTAAAAATAACCAAAAAATTAAAAATTAATAAAGATACTATTCATGGAACTGTACACCCCCTCACAGAGCACTGTAGTTACAAAATAACCCATAAAGTCGTATCGGGAAAGGCAAAAGAACCGCCGGGTAAAGATACCAGGAACGACCATTCCGGATCTCAAGGAAAACGAAGGAATGTGAGTGAAGGGCAACAGTTCCACGACCCAAGAGCAACCCAATGGCTAACCCAAACCCGGGCTCAAACGGGTAGAAACAAAATGTCGGGCGGGTCGCGCCATAAATGTATAATAGATATAATAAGTGGTTGTTATGGTTAAGTAGATTATTGTTTATGCGCGTATTGTAACTGATAAGATATGAGCATAAATGAATTTCACTAGAATCACGATTCTAGTAGAATCACATGTGATTCTAGTAGAATGACATTTGATTATAGTATTGTAGTTGTTTAAGTAGATTATTGTTTATGCGCGTATTGTAGCTGTTTAACTAGATGATTGTTTATGCGTGTATTGTAGCTGTTTTTGGATAACTGATAAGATATTGTTAAGTAGATGATTGTGTATGTGCGTATTGTAGTTGTTTAAACAAGTATTTGACTCAGATGTATACAACATAATTAGAGTATCCTTTTACTATTTGCGAACTTGTTTCCGCAACTTTAAAATGTGTACTAGATAACATGTGAACTTGAGACTTTTTGCGAGAACATCAACATGTATGCTACATTAGTTATAGTTCATTAATGTTTTTCTAAATATGTAGTTGTTATGGTTAAGTAGATGATTGTTTATGCGCGTGTTGTAGCTGTTTCACATGTTTTCGGATAACTGATAAGATATGAGCATAAATGAATTTCACTAGAATCACATGTGATTCTACTAGAGTCGCATGTGATTCTAGTAGATTATTTTATTGTTATTAACATTTAAAATTTTGATGCAGGTCGATCAAAATCTGTTGCACATAAGCCTAAAAAGAATTTAAAGTTTAAAAAGGAAACAGCTAGGAAGCCTACGACTCCTGATAAACCAAAATCAAAAGTTGTCAAATCGAAACCTGATGCTGTCAAACCGAAACCTGGTGTTGTCAAACCGAAACCTGATGTTGTCAAACCCAAATCCGCTACTGTCAAACCTCAACCTTCTGTCAAACCCAAATCCGCTACTATCAAACCTCAACCTTCTGTCAAACCGAAACTTCCTCTAGTCAACTCGAAAGCTGCTATCAAACCCAAACCCGCTAATTTCAAACCTCAACCTTCTGTCAAATCGAAACTTCCTCCTGTCAAACCCAAAGTTGCTATCAAAAGGAAGAGGTCTGAAAAAGATTCATTGTCCGAGGAGGGAGAGGATGAAGACAGTGGTTCTGGTGAAGATGATTCTGTTGAAGATGTTAATAAGGAGGATGAAAGTGGGACTGATGAAGATGGTAGTAATGAGGACGAGAATGGGTCTGATGAAGAAGGTAGTGATGATAAGGACAAGGGTGATGAAGATGAAGAAGGTAATGATGATGAGGAGGGTGAGTCTGATGAAGAAGGTGGTGATGAGGACGAGGGTGAGTCTGATGACGATGAGGATGAGTTTGTTGAAGTTAATAATGAGGATGAGGATGAGTCTGTTGAAGAAGAGGAAAGTGAAGAGGATAAGGAAAGTGAAAGTGAGGATGATGAAAGTAGCGAGGGTGAGGAAAGTGAAGAGGAGTTAGTTAAGAATGTAAAATCAAAGATTGTTAGGGGAAAGAGTACAAAGGTTAAGAAAGACATTTCTGAGTCTGATAGCGACTCCAAAGAACAGAGGGCTAGAAAACGTGTCAAGAAGATTAAGAGTGTTCCAAAGACAAAGAAACGGAAGCGTGTTTCTGAGTCTGATTCTTTGTCTGAAGAAGAAAAGGTCTCGAAGCGTAAGAAATCTTTGAAGAAGGCTATAGTTGTATCGAAGTCAGAAGAGAAAGTCTTGAAGGCTAAGAAGGAGCGTGTATTAAAGTCAGAAGATAAGGTCTTGAAGCCTAAGAAGGAGCGTTTATTAAAGACAGAAGAGAAGGTCTTGAAGCCTAAGAATGAGCATGTATTAAAGACAAAAGATAAGGTTTCGAAGCGCAAGAAATTTTTGAAGAAGGAACGTGTATTAAAGTCAGAACCAAATAAGAAAAAGAAAGAAACCTCTTAGCCCCGACCAGATTAGGAGGAATGTGTATCTGAGTGATTTTCCAGTTCTCCTTTCTAGGACAGTTTCTTCTAGCTTGTTTTCTACAATCTGTGATGCAAAAGTTGATATGAGATTTTTCTTGGCGGATATTGGGTTTTCTTCATTGTACTCGGTTTCTATTGGTACAATACCTTCTCGTATGGCAAGGTTTATGGTGTCAAAGTTTAATAAGGAAAATTACGAGCTTGTGTTGGAAAAGGGGAAGATTCTTGTGACTCGTGAGAAAATCCACGAGATCTTAGGAGTTTCGCTTGGTGAAATTTCTTTTTTTGATTTACCCAAGTGACCTCTTGATGACGCTTTTGTGAAGTTGTGGCTTAAGCAATTTGATCCAAAGAAGTTGAAGGAAATCCGTGCTAGTGATATTGCTGAAAAATTGGTCGTCGCATAGCAAGTTGACGTTATGTTTAAAGTCAACTTCCTTATGCTATTTGCCAATGTTATGGGTAAAGCTGATACAATGAAGGCGATTGGTAATTTTGAATGTTGTTAGACGTATTAGCGAAGATACAAACATCGCAAAAATTGATTGGTGCGGTTTTATTTATCACTGTCTTCAATTCAGTGAACTCCCAAACACTCTTGGCGGCTACTACATTGGTCTATTGTGTTTCTTGATTGTAAGTTTATCCTTTTTATGTTTACAGATTTTGTGAATACTTTTTTATGGTCTCACTGTGTTTTATTTTACTTTTAACAGCTCCTGTAGTTTGATTCCACAAAATTTGAGCATTTTCCTGTTATTCGTTACCGTCCTGCTATCCAAAACTGGAGCACGACTTCGATGAATCTTCGATAGAAGCTTGAGATTGAAGAAGAGGTCATAGGTAAATTGGAATTGCATGGGGAGTGGAGTGAATCTGAAGTACATGGAACCGAAGGTTTTTATGATGGTCGTGTCAATGTGAGCCAGACTCGTACTTCCTGCGTGCCTCCTACCGACAAACAGGTTTGACTATTTTACTGTCTTTTCTGTAAGTATAATATCTTTTTTGAATTTTTTGTTTGTACTGATTCTACTAGAATCACATGTGATTCAACTAGAATCACATGTGATTCTAGTTGCATGTCTTATCTGATTTTGTGACATTTCTTATCTGATTTTGCTTTTATTTGCAGAGTTTCTACAGGATGATTAAAAAAAAGCTTTCGAGCATATCTCGTGAGAAGGTTAAACTTGAAGATCTTCTGAGAAAGGCTAATACTGAGTTCCCAAAAGACGAAGATGTTCTTAAATTATACAAAAAATATGGAGGGGCTTTCAAGGAAACAGTAATGTTTGAAGATGTTCATGTTGATGATTTTCACCCAGAAGATGGAGGAGGTGATAATAGCGATGATCGTGGCAAGTGTAACACCCGGTAATTTTCCAAAACCTTTACACTAGCCAAATATTTATTTTTGCATCACCATAGCATTTAAACTTTTTCCTGAACTATGTGAGCTTGAGAAACGCGATATATCTTAAGAAACGTGAATGTTATCCCTTTATTGAGCCAGCACAACCTAGAATGCACGAAACTAATCGATTTGCCAAATAAATTAACTTTGAGAAAATTTTGCATATTTATACTCGTTTTTACTAGAAAATTTATTTCGGAAACAATGGCGCAAGTTTCGTAATTTTTCGAGTCCGTTTGGTACGTCAAATGGGCCCCGCGAGAGATATATTAAAAGTTTTGCTAGTTGACACTTTCTACCCCCTCCCAAAAGTTACACATGCCGCCCCCCCATGTTTATATTTCCCACCTTTGGTCCCTTCTCTCACATATATACCCATTTTAGGGTTTCCCTTCTCATAACATCACCACCACACTCACCGGAATTTATTCCGGCGCCACCACCCGTTTTCCGGCCAACTTCCGGCCATCACCAAAAACAACACCGCCACTCACCTCATCATTCCCACATCATTTCTAGCGTGTTTGAAGACAAAGGAGACCCGTTTGGTTATTTTGGAGATACACCGTCGCTACCACCACTTCACCGCCATACACCGCCGCTCGCCACCACCACCTTTCCTCTTCTACTCTTTCGTTCGGTAAGCTCCACGCGCCACCCCCTTTGTTCTATTTCTATTTTTATTAAAACCCTAACCTAAAAATGTAAATAAAGACGATTTTATTAACAAAACTTAATAAAACTAAATGTTTTATACAAAAACCGTGTGGATCTATGGTTTTGATATGCGACTCGCCACGACTCACCGATGAGTCACGCGACTCGTCCAAGTCAACTCACGAGTTGAGTTGACTCGGACCCGAGTCGAGCTTATTTGTTATTATTATTGATTATTTCGTCCTTGTGGTATTTATTTTGAGATTTGATATTGTTTTGGTTGGGTTTTATCTGTGGCCGATTGGTATATATGGCCGATTGGTATATATGTCGGGTAGGACTTACTCGTGACTCAAAGGAGTCACGGCCAAGTGTTAAAATTGTTGGTTCATGTCTTGTGTTGGTTTGGTTTGGATTTTGTGTTCGCCGAGAGCCCTAAGGCTCGTATGGAGTGAGCCATGACTCAAGGGAGTCACGGACGAGGCATTGTTTGGTTTGTTGGGTTGCACGTTGGATATTAGTGTCGACATAGGTAGGCCGAGACTCAAGGGTGTTGCGGCCAAGGTTTTGGTATAAGTGTCGAGTGGTTTATTGGTCTTGGATGGCGAGTAGGTTAAGCCGTGGCTCAAGGGAGTCACGAGCTCATGGGTTTGTTGTTAGCCGGGCCTCGTAAGACTTGGTTGACGAGAGTGAGTCAAGTCGAGACTCATGGGAGTCTTGACCATGTCATGGTCTAGTTAAACGAGCCCCTAGTATGTTTTGGTTGTCGTGTTATTCGATTAACGAGGTTAGAAAACCTCGTAGAGTTCAAGTTGTGTCGTGAATGTGTCGAATCGGTTTTGGGCTTGGATTGTGTTGTCGGGTCAAATGTGCTAGTAAGCCCAATTTGAGTCAAGTAATGTAAACTTTGGGCCAGTAAGCCCAAAGTGAGCCCATGAGTTATATAAGTAAGTATTGGGCCGAAGCCTAATACACATGGGCCACTTGTTATTTTCTTTTATTTTTTTAACGTTTTTATTTCATTTTCATTGCCGTTTACAAACTTATCTTATTTGGTTTGTAAATTTGGGTGTTTCGGAAAACTATTCGGGTATAACTTGGAAATTGATTTGGACATTGGACTTGGATATTGTAATAACCTATGCTTGGATGAGATTGGACGTTATTGGATTTACGGTATTAGCCGATGGACCTTATGGACGATTTTGGTACTTGAGACAGAACAGTATGTTAGACTCATAAGAGCTTAATATATTTGGACCCGAACATACACAAAATGGTCGATAAACTTAATGACTAATATACACGCGAATGATAATGTCTAATATATATATTATATATATATATATATATAATATATATATATATATTATATAGTAATATATATATATATATATATATATATATGTATATGTATATATATATATGTATATGTTATATATATATATGTATATGTATATATATATATGTATATATATATATGTATATATATACATATGTATATATATACATATGTATATATATACATATGTATATTTATACATATGTATATATATATATATATGTATATATATACTTAATGACTAATATACACGCGAATGATAATGTCTAATATATATATATATATATATATATATATATATATATATATATATATAATATATATATATTATATATACATATATATATATATATATATGACTAATATACACGCGAATGATAATGTCTAATATATATTATATATATATATATATATAATATATATATATATATATATTAATATAATATGTATATATACATATGTATATAATATACATATGTATATATATATACATATGTTATATACTATATGTTATATATATACATATGTATATATATACAAATATGTATAATACATATATGTATATATAACATATATGTATATATATACTATATATGTATATATAATATACATATGTATATATATATACATATGTATATATATATGTGTTATATATATATATATAGTGTATATATATACATATGTATATTATATGTATATATATACACATATATATGTATATAATACATATGTATATATATATACATATGTATATATATACACATAATATATATATATACACATATATATATACATATGTATATATATATACATATGTATATTATATATATATATATATATATGTATATAGGTATGCTCAAATATATGAACCCATTAGAGTCATTAGGATTCTATTTACGATAAGATCCCAAGATAAGTATTTCAAACCACAAGTCAGTCAATGATAAAATACCCTTAACACGCCATTAACTCGGCTAAACAGGGCTGGATCACGACTATGACATGGTTATCCATACCATCTGTATGGGCTTGTTATCGACCCAGACTTTAAATGGTTGATATATTTGAACATAACAAAGCTTTAATATAATATGAGATTCATGAACTTTGGTTATATGTTTGCTTAATGTTATTTAACATAATAATTTAGCCTGCCATTAGACTAAATTAAACAAGATATAGACTTACAGAGAATTTGTAGACAATCAGCAGAGATTTTGTCGAACGCTTTCTTCCTTATTATTCAAACTATTTTACAAGTAGTCGGACTATCAGTCGGACGATTAAAAAGAAAATATTACAAGTGGAAGTGGTTATGAGAGTTCTGTCTCTCCACTCTAATGAACCTCCTTTATATAGGAGAAAATACAACTATTACAAACGTCATTGCTTACATCATTGTGCATTATTTATTAAAATGGCCGACAAAGGGCAATAATATACTGCTGGCTTTATTCTCCAATCTTCTGCTTTTCAGAGGAAGATTCTCCCTTGGAAATACGTCTAGCAACCGTATTTTTTATTTCTTCAAAAATATCTTCTAAAGGTATTTCTTCAATATCATCTTCTGATAAGGTCTTCATTGAAGAGTCTGATTTTTGATAATCAAAATTCTTTATCAAATCTTCTTTTATTTCTTTGAGATATTCCTCCAAAATTTCTTCTTTCGAAATATTTCCTTTCCCTTGGGTCTTCAATTTATCAATACTTGTTGATATGGGGTTGGATTATCTTTCTCTTTTTGAACTCATATTGAGCCTTGTATTCAGTAATTGTTCTTTTTATTAAATCAATTGTTTCTTTGGAGTTTAATTCTCCATTTTCAGGATTTTTTGAAAGCATTTTTTTCCAAAATTTTGTAAAAAATGTTCTTTTTAATTGAGGAATTTGATCAGAAGCATAATCTACTTCTGGAGCCCATTTCCAAATCCATGGGATAGAAAATTCTATGAAAAATAATAATGAAGGAAGAATTTCCTTAGCACCATTGGTTTTTGTCACCATATCTATAAATTTTGGTGAAACATCAATCCATTCTACATATAAACCTTTATATGGTTCTGGTAGAATTTGAATGGATGGACCATATGAAATCCACCAGTTTATAAACCAATTTGGTAAAGACTTATTATAAATCTTTGGGCATACTTTAAAAAACCAAGAATGTTTCTTCTTGGGATTATATATAAAAATGTTTTATAAAACTTTCAACATAATCCAATAATTGTATTTTAAAGTAATTTTTTGAACAGGATGTATAAATTCCTTTTCCTTTAGGGTGCTTAAACCCCATTCTTCTGCAGTTATTATCTGCTTTATTAAAACTTTACTAAAATTATAAATATTACTATTTTGGTCAGTAAAATGTCTGACTTCAATTGATCCTGTTGATATGAGTATATTCTCATAATATGACCTTGATTTGTACGCATAAGCTGCGCATGGAGCATTATCAAGATATCTGGACATCAAAATCCATGGGTCATTCCCTGATTCAAAATATCTAATAATATCTGGATATTCAGGAATATAATTCTCTCCTTATTTGGAGATTGGCAATATTCATGAGAATCTTCATTATCGTCTTCAGCAAGAGCATTGGCATAAGAAGGAATATTTCCTTTTTTATTTTTTATGAATTCCAAAAATTCTCCATATAATGGATTCATTTGGACCTGGAATTGTAGATGAAGATGCTGATTCAGCAATATTACTGGCTATTAGCCTGTTGTTTCCATGTTGAACCAATATATTGTTGGCTCCTCCTGTTCTACCACCCCTATAAAGGTGGCTACCTCTTCCTCGAGGAATCATGACTGTAAAAATTCACGAGTTAGAAAATCAGGAAGAATATTTTCTTTCCCTTTTATACAAGGCCCAGGTATGCTCAAATATATGAACCCATTAGAGTCATTAGGATTCTATTTACGATAAGATCCCAAGATATGTATTTCAAACCACAAGTCAGTCAATGATAAAATACCCTTAACACGCATTAACTCAGCTAAACAGGGCTGGATCACGACTATGACATGGTTATCCATACCATCTGTATGGGCTTGTTATCGACCCAGACTTTAAATGGCTGATATATTTGAACATAACAAAGCTTTAATATAATATGAGATTCATGAACTTTGGTTATATGTTTGCTTAATGTTATTTAACATAATAATTTAGCCTGCCATTAGACTAAATTAAACAAAGATATAAACTTACAGAAAATTTGTAGACAATCAGCAGAGATTTTGTCGAACGCTTTCTTCTTTATTATTCAAACTATTTTACAAGTAGTCGGACTATCAGTCGGACGATAAAAAGAAAATATTACAAGTGGAAGTGGTTATGAGAGTTCTGTCTCTCCACTCTAATGAACTCCTTTATATAGGAGAAAATACAACTATTACAAACGTCATTGCTTACATCATTGTGCATTATTTATTAAAATGGCCGACAAAGGGCAATAATATTCTGCTGGCTTTATTCTCCAGTCTTCTGCTTTTCAGAGGAAGATTTTCCCTTGGAAATACGTCTAGCTACCGTATTTTTTATTTCTTCAAAAATATCTTCTAAAGGTATTTCTTCGATATCATCTGGCTGAGATTCGCCTGCTAAACAATATTGGCTATCATCTTCTGATAAGGTCTTCATTGAAGAGTCTGATTTTTGATAATCAAAATTCTTTATCAAATCTTCTTTTATTTCTTTTAGATATTCCTCCAAAATTTCTTCTTTCGAAATATTTCCTTTCCCTTGGGTCTTCAATTTATCAATAACTTGTTGATATGGGGTTGGATTATCTCTTCTCTTTTTGAACTCATATTGAGCCTTGTATTCAGTAATTTTTTCTTTTTATCAAATCAATTGTTTCTTTGGAGTTTAATTCTCCATTTTCAGGATTTTTTGAAAGCATCTTTTTCCAAAATTTTGTAAAAAATGTTCTTTTTAATTGAGGAATTTGATCAGAAGCATAATCTACTTCTGGAGCCCATTTCCAAATCCATGGGATAGAAAATTCTATGAAAAATAATAATGAAGGAAGAATTTCCTTAGCACCATTGGTTTTTGTCACCATATCTATAAATTTTGGTGAAACATCAATCCATTCTACATATAAACCTTTATATGGTTCTGGTAGAATTTGAATGGATGGACCATATGAAATCCACCAGTTTATAAACCAATTTGGTAAAGACTTATTATAAATCTTTGGGCATACTTTAAAAAACCAAGAATGTTTTTTCTTGGGATTAATATATAAAAAGTTTTATAAAAACTTTCAACATAATCCCAATAATTATATTTTAAAGTAATTTTTTGAACAGGATGTATAAATTCCTTTTCCTTTAGGGTGCTTAAACCCCATTCTTCTGCAGTTATTATCTGCTTTATTAAAACTTTACTAAAATTATAAATATTACTATTTTGGTCAGTAAAATGTCTGACTTCAATTGATCCTGTTGATATGAGTATATTCTCATAATATGACCTTGATTTGTACGCATAAGCTGCACATGGAGCATTATCAAGATATCTGGACATCAAATCCATGGGTCATTCCCTGATTCAAAATATCTAATAATATCTGGATATTCCAGAAATATGATTCTCTCCTTATTTGGAGATTGGCAATATTCATGAGAATCCTCATTATCTTCTTCAGCAAGAGCATTGGCATAAGAAGGAATATTTCCTTTTTTTTTTTTTATGAATTCCAAAAATTCTCCATATAATGGATCATTTGGACCTGGAATTGTAGATGAAGATGCTGATTCAGCAATATTACTGGCTATTAGCCTGTTGTTTCCATGTTGAACCAATATATTGTTGGCTCCTCCTGTTCTACCACCCCTATAAAGGTGGCTACCTCTTCCTCCTCTTCCTCGAGGAATCATGACTGTAAAAATTCACGAGTTAGAAAATCAGGAAGAATATTTTCTTTCCCTTTTTTATATTCTATTGTAAAATCAAATGGAGCTAATTGAGCTTGCCATCTTGCAAACATTTGTTTAGAAACATCATGTTTAAAATCTTTATTAAACATAAATTTCGCTGCTTGACAATCTGTTTTAATTATAAAATGTTGATTATATAAATCTTCTTGAAATTTTAAAACACATTTTATTATGGAAAGAATTTCTTTTGCCACAGTAGCATAATTTTTCTGGGCATTATTCCATTTTCCAGAGTGAAATCTAACCAAAATTTCTTGTTTATTTTCAGGGTTTATTTGTTTTAAAATTCCACCATACCCAATATCTGAGGCATCAGTTTCTATTATTTTTCTCCAATTTGGATTTGCTATTGATAAACACGGAAGACTAGAAAGTTTTGTTTTAATTTTTTGGACTGCCTGAGTATGACTTTCAGTCCATGGAGAGGGAATCTTTTTTAATCTTTCATATAAAATAGCTGTGTCTTTAGCTAAATCTTTATAAAAGGCTGAAATATAATTTAAGCTTCCCAAAAACCTTTGTAATTGGGTTTTATCCAATATTACATCTGGGAATTTAGATGCAAACTCAATACTTCTATTAATAGGAATAATTTGACCTTTTTCTATATTATGACCTAAAAATCTAATTTTTGTTTGAAAAAGCATCATTTTTGGTTTTGAAATAACTAAACCATTATTAATAATAATTTTTTCAAATATGTCTAAATGTTTAAAATGAGATTCAATATCTTTAGAAAATACAAGAATATCATCTATATAAACAATTATAAAATTACTGAATGGATTAAAAATATCATTCATAATATTTTGAAATTCAGAAGGTGCATTTTTAAGACCAAATGGCATAACATTCCATTCATATTGTCCAAAAGGGACATTAAAAGCAGTTTTATATCTGTCTTGTTCATTAATTTGGATTTGCCAATATCCTGACTTTAAATCAAATTTTGAGAATATAACAGCATTATGAAGTCTATCTAATAAATCTTTTTTATTAGGAATAGGATATCTGATCCATTTTAATACTTTATTTAAAGGTTTATAATTTATAACTAATCTAGGGACCCCTCTTTCTTGTTCTGAATGTTTATTAACATAAAAAGCAGTACAAGACCATTGAGATTTTGAAGGTTTAATTAGACCTTTTTGTAATAAAGAAGCTATTTCTTTTTTGCACAATTCCAAATATTCAGAATTCATTTGACAAGGTCTTGCTTTTGTTGGAATATTATTTTCAGAAAATCCTTCTTCATATGGAAGACTAACAATATGTTTTTTTCTATTCCAAAAAGCATTTGGATGATCATTACAAATTTTTAAAGAAAATTTATTTAATATCATTTGTATTTTTTCCTTTAATTTAGGATTTTCTAGTTTTTCTTCAATAGTTAATATATTTATTTCATCTTTAAGAAAACATATTTGTTTATTTTTTGTTATAATTTGATCCCTCAGTTCAGAAAGCATTTTAGTAACAGGTTGAGTTATAAATTCAAATGTTATACTTTTATTATTAAAGGTACCAGTAATTCCTTCTTTATCAACCTTTTTCAAAGGAAATATTTGATTTATAAAAGGATTTCCCAAAATCATTTGGTTAGTCATATTTTTTACTAAAATAAAGTTTGTAGGAATACAAACATTGTTTTTACAAATTTTTGCATTTTGTAATTTATAATTAATATGCATTTTTTCACCACTTACAGTGCCAACTGAATGTGATGTTTTTATAAAATATTTTGTCGGAATTAATCCTTCTTTAACACAATTTAAATCTGCTCCACTATCAACTAAAGCAGTAAATTCTTTAATTTCAGTATTATTAATAAGTAAAGTTACTTTTACCCACCATTTTTGGGATATAACCATTTCTAGAGTTTGAAGAAAATTTTCTTCTTCTTCAGTCTGCGTTATGTCAGTGTTAACTATAGATTTTTCGTTTTCTAATTTAGATATTCTATTGTCAAAATTTTTATTTTTATTTTTTAGATTATTAACTTCTTTTTTAAGATTATTTATTTCTTCTAATAAATTATCCAAAGTAACTGGAGTTTCAATTTTTTGTCTTTGTCGAAGCATTTTATTTACTTCTATCATAGAATAAGGAGCATCATTTTCAATTTTTTCATTATCTGATTTACAAAATTGTTCAATGATTTTATTCCTTATATTATCATCTTTATTAATTTTAAAAGATCTAATGTTTCACTAGTTAAAACATTTATCTTTAAATCTTCAAATTGAGCTTGTATTTTATAAATATCAATGTCTGTACTATCATCAGATCTTCATTTTCTGAAACAAAATCTTCTTCTTTTAAACAATTACAATTTATTTCTTTCTCAGATTCTGAATTTTCTGAGTCTTCTAAAGAACTTTCATTTTCTGATTCTGAGTTTAAAAGAATTTTCTTTAAACTGTCTTTTATTTCTTCATCAATATTAAGATTATTAATTTTCTTTTTTACTCTACATTTATTTGCGAAATGACCAACTTTCCCGCATTTATAACAAGTAATTGTTGGTTTATTCTTTCTATATTGTTTTCTAATAAATCTTTTTTCTTTTCTTTTTTCAATTTTAGAAGAGTTTCTATTTAAGAAATCTTTTCTCTTTGAAGTTTTATAAATTTTTTTCTTTAAAGATGTTGAACAATTCATTCCAAATTGATCACAAAATTGACCTAACTGTTTTCTTTCATTAAGATTTTGGGTTTTAATTTGTTGATTTAATTTTATTTCATTACATAAAGCTAAACCTTCCTGAATACAAGTTCCTATTAACTTGCCATAAGTCAAACTATCATAATTAATAGTTGTTTCATTTCTTCTAAGAGTATTTCTAACCCTTTCAGCAAATAAATTAGGTAAACCATCTATAAACTTTGATTTCCAATGGATAGTATTAGAGTCAGGAAGTTCCATAACTCTGCTAAGGAAAGTATCCTTATACCATCTAAAAGAAGTTAAAGTTGGACATTTTAATCCATTAAGAAGAGTCCTAATATTTTCTGAATTATCAGACCATCTTCCTGTAAAGTGTTCAATTATATTAACAATTAATGTATAAACTGCATTAGATGTTTCATTACCATTTTCAGTTTTTACTGTATTAAGAATTGTTTCTTTATCTTGACTAATAAGATAATTATCCCACCAACCTTTTAATTGGCCTGTAAAACCTGCTACAATCATTTTAGCAACAGTTTTATCATTGTTACCATTATTTTTAGCAATAGTAGAATACATCATCATTCGATGTACTAAATTATAAATTTGTCTTTCCGTATAACCATCAATATTCCATTCATAAATATTTTTTCCACTGTAACTATTATTAATAACATATTCATCTTCCTCATGTAAAACATCTTGAGGAGTAGGTCTAGGATAATAATATATTTTTTGTGAGGGTTTATTAGCATATTTATTATTATATTTTTCCATTTTATCAACCTCATATTCTTCACCAGATAAATCCATATTTTTATCTAAAGTATTTAATTTTAAATCTTTCATTTGACTTTCTATTAATTTATGTAATTCTAATGGAGATTTTAATTTGAAATCTGTAATTTCAGGAGGTGGTTGTATACTAGCAATTGCTTGAGAAACAATTTGTTTCATTTTGTTTTATTATTTGTTGTTTATTATTTTTTAATTGATTAATTTGATCTATGAGAGTTTCGACTCTTTGATGAACAGAAAAAATCTGTTCTCCCAAAACTATTAAATAAATATTTGCAAAATTTTGTTGTTGTATTATTTGATTAATATGACCAGTTGTAATAGCTATAGTATCATTTTCAAATAATTTTTGAAAAGCTGAAAAATGTATACTAACATCTTCTTTATTTATAAAAAAGGGTTGTTGTGGGGGAAAAATTTGTTTAGAATTTTGACCATTCATTAATTTATAATCTCTTTCTAAGACTGAGATATAGTATATGAAATAATTATGAATAAACCAAGGAGCAAAATAAATAATTCTATTAACCTGTGATAAATGATTATAAAATTTTTCTTGCATATTCTTTTTCTCTATGCTTGAATATGTTTCAAAAAACCATTTTCTAAAAGGTTCCCATTTGGGTAATT